>JBBMOC010000021.1:966642-1058392 GCA_037975185.1 Centropyge bicolor | reverse complement strand
TTTTTTTCCCCCTCATCCCTCGCAACAAATCTACACACTCAGTGGCTAAGACCCGAGAAAAGGATAAATTTGCATACCTTCCATAAGGAAGAAAATCTGATCATATAAATGTAAATAAGGTGAGCTTAACTTATATTTTCCTTGAGAAAACAGTGAATTGATGACATGAGTGAGCAGCAGGCGGAGGACGAGAGGTGGATGGTGTGGAGAGGGCTCCGAGGGGCTCGTGGATCAGTATGTGCATTAATGTCAGAGGCTGACAGTGGGAAATTAGCTTTTTTTTTTTTTTGCTCATGCTGGCACAGGCTTGAAATGTCAGTGCTGTGGACAAACAGCAGGAGGCAGTGGTGCAGCATCAGCAGCACAGATGCAAACACATGCTTCTTCTGCACAATACGTTTACCTATCTGCTACCCACTGTTATTCAGGATTGGTCTGAACATGCATTTCGTGATGGAATTTCCTGAGACTTTCATGCAGTAATCCAACGATAAAGTCAAACTGTCGTAACTAAACTAATGTAACACCGGCTTCCACAGACTATTCTCAATGTCAGCATTCACCTTTCTGGTATGTCTCCTATTCATGTAACAGTAATGCAAACCAGAAAATAAATGAAAGGAAAAACAAATGTCTAACTGCAACAAATTCATATGATAAAAATGTTTAAATCATACACTTTCACATCTATTCACTGGATTTCATCAGATATGTGACCCCATACATGTCTCTACAGTGATGTCCTTACAGGCAGGATGTTGACATTAAAGATTCATGTGTTATCAATTCTTTTTTTTATGTCTGAAACCTATGAAACAAATACATTGGACAGTTGGCTCAAATATTCTCGAGAGCGACACAGTTCAATAGAAAAGTTGTGTAATCCATTTCCACTGCCAAGACTAACTCGGTGCATCTGGGCCACATTTGATTTCTGAAACGTAGAACCAGGAAATGCATACGCTACAGTAAGAGAACGAGCTGTGGATTTGAGCGTTTGGAAAAATAACAATTCTCATTTGAGGATTGCGAAAAAAGCAGCAGAGAAAAGCTGGACTGTGGTTTTCCACAACCTCTGTATGTATAGCCGCCTCTGCACTTTCTTGCAGAGCGGGACTACTTTAGCAGAATATGAATGAACGTCCTTGCCGAGTTCAACATAAGCATTTGACTGCTTTACTTTAGCTAATATGGTGTATTTGGCTGCAGGGCACACAGGCTTCCAGACTGAATGTAATTGTGACAGATAAAAAGTTCATGGCTGAGAAGATACAAGACAAGCATTCTATTAGCCCGCTCCGGGACACGCTGCTCTACCTACAGAGAAAATGAAAGGACAATCTCTCTGGCTGTATGCGCACTGCGGGCTCAAATCAGATTATTTTCCCCACCTATTGTGACTCAGAATTTGATCTTTTCATTTGTGTCCAAACAAACACTCAATCTGATTCGCCCCTTGTATTGACATAGAATACTTCTGATATATGCCGAGAATCGTGAGAGAAACAGAAGGGGGAAAAAAAAGGGTGCCGTTTAATTCTTTCTCAGAGCGGTGCAACCCACCAAGGAACAAAATGTGATTCACATTATCATGACCTCGAAGGGGGTTTCATCGCAGTGTGACTGTGAGGATGCCAACTCGGTCAATGGTGCATGAAACTGCCTCCTTTTATTGGCATGGCATTCAATCAGTTCCTCCTGGGTATATGTCCTTGGCTTTGCAGTGGGGGCCACCCATTACAGCACTCCCTGCACCTGCCCACATCTTACTACCCAATCCCTTTTAATGGTTTTTCCCCCCTCGCTTCCATCCCTGCATAAATACAATCAGCCCTGTCAAGAAAGGCAGAACCACTTGCTCTATTCCTCTATTGTTTCTGATTGATTATGCAGAGCAACCATCGCTCCATCCCTCCCCATGTCTTTGAATTCCACTGGAGTTGGCTCTGTGCCAGGAGATCCTCCCCCATCCTTCCTATTCCCACCCTCTGACCTCATAACACGGCCACCCACCTATGCATCACCCTCGTCCACCTCTGGCAGGACGCCCTCAGCCAGTAAAAGAGAGGAAAGGAGGATGAGGTGGGAAAAACCTTTTGCCATTCACAAATTCATACTGAAAAACAAAACACTTAAGTGTAATTGAAAAATGTGCCAGAACTCATCCTTGGTGAAAACAAAGATACGTATTTCACCGAAGAATAGGGCTGTCATAATCAAGACATTTCCGTTGACATTGTCATACGTCTTTTTCTGTTCACTGTTAAAGTAGAAGCCAAACAATAGTTTAACAATACACATTCAGCTTATGAAGAAGGAGAGGCCTTAATTGGCATTGAAACTTGAAAATATAAATACAATGTATATGTCCCTCTGTCCTTGTCCTTGCTCATGATGGGAACTGTTGGGTCTCTCCAAGTAATATTATAAATAGCATGGTCTAGACCTGCTCTGTATGTAGAGTGCCTTGAGATGTGATTTGGCGCTATACAAATTAAATTGAATTGATTTGAATTGAATACGTTTCTGTTTTGCTTTTTAGGGTTTGTAAATACAAATCGCACAGAGCAGCAATGACATAAATAACAATCTAAATATGAATAGCAGCAGCAGGCTTAAGGACCGGCTGTAAATGAACAGTGATGAAAGAGGCCTGTTATTGGCACCTCTCTGCCATCATCTTGCCTTGGAAAGCAACAAATATGGTCTCATATGAGCTGAAACAAAAGAACCTGTCCAACAGCAGCAAGGTTTCGACAGCCAAGCTATTATTTTCTTGTTTTTTTTCCTGACACTGGAATGCTCAGGTAGACTGTTTGTTTGCCTCAACCAGTTGATGGAAACACAGCAAACTCACTTTCTAAAGGGCCAGATATTTTCCACATATAACACAAATCTTCAGCAAATCAGCAAATGAAACAATTATGCAAATATTAGAAGTTAAGACTCTAAATAAACAGTTGATGGTTTGGCTTATTCTCCACTCAGGTGACATTAAATTATAATAGAAGAAGACAACATCCTATCAAGGTCACCAGTCAAACCTTAATCTGTGGGAAATGACATGGAAATAGTGACATTTCTATTAGGTTTATCCAGCTGTTTTTTTTTTTACAGGTGAATGGAAGTGATGGTAACGATTCTGCAAAATGATGGCGATGAGCTCAAATAATCACGATCAGGCAATTATGCAATCATTGAGACAGGCCTACTGAGAAAGTGAAAACATACTAGGGAAGCCACTCCTGTCCCCGAGCCCACAAGGGAGCAGCTGCTCTCCCATGGAGTGAAACACGGCCACACGAGGAACCATTCCTCATTTTATTACTCACAAACGGAGGCTGATGTTTTTTTTCCCCCCCAGCAGCCTGGCAGTGGTGGGTAGCAACACAACTGCCTTGGCATGCCAAAGCACCTTGAAGGCTGATGAGGGTCTATATTTCATTGTCAATTGCCCCTGTTATCATGCAACGCACATTCGCTCGTGCTCTGCATCAGTGTGAGCTTTAACTGATGTGCCAGTCAGTCAGCACCATTAAACCCCAAAGCAGTCCCTGGGCAGCCCTTTTGTCTTCGCTATTTGTTCCCCTCAGCAGCACTAAACAGCAGCTCCCACAACATTCACTCCAACTAAACAACCTTCGCCTCCCTGGAGAGGTATGCCTTCATCTCTCCCACCTCCACTGGTGACTTTAATGAAATATGCAG
The DNA here is from genome assembly GCA_037975185.1 of Centropyge bicolor. Lineage (NCBI taxonomy): Eukaryota > Metazoa > Chordata > Actinopteri > Pomacanthidae > Centropyge > Centropyge bicolor. Next base: position 1,054,684 of record JBBMOC010000021.1, on the reverse strand, counting down.
CTGTCTTTTAATCAAAACAAGGCCAATTTGCATACGGACAGGAAGGGGGCGGCGGACCCTCCTCCTACCTTCCACCCCCCCCACACCCCCGCCCGCCCTGACCGTGCGAGAGCTGGCTGCGATCCAGGCAGACGAGCGCCCTGATGTCGCAGCGGCAGGAAGGAGTCGGAGAGGAGGCAGGAGGAGGAGGAACAGGAGATGCAGGAGGTGTGGATGGGGGGCAAAGGGGGAGGGAACGGCGGAGTAGGAGGGGCGGGAACATGGCTCGAAACAAGCAAAATCCAAATTAAGCAAACGAACAGATGGATGTGGCGCTTTAGCATACAGCGACAACAAACAGGGGCGGCCGGGCTTCGAGTCCAGGAGAGTGTTGAGAGTTGGCAGGGCTCAAGGGTAAATCGGGCAGAGGATTAGAGAACACTAGTGGTCTGTCTGTGTCTGCGTGTGTGTGTACCCACATTTGTATTCGCGTACACACGAGTTGGTGATTTTAAAGGTGATGATTATCCCGCTGAGAACATGACGACACAGAATACAATCGTCAGCATGCACAGTTATAATAAATGCAAAGCCATTAACGAACGGCGATTAATTACCGACAAATTACCTTGAGTCGATTAGTTTGGAGGCGCTGCACACAGCGAGGCGGGGGGGTTTGTGAGCTGGGCAACGGGTAGCGATCTTTTGTTTTGGGTTGTTCTCGCGGCTGAGGACTGAGGAATAGCAGATATAACAGAGTTCTCTGCCGTTCTGTGTGTGTCTAAGTAGCTCGAAAGGAGACAGAGGCTGACGAAATATGTGCGTGTGTGAATGTGTGTGTGTGTGTGTGTGTGTTTGGGACTGAAGGGAGCAAGACAACTCGCCACTGGTGCCACACCAGCACAGACAGGCGTTGGCTCGCTCCATGATAGGCTTTCCAGCCAGATGGTGAACTGGCTGACTGGAAGTCTATCTGGTTGGCTTGCTGGCTGTCTGGCTGGCCCGCTGGCTCATTGGCTGTCTGGGTAGGAGAACTCTGCCTGGTAACGACGGAGCCAGTGAAGGAACAAGGAACGCTGTGTTTTTCAACACTGTGGGGTTCTTTTTCTTCTCTCTCTCTCTTTGCTTTCTTAAATTTGGCTCTGATCTTTCCTTTTGCATTTCGGTTGGGGCAGCCATATTTTCAAACCCCCGACACAGGGACCCCTGACTGCACTGCTCGTTCATGCACGTGTCCATGTATGCACTTATGCACGCACTGCAGGCGTTTTCATCAGGGTGGGGACAATTATTTTGGTGCTTAGCACATCTAACGAGTGCGCCTTTCAACACCATGGACGCCATGACTGCAGCAGTTTTGTTTTTGTTGCCTTATGAAGGATGTAGTGAGTTTGCTGCAGACTTTCTCTTCTGCACGACAACTCATTGGTGAACAACAAATTGATTTATTGACATACATGCAGACGGATCAGTGTTGAATTTAGACACATGGTTCATGTTTTTATATTGGATTAGCTATTGGATGATAAACGTCAATGTAAGTGCTGACAACAAATTAGAATTATTATAATTGAGGATGATTGGACGATTATTCTTATGCAGATCTGGACTTACTGGGACAAGTAGGGATGATTGGGTGGGTTGGGTGGTAAGGGAAATTTGGGAGGGTACTTTCAATTCTGCAATCACTTAAATAATGTAGCTGTCCTATGCTTTTGTATTTTTCTGTTTTCAAATGCTGCTAATATATGTATGGAGAATATAATGGAAAATTAATTAATAAAAATTGTTAAACAAAAAAAACAGGATGATTTGCTATTAAATGTTGGAAACTGGGACATTTTATAGTTTACAGATATTTGTTGTGACTCAGGACACAAAGCTTGACAATCCCAGATGAACCAGAGCACCTGGTCACCTTGATATTAGGTATAAATGTATGCACAAATGGAAAGCACTGCAGCATGTATGTAAGAGCTATTATGGGCCGAGACACTGTTAGATTACAATGATGGAAAAGGCAGAACGATGTGCTGGCAGAATTCCTACATGGATAAAACATGAATGACTGTTTTCCTGCCAGAAGACACCGGTAGCGTGCCGCCATGGAGCAATATGGTGGTGGGTGAAGCGCAGTGATATATTAGGCAATATGATCCAACTGAGACACATAATGTACCTGCTGTTAGATCTGGCATGGATTTCTGTATTTGTAAAGCAGCACTGTTGTGGAGGGAAGAGGTGAGCCACCCTTTCCTTCCTGAGAATTAATCAGTACAGAGTTACAGTTGAGCCATTTATATTTTTTTCTCATTCTGGCCTCAACCTCCTGTGAATCATTATCAAGCCCCATTGGAAGAAAAAAAAAAACATAAACGTTCATACCTTGCCAGACTCCAACCGCCCCACCGATGCTGTCAATCCAGCAGACACATCATCACAAAGCCCAGCCAGCCACCTGCAGACAGACCGCTCACCATCTGAGAGAAGGTGATGAAACGCATTTCATCACGCTGTCAACTTTAAAAGCTCGTCAGATCTACCTTGTTTGAGCTGATATAACTTTGAATTATGTCATGTAGCTGGGTTCATTCAGACCTCCCATTGTCTCACAGTCTGCTCCTACATGTTGCATGGAGTTGCATCTGCAAATACTGGAGAAAACTGCAGAAGAAAACTTGACACTGGGAAGTTTTCTCTGTACTTCTGTCTACATGTTTGTTGGGAATGAAGGCTTTGATGAGTCCTGCTGACAATGAGTCAAAAGGCCACTGTTTGTGAACTGCTGAGCAGGCCAATGCAAGCTCTCAGAGTCAGACATCCCATTAGCTTCAGTTATTCAGATGATTAGTTTTAGTCATTCGTTCTGAAGTACCAGCCAATGCATGCTGAGCTGCAGCTCACAGGTTGGCTGGACAGATGAGTGACCTACTGACACCAGATTTCATGGACCCTCTGGGGGGTGTCTACAGGGCTCAGCCATGGTTCTCAGTGGACAATGACCTGATGATACTTTCTCCTGAAAATCATTACAAATTTACTCCACTCCCACAGTGATCAGTTTGCAAATTAAATGGGAAATCTGGAACAGGAAGTAACAGCAGCTCAACCAGTCTGTCCTCATTTGTGGATGTCATATGGACAATTATCACTTCAAACATTCGCCATAGAAAAGACAATTTAAAAAACCTTCAAAGCAGATTAAATCCTGTGGATGTCACATTTATAGGATTATTTGAGGTTTGGAAAAAGATAAAGGTTTACATCGTATCCTATATTTGACTGTTAAGTGCTTGATACTCTTATAGACAGTTGGCTCAAAGCTACAATAACACTACAATAGTTTTTTTGATTTTTTTGATTGCTATGTTAAGGATTGAGAACTAGTTTATATTTAAAATATCACAATATCCAATAGTAACATATATTTTTTACAACTTATGCCAGTCTCTCTCATCTCAAATGACCAAAAGTTACTAATTAAGTTCAACTTAATTAACAGTAGGAATGACTCATTCAGTGACACATTTGTTCATACTGTAGATGAGAAATATGAAAAACATACATTATCTGAATGTTGACAACTTATTTCACTAACTCTTTCAGAGTGTCAACACAGTTGTCCACTTCTCTGCTCATGAGTCTGTAAATTCACTCTGGATTGTGTGATGAAATAGCTGCACACTAAAAATAGAAATGCCAAAAACCCAAAAGCTCTGACTGTTGCTAATTCACACCCACCTTCACTTCTTTAAGCCTCTGTTTCTCTTGTATCTGAAAAGCAGCTCATAATGGCAAAATGACTCATTTATGCAAATTCTGAAAAAAGGACCTTTAAAGAGACCAAAGACTGCAGCAATAGAAATAAGTAGAGTGCAGTAATGTTTCTGAGTTTCTTCAGCTGTCAACTTCAAATGACAGGAGAAGATAATGTATAAGAGAGTGTGACTTACTGGAGGAGTCTGCACTTGATTGAACCAAAACATATTAGCACGCAGGTACTTCAAGGGGGTTTTAAAGAGCAAGTAAAAGCACAGTCTGTTTGAACACCACATGGCTGATCCTCTATCAGTTATCCTATTGGAGCTGAGCACACAGAAGGCCCGCCTCTAAAGGTGCTGCACACCTGCAACTAAAACTTTCAAAATAAAAGTTCTCACAACTTCACAAGTTTGCCTCGGAGGGAGATGAATGAGTATTTTAAAATGAATATTAATTTACTTAAAATGAGTATTGTAGTTTTCAGAATTTTAGCTTAAGTTTGTCATAATTATTCAAGTTTTGAATACGTTCCATATCTATACTGTGCTTAATTTGTGTGGCTGCTTTTATATTGAAGGTATCTGTCCTTCCATTTGTTCATGCGTCCGTTTCTCATTGGATAATTGATAACACTCAACCGTCTATGATGTGTAGGCTCCAATTTATTACATCCACCTAGTCAAAGTTATTGCAGTCTAACACACAACATAAATTCTAATTTCATTGAAGTTTGTGAGTCTTTGATAACACTGCATGATGTAGTGTGAGTCTCTAAAAGTTGTGTTTTCAAAAAATCCAGATGAACGCCATGTGCTGAAATGTATAGGCTGAATAAAGCATGAACTCTCCCACTAAATCATTTAGCGTTGCCAAGTTACCTTTCGCATTTATAAACCAAATCCCAGTGCGGACGAGTTCATAGTATCTACAGCAGCACTGGGAATATTGTTAGTTCCTGTCAAAATTTAGACCACATTTCCCATAAGTCAAACCTGATCTTTGCGTCTTTGATCCGAGGTACTCTATTTGTCTTTTCTGAGGAGGTTACACATGTTGAAAATCTTTTTTTTTTCCCTCCACAGTTATTTCCACAATCTGCCTTTTTGAGAAGAAGCTCTGAAAGCTGTTTGGCTCAGACAGTCTCTCTCTCCGTGCCATAAGGTAATCCATTTGGTTTCTGAACAAATCTGTGCTGGTGTCATGCAGTGTAAAATGCTGTGCAGAATTTGGCAGAACATGGGAAGTTCTTGGTTACACTAACAGTAACTATACAGCTGACGGCGCTAATAGCCCACAAAATATGTTTGAGTCTTCTTTTAAATCTTTGCAGCACCTTAAAGTGTGTGACTTACTGCACTATTACGTGAATTTCTGTTGGGAAAAAAGTCATTGAATGAGATGAAAATACGCTGTAGCAGTGAGAAAGCACATATGTCAGTTCATATGCACCACCAAATTGGTCTAGTACCTGTGCCAGCCAGTGGGCCAGACGCTGTCAAAGCAGTGTCGCAGTTGTCATTATCACTCACCTTCATGCTTCAGGATGGCTGCCTGGGAAACTGTTTAGATGGAAGTGTCAACCTCAGGTGAGTGTTCAATAGATACTGATTTTTCTGTAACTTTCATTGTCTCTCACCTTCACATTTGTCATTTGTCGGTGTCGTCCTCGGAGCAGAGGAGTTTCAAGCCAATGAATCTAATGCAGAAGTGGCAGGAAAAGTCGCAGCGGGAGCTCCAATGTGTGAAAGGGTGACAATGGCCTTAGACAAACAACACTGCCAACACATTACCATCAGCGGGGAAGTTGAAAAAGAGTGTGACAGGAGGTGTAAATGAGAAGCCCTATTAAGCTATCAGCTCTGTGTGAACATGGTGTGATGCCACTGGAAAGCTGCAAATTCACATTTCCTCTCTGCTGGGTTTGTATTGTGAGTGTGGGCCATGTTTTCAAATAGATTTGAATGCAAACTATTATGAACCGGGCTCAAGAAAAATTAGCTGCTTTCTTCCTGGACTAAAGGTTCAGGTGTCATTCCATCCAAATTGATGTTCTCTAATAAGTTGTTGACACAGTTGGCCAAATCCTATGCAAGTTATTATAGCTACATAGCAACACAGTGATATTTTAATCCACTAATTTCTCAATCAATGAACATCTTTGCAATGCATGAAAAACAGTCATTGTGTCTTTTAAAATCAATTATTTTAAAAGACACATTATTTTTCATTTATTTAGCAAACCTTTATTTTTGAAACAATAGCATTTGTTCATGTTTTCTATAAGTGAAAAGCAAATAGTCTTTAATTTTAAAATGGATAAAAGAGCCTTAAGAAGTCCCACCTATTTGAGATGTTCTAAATTTGCTGCAGTAAGCATTGGTTTTAGTGGCTTATCCCTTAATTAGAGAGATGAAACCTCTGTAAACATACAAAGTATATGAACTTGTTTCAAATGATTAAACGTTGATGAAAAAGATTTGGATCCATCAATCAGATCTGAGGTGAAATCTCAAAGATTAGATTTCAAAATGTGATATGCTGGCGACGCTCTGAACTAATTAAATAACATTGTCACTTTATAATTAGTTACTGGCGAAATGTTGACACGTTTCCACAAATTGCTCTAATTAACCTCGGCTCTTTGTTGCCCCCTCGCCTCGCTGGGAACGAATCCAGTTGCTGCGTTTTATGACAATCAAGACAATCAACTTTAAACAATAAAAATATCAATCTTTATTCTTTGAGATAGCATATCAAAGATAAAACCTTCTAAAATCTATGATACCAAACAAATTACACAAGAACTATACAACAGTAAACAAAGTGTAACCCAATAACTTTCTCTGGATAAGACAATAGTTCTCTTGGTTTTTGTAATTATTAGCTCATCTGTGTGCACGTATATGTAAAACCTTTTAGTTGTTGAAAATATGCTTCTGACTATTTCTCTTATGAAATTATGAGTGTTTTAAGTTTAGATGTAGCCTCTATAAAATATCCTCTGGGTTTGTATGAATGCACACATTTCACAAATATAAACAAAAATGATCTGTTGCGTCGTCTTATTTTATGCATATTATTTAAAGATTTTCGGCATAAATTCTTCCTCTCAGTGATGGTAAAACATTTCCCTCTGACAAAATGCTTTAAGCTTGCAATGTGAATGTCATGTCATGGCAGGATCAGCTGTAATTATTAATAATCAATGTACAAATATAGACCACTTTTGTGCTAGCAGGTAAAGTCCTTGGTGCTAGTTATAGTGCAGCCGAGCCAACAGGGTTCAACATACTGTGTGAATGCAGGCAACAAAAAGAAACAAGCACTGTCTAAAGCTAAAATATCATCACTGTGTAAGACCTGCAACAAACCTCTGGAAGCCGACAGCTGGAATGAAAGCTGAATTAAACTGATTACACGTAACATACACATAAATACCTATTCATAAATCAACTCTATATACTGTATGTGCTTCTCTTTAGAACAGAAAAAAAATGACTTTTATTTGGTTTACAGTCAGAAAAAAAATTGACAAAAAAGGTTGCACAGATTCCTCCCATCTTACACAATAATATTAGAACATGAACAACAGCAATAAAAATACAGTAATAAATGAGCGATGTAAAATGCAAGGTATGACCATGTTACAAGACATTGGCATTATATGAGAAAGAGACGGAGTGGTTTGGCAAAAAAAAGGGGCTTTAAAAACATCATAACACGACAGAAACAAGAGGACTCATTTTTCCGAAAGCTGCTCCACATTGCTACTGCTTTCTATTTTTTTTTTTTATTATTTTGCAGTGCAGAGGTGTCGACAACATCTGTGCTTCCTCCATAAAACTATAAACCTATCTAAACACCCCTGCTTTAACCCTAGTATCTATACAAAAGTATACACCACAACACAAAGCAGACCAGGCCAGTGGCACTAACATGTATTCCTAGTTTAGAGCTAATCTAGTATCTGACATGCTGTACTTCATTTTTGAATTATGTCATTTCTCCTCATCTGGACAGCATGAGGCTAAAGGTATTCTGCACACAACAGGTGTTTTTTTTCCATCATACTGATCGATTCTGGTCAAAATGTTGCTTCACTGATGACTCACTTACAGCTTGCTTGCATGGCTACTGCACTCCCCTGGACAATCAGCTAACGCTCTAATGAGACATGTGTGGATTTAGTTTTCTTAATACCTGACAACTTAGAGGGTTTATTGTAAACAATGCTGGATGTAGATTGCATTGGTTGGTCAGCCAGATGGGGAAAAACAAGAGGAGTTGTGTACAGTATTAGGTGGATCTGCAGGGAAGACATGATTTTGCTTTGAATTGTAATGAAGAAAACAGCCCACAGAAGGAAAATGTTGATTCACTCTGCATCCTGTGTGTTGTAACTTCCTGATAAATTAACAGCTGTGGTTAGGTAGTTTGGCAAAAAAAAGTCCTTCTAGGTGACAGAAATGAGCTCCACAGCATGAGTGTGTGCGCTCGTGTAAACAGGATACATATGAGAGTGTGTGTTTTGTGCCTGGCTGTGTCCTGATATCGTGAATTTGGCGATGGGACTCTCTACATCTCGTGGGACATGACTTCGTGCTGAGCAGCCACTCCGTTGGCCTGCAGGGCGGCGGGCTGCTCCTCGGGCTGACCGTTGGCCTTCGGCTGAACGTCAGGATGGTCAGGTGGATGTGAGCTGAAGTGGGCGTTGGATTCGTTTAAGCGGCGGACGCGATACGTCTCATAGTGGATGCTGCCTGTGATGTCTTTGATGTTCTGCATGTGTGTCCTGAAAGGAGGAAGACGTATTACAACACAAGTATTAAAAGTATATAGTCTGCAGCTGAACAGCAAATGTCCACAGGTGAAACAGGTACTGTGTGTTATTTTATATGTTTCAGCCCAGTGAAGTGGGCATCATGGCACGATTTGTTCATTTGTTCATTAGTCTACACTTTAACTACTCTTGACAAATTGGCCCAAAAACGTTTTATGAGTAGGAGACGATGCTGTCCCACACTGTAATGCCTCACATACAAAGTTCCTCAAGCATGTACAAGAGCAAATACGACAGTATAAACTTGTATAAAATCCAATAAATAAATGTACTTTAGAGCAAAGCAGAATAAATATATTTAACCATTTAGCTTACTTGATTTTCATTCGTTGCTATTTTAACATAGTAAACATAATATGCCATTTTTTTGAGAGACTGGCAAAGGGTCTAATAATTCATGTTTATTTATAGAGAACATCAATATCATTTGTTTTGATAATTGTTTTAATAGTAAATTCAGATGTCTATCGTGTTTTAGCTGAAAAGAGGGGGAATGGACAGAAAAAAAAAATTGGGAACCATTGTTTTAGCCTATAAGTCATATGCTAACACTCAGTGGAAAACCCTTGTAAGAATGCCTTTTGTAACACTGTCTGCAGACGCACACAACCCATCTAAAAGAATTTAATTAGTATTGATTTCAGTGAGGGAAGTGAAGCTCCATAAGAGTCTCAGTGCTGTTTCCAATTCATTTCAACACCTCAACAAAATAAATTGAATGATTTTTAATCTAGTAGGAGGCTCAGTCCCTAACAGGTCTCTTATACCACTTCCTTTATATCATAAAAATGCATAAGTTAAACTCACCTGATGAGGAGGTCTCGCAGGTAAGCGAACTCACAGTGTGCAATATTCTCCACTGCAGACAGAGAAAAGGGGAAAAATAGCTGAATAAAATAACTTTAAAGTTCTTATACAGCAATCAAGATAAATTAGTACTTGACTTACATGCAGATGGAAAATAATGAGATAACTAAATTATGATCTATCAAAATCCCTTCCCAGCTTGCGATTCCTTAAAGCGCCACAGAGGGGCAGTGTTGCTCACAAGTCGACTGACGGGCATCCTCTGACATCTCCAGCAATTTTCTAAAGCCAAGATAACACAGCTCCTCCACTTTGGAGTAATTTAATACATCTCCTCTGTATTGGAGAACTTTAAGTGAGACGTTTTAACAAACTCCCAGTGACAAGCTGCTGGTGCCTCCAGTAGAGCTAACACGTGTTTGAATTATAGATTATGTCAAGAATATAAATGAAAAAAAAAAAAAAATGGAGGGCGCTATTTATGTAAAGCTTTGAAATCCAGGGGCAGGAAATTAAATTCTCTTTGAAAAGAGAGAGCGGAGAGTGGAATAACTGCTGGGTCTGTGAGTGCTGATTAGTGGCATCGAGGGAGCACGTCACTAACTCGTAACAAGTTGCTCTGCTGGTATCTCCACTCTCTACTCATGCAGGAGTCCCTGTATACTGTACAATATATACATGTAAATGCATGCCTTCTCTGCTCTTTCACCTCCCTCCGTCTCTAATTCTCCCCTCAACCCCCTTGAAAATAAACAGTTTCTCCTGCTGCTTGTGATATATGGAGACTCGACTTCTGGCTTCTCCTCTGAGGCCTAAATTACGAGGTCGGTGCCGACAAGTCCAGCGGCCCAGCGGCTTCCTCTCTCCTCCTTTTCCTTGTTCCCTCTCTCCCACCGCTTGGCTTTAATAGAATGGAGCCATTGTTCCTTCAGCCAGACAAGACGGCGTTCGTCCCGCAAGTCCGTGTACTTCACCTCTCTCACCCCGCCATTCCGTGGAGTTAACTTCATAATGCTTGCTGAGAGAGAAGTGTTCACCTTTAGAGGGCTCGTGGAACAACCGCAGAAATGTCATCTAGGCAGGGAGTGCAACTACCTTGTTTTAGCTTCAACTAAATGTACCAATGTGAATCCTGTATTATAAGTAATATAAAAATCTTCAGACCAAACATTTGATTTTGTTTATAATGTTTGTAATCCCTTAAATCTTGAATAGACTGATGCTCCACACTGGAGCAGTTGTGGTACTCAAAAACTTTATTTAAAACATTACTTTTAAAGTAAAAGTACCAGTACAACTAATTAAAACTACTCCATTACAAGTCCTGCATTCAAAAGTGTACATAAGAAAAGTATGAAAAGTACTTTGAACTTGTGACCAACAGATTTATATCAATGCATAAGTAGGATTTAGTTGTTGAAGCTGAGAGAGATGCAGCTTGTTTTAGCTACTTTATATACACGGGTTGTTCAGTCCAGTGGCTCTGATCTAGGGGTCAGTCATGAGATGATTAATGATGTCGGAACCAAATTTATAGTCATTCTTTTCAAATTCTCTCTGATCTCTGCTTTTTGTGGAATATTGATTCATTTTTTAAATTAAAACCATGTGAGAAATTTAGAGGGTAAGTGTCTCTCTGGTGAAACTGCCAACAACTCATACACATCTGAAATGAGACAGATGGCTGCAGGTAGACTCTTTTCTGTAAGTGCTTTTGTATTTCATAAGCTTATATGTATATGTGTTATATATATTTCATATGTGTTTAATGTAAAATAAGTAACTACAGCTGTGCAATGTTTCCCCCCCCCAAAATATAGTGGTGGGTGTAAAGCAGCAGAAAATAGAAATGCTCAAGTATGTCAACATTGTTTGTAAGTATAGTGCTTATAAAAATGTATTGATTGCTACTTTCCAACAATCTTTAGAAGAGATTGACAATCCCTGAACTTGGAGCTACATGAATATATTTTGAATTGCATGTGTTTCCCAAATTGTCTTTGAAGGTCATATTCCTAATGCACCGACCGCTCTGAATCACTGATGACACACATAAGCAGCTTTTTAGATTCTGCAGTCTGAATCATTTACAGGATAATAAAATTGATTATTTTTATTAAATGATTTATATATATTAATAGATTTAGATTTCACAATGCATTTATAGCACAATCAATAAACCAGAGCTCGATATGCACTGCTGAAGAGCGAGCTGAAGTGCATCCTGGGAAGGACACTGTGTTTGTTAAACAGTGACCGTTCCTTGTCTGGGCCTCCTTCAACTGTCTTATCGTCCTCCAATCATACTTTCACTCCCTGTCCAGACAGATGTCCTCTCTCTCTCGCTCTCACACACACATATATTCACGCACCCATGGGTGAGGTGAGGACATTCATTGCTGAGAACCTCCTTGGCAGTGTGATCGTGCAGCACAGGCCAGCAAATGTAAACTGTATCAAAGGCACTGCGTCCAAGTGTGCGAGTTTTATATTCCTGTCTGTTACCCCAGTGGAAACAGAAAGTCCTTGTAAATCTCTTCCTCCTGTCTCGTACATCTCCCTAGTTACAGACTCGGAGAGACGTATGTAAACAAAGGCCTGGTAGTCAAACAACAGACGGTTAAACCAGCTGGCTGGATTATAAAGCTGCAGTTAGTAAACTTTCCACATGTTCAAAATGCACCAAACCTGAGAATCTGTCATCTTGTCTGTGAAGCTGCTTCACCTTGTTATGTTTGGTATGTTGTGTGTATGCCTTCCACTGACTAGACAGCGGGCATGAGATTATATTCAGAGTGTTGGATGGCCTTGGCTCTGTCAGCTGAACAGGTGTGACTCAGGTGGGAGTACAGTCAATGAGCCTATTTAATGTTTGACCAAACTCCACCATGCAAATTGACATGTGTTTTATATATATATATATGTGTGTATAAATGAAAAATGAACTCAGTGGATTCTAGTGTTAACTGATGCTGACAGCTACACATGAACGCGGCCAATTGGTGTTCAGACATCATTCTGCCTGGTGACTCATTTTTCTCTTGTCTGTTTGGCAGGGTGAGTAACCAGCTGTGCAATTTAATGTGTCTTTGTGTCTTTGTGTGTGTGTGTGTGTGTGTGTGTGTGTGTGTGTGTGTGTGTGTGTGTGTGTGTGTGTCATAGGACTCTTGTATTACCCTCTATGGTGCCCCATTTTGTTTTCCTTCCCAGAATCCTCTTGCCATTCACCTGATACTCCTGGTCACTGCCCACAACAGCAAAAGGGATCATCTCCTGTTGAGTGCACACATGCAAACACACGCACAAATGCACAGAGTCAGCGAAGCGTTACCAGCGGCTTGTTTTCAGGTCATGTTTTGGTTTGTTTGCCTTTGCTGGAATTAGATGCTGCGCGTGACAATCGTGGCTTTACAGATTCCTCAAATAAATACAGAAAAGGATGGGAGGCAAAAAGAAGAAATTGTTATGTCAAGGAGCACATCCTCTCTTGTGACACTGTGGGAACTTACCCTGATTTTGTCGTTGATCAGCCTGTCCTCTGCGTCCTCGTCAAACTCCTTCTGAGGGTAAACATCAATTCCGTTGGCTCGCAGCTCTTCCCTAATCTGCACAACCCAAAGCACAATGATACATCACATTAAATTTCCTAAATATACAGAACAGCAAACCTATCTTATATAATATGTAACTGACGGACTAATTCACTTCAATAATGGATAATTCCTCTAAAGCATCAGCGAACATCAGAGAGATTTTTCTGACTATTGCTGAATCATAAACATCATAACACATAGCGAAAGGTCTGAGAGCTGAAAGAGACACAGAAGAACAGGGAAGTCCGACCAGCAAACTAAAACAATCAATCAGGCCCAGGCCCTTCATCCATCATCTCACCACCCCGACCCTGGACCTGCAGCCAACAGCAGATTTAATCAGTCACCATAATACGCAAACACAATTGATGCTTGGGCTGAATCCTGTTTACATACATGTATTTAAGTTTGGGCTGGAGACATGAATAGAAGCTGCTCTGAGCCACTAAATAAACACTTATGTTATACTGGCTGGTGTTGACACTAAATGGTTCCCAATTTCCTCGACATGGAGGAGTTAACATGAATGTTAAACACTGGTAGAAAAAACATCCAGACAGAGGTAAGGTTTATAAAACGATCACCCCTATTCTCTATATGTCTTTATAATGACTGAATCTCATGCACAGTAAACTAGATGGACAAGCTTCTGGGAGAAATTCTGGAAGAAATGTCATTTTAATGAGTGACTGTTCACTCCCACAATTACTACTCTGACAATTTCCACTTGGTCCTTGATCAAACATTTCATTGTTTATCCTTGGAAGATTTCTCAGGCTCACATTATAGGATGCAAACCGAGTGCAACTCTACAAAAGAGCCACATCAACTGTCGGTTAGAGGAATACGAACAGACACTCACAGCTGGACACGCCGAGGCCCGACATTTAATAGAAAAACCCTTCTTATTTTGTTTGCATGTCAAGTTGCTGCAGGGGGAAAATGGGGAGAGAGAGAGAGAGAGAGAAAAAACAATTGGCACGAGAGGCTTTTAGTCAATAATCTTCAGGATCATACAGAGCATGTGTGCAGCCAACCAAAACAATCCAGCTACAAGCCCCGCGGCTTCCATTCTCTGCCAGGGCCTGGTCCAATCCCTGCTTTGTTCTTATTGGACGGTGTAACAGGCATCAGGGGGAAAACGGTAGCCAAGACACCCATCGTGCTTCTCTGAGATGAATAAAGCTGTTAGGGAAGTCTGTAGTCTTGGAAGGGAGGGATGGAGATTGGAGATAAAGGAAGCGATGGAGGAAGGCAGGTGGCTGTCTGCCTCCTGCGGATTGAGAGTTATCCAACAGAAACACACAGAGGAAGGGATGCACGAGATGACCGTTGAAGACTCGAGCCAGGTGGGGCACGAATCTGTTGTATCAGGGAAAGCCATGATAAGGAAGTGATGACTATGATATTATAGGGGGGCATAATCACATCTCATTTTAAGTTAGTTAGCTATTAAATAGAGTAAGGAATTAAGCTTACTGCTAAATCTACAATCTGCCTTTAATATGAAAGTCTGCATAACCTTATTACCATAACCATATTGTACACGTATGGACGTGCTGAAACAAGTCAGAGTTTTGCAGGTATTCAGTCATAAACCAAACCATTAAAAGCCACCAAAGTCATTATGATTCATCCTCTGACCATTGTGAATATTTGTACCAAATATCTGCTGTTTAGACATTCCATCGAAAACCAAAAATGGCGTGCTGGAGGAAAGACCAGGATAATAGCTGGGAACCATTAAGAGCTGTATTTTGTGCTCATCCATCTCATAGTTCTTGAGATATTCGATGTAAGCGATGCATGTAGTAAATGCGAGTGTGGCTAAAAAAAAAAAATAAAAAAAAAAAAAAAAACTTTCACCAGCTTTAACTTTCACCAAAATATCAAAACCAGGCAAATGATTTGTAGAAACTGGTAAACATTTATTGTTTCCTAAAATGCTACTTTAATTCCCTCTAATTTATCTTTCAGCGAGGTCATGTTTCTTGCATGTTCCTCACAGCGGAGACCTCTCTGAACTCGGCCGACTGGGTATGGTCACCCAGTAATTCACTGGTAATGAAGGGCCTGTCTGCTCGGCTGGCAGCAGGGCAGAGGTTCCCCATCTAAAAAAGAGCCAGACTTAAGAACTATGGAACGCCACTCAGCAAATAAATGCTTCAAATAAATGGTTCTTAAACGTTACCGTCTGGACCGAGCACGGCTTTCGAAGTGTAACAGTTACAGAGATGGTACAGTGTTTCCCAGGATGGGAACAACGAGGGTTTGCCCAGATGGCTTTTGTTTGTGGTGCCTGGCAGCTCCTCATATGTTACCAACTCTGTGGTTGTGGATATGCAAGCATGTGTGTGTGTGTATGTGTGGGGGGAATCCACCGACTGTTTGACCTACTGATGCACTTACCCGTTTATTTTAAGCCTACTTAAAGACATGCTACAGGTTTTTGCAGGTGTAAGGGGAGGAAAATGTAAATAAATTTATTTAAGTCGCAAGCAAAAACCAGCTCACACTCAAAAATGTTTTCAATTGTAAAAGCACCTCAGCCGTCCAAACACCCACATCCACCCACAAATAGGCTCAAACACACTCTCGCTCTCACCGTCTGTTTAAAGTCGTCCCTCTCCTCCAGGGTGAGTGTGTCGGCCTTGGCGATGACGGGGACGATGTTGACCACCTTACTGAGACGCCTCATGAACTCCACATCCAGAGGCCTCAGACTGGAGGAAGAAAGAGATGACAACAAAAAGAAAATGCATGAATTTGTGCTTGTTGTTTGGATGCCCTTCATGTAAGTCTTGAGCGGCAGGAGCAAGTAATGAAGAAAACAATTCAGCTCTCAACATTGCAGATTCATGCATCGTTGCTCACAAAGCCAACAGGATGTAAACTGTATCTTCATTTCTCAGTGAAAGGATCCTTTTGGCCTCCACTGTAGAAAATTAAAGCATGTGAATTCTGTAATGAAAGAGACTAACCACTAGAGGGCAATCATGGCCTTTTCCATTACATTCAGTCAACCTTGGTTGATCATGTCTGCTCACCGAATCACTGAAACCATTTTCTTTTTACACACACAAGTTGTGATTTCAGGAAACTGCAGAAGATCATGCACATTCATTTTTTAAAGGGTGAATGCATAAAAACTGTCTAATGCAGCTCTTCATTTTCTGCCTCTCATCTGTCCTTAATATTTTGCTTAAATTAGAAGCAAAGCAAATTTGACCAAGGTGCATTCTCTACACTTTTATTATATCAGTGTTTTATTCAGAACTGATTAGCTATGTCCTTAAATCACTCTTCCACACTGCTGTCCCGTATGTTCCCCCATTTCTCTCTGTCCTTTTTTTTCTGTCTGTAACTATGCCTCCAGTTGCTTCTCCAGACAGACTCCCCTCATGCTGTCTGCTCTGCCCTCCAATTAGCCCCAGCCAAGCCAGACCAGCCCAGTTCAAAGACCCAGGGGCAGCTGGAGGAGAGGCTTGGCTGGCTCCCCACAATGACTGACAAGCATGTCACCGTGAACATAGCATGAAACACAGGGGAGCATGTGTTACACAGAGTGAGAGAGAGGAAACAGAGCTGCACAGAGGTAAAGAGAGATGACACAGTAAGCGATGCATTCAACCAGAGACAGAGAGATTTTCATGCATTTTTCATACTGAGGGGACAACTGGCATGTGTTAAATGCATGCAGAACTGATGATCTCTCAATGTTAATATTCAGCAAATATAAATTATATAACTGCATCCATAAACTGTCTATGTACAGAGGCAAGAACGTGCAAACTGACATGTGAGCTGCGTCATATGCACGACTGAGCAGACATGCACACACATGTGTACACATGTATCTTTGCACATGAACATATGCTGCATGAAGAGTAAATATGTATGTATGCACGGATGCACACACGTCCACTTAAAAGCCTGTTTTGATGCACAAATTCGCCAGAAAAAAAAGCAGTCATGTTAAATTTGGACTGATAAGTACTGCGGTCAAATGAGACGTGGAGCAAACAGCCAACCACAGCACAGATAGCTCTCCTTTCCTTCCTTCCATTTTATAATAGATCAAAAACCAACTTTGAGTTGATGAGAGTCAAAGTGCAGCCTTCTCTTTCTCAGGAAGACATGTTAAATGAGGTAACAACAAGAAGCCCAGAGGGAAAGCAGTGCGGCTGACTCTGCCATTATCGGAAATGGCTGCTGATGCCAAGGCTGTGCTCTGCTTCGCTGAGCACCGTTCATCTGTCTGAAACCAAAGAAGCGACTTTAAAGCAAATTGCTGACATGCAAATTACATTAAAGGCTGAACAAATACAAACTGATGCTTAAAATGCTTCAGACCAAAAGACAATTGAAAAAAACCCTCCAGCATATCTCCAACGATAGAGGCTTGCGAGAGCTACCGGGGAGGTTCTGTCATCATTTTCCGGCCTGTCATTCTTGGCAGAGGCGTCCAGAGGCTTTTGGCTCTGTGTATGCGTAATTGGTAACAGGACCTAATTTAAAATTGTGTGACTTGAAAAAAGGAAAACTAAGCAAAAAGAGAATAATAGAGAACCATTTTAGATTTGATCCAGCATTTTCCCCCCTCATGACCCAGGATAAAAACTGTGGGATGACAACTAGATTTTTCCAACATAAATCAAATTATTAAGGATGGAACTCGATTGAAGATTGTGTACTGTGAGTTGTGTCCATATCCAGACATATGCTCACACACATACTTGAAATTGTGTCCATTAACATACATCATCTCTATGTCAGGTCACAGCAGCTGCCCCAACAGATGTCTCCTTTGTTCTCCTGCCTACAACTCTTCGGTTGGCTCGAAGGAAGACACCGCTTCCTGACAGATGTTTGCATCTTCG
The DNA here is from genome assembly GCA_037975185.1 of Centropyge bicolor. NCBI lineage: Eukaryota > Metazoa > Chordata > Actinopteri > Pomacanthidae > Centropyge > Centropyge bicolor. The sequence continues at coordinate 1,036,823 of JBBMOC010000021.1, read as the reverse complement.
TTTTCAAAATGAGGGTATGTTTTTTTTTTATGTATTCAACAGTTCAGTAAAGTATCTGTGATGTTTGTGTGTGTGTGTGGGCAGTGACACTTTGAATAAAGCCTGATTAGAGACCGCATTAAAAGATATAAGAGGTGAGAGAGGGAATCAACACAGAGAGAGAGAGAGAGAGAGGAGAGCGGTTTGGGTGTTGCTGAACTGAGCAGCTGTAACCAAGATGAGGCACAAACACACTCTAGCCATCCACATACATGTAGTTATACAAGTGTTGGCTTGCCCACTGCCCACTTGAGTCCACTGCTTCACATGAACCAGGACACACACAAACATTCTCTGAAGCAGCAGCTGTGGCGACAAGAGCAGATGATGAGGGGGTCTGTCAAACAGCGGGACACGCAGACACACACATGTCACCCTTCCGCTCATACAGAAAGTGTTTAAGTGGACAACTGCTGAGTTACTGGTGTGCAGAAATATGAAGCAGCAGTGGATGGAGCCGTCACGGAGATATGTGGTCAGATGGTTAGTGAAGCAGAGTCTGGTTACAGTTGGTGCTCTGAGGTGTTATTTGTCTGTTTACCTGCATGCGTGCAACACTGTTATCAAGACACCCGTGTGTGCATTGAGCCCTGAGCTGTGTGTCCACATGTGTGGCTGTACGTCCTCCTTGACCCACAGTGCACACGAGGACACACAACCACCGTTAAATCGAAACAAATTAGGACTCGAAGGAAAAAGACACTGATCATGGACAAGGCAGGTTGGGAAATGTGGTTCGTATTAAGCCATTTAAATGGAGAAAATAGCCACCACCTGGTTGTTTAAGCAGACACTTTGGTCATAACCGGTTTTGTTTCTGCAAGACCTTTCTTTGATTAATTTACTTGGACAAATCTTGCGCCAAATTACAACATCATTATTGCTACAATCCCTGTGATTTTGCTCTATTAGCGTGTTTTGCTCTTTTTCTGCTTCATCTCCAGGCATAGTCTTTTGCTGGCTCGAGATATGTTTGTCTCTGACCACTGTCCCGTTGCACTCTGACAGAAAGGTAAAATCTGTGAACCACTTAAGTCCAGATTACTAATGAAGTCAGTAATTAAATGCAGACCTATGATGCAGCACCTTCTTAGATTAAATCCAGCTGAGAAACACTTTCAGACATAGTGATACAGTAGATTAAGAGAAAGTTAGACATGGTTAGGCCACACAATTTAATGCATTACTGTGGCACATTCATGAATCAATAATCCTATAAGCAACAGGCTCAGGTAAAAGGTTATAGCAACTGTGGTGTGTGGATTTTTAGATATGTCTTAGACCACATCACTGCACTATTGTGTACGGTGCACTACTTCTAGGTCAGCAATAATTTAAGTAAATGTGTGGTCTTGACCAACTCAACTCCCTTGTATAAAATATCAGCATTTCTTAAATGCTAAAACTTTGCTTAAAGAATCTTAAATATTTCCTTTTCATTTTACATGTCATAACTGCTCCCATTTTTAAATGTTTCTAACGTTCTGATTATTTCCAGGTTCACATGAAAAAGGAGATTTTCAATGCTGTCTCAGACTTTTGGATCCCACTGCTTATATATAAAATTACCTCAACCACTACAATCTCTCCTCCTCAGGATAAAGGCACACTCTATCCTGACAATTTTTTTCCCTGTCTCTCGACCTCCCTCCGCTCTGAGAACTGTCCAATTTCTTTGTGAAATCTGACTCTTCAAGTGATACTTCAGTGTCTCTGAGGAGAAAATGAGTTCCACATGTGGTCACCAGAGAGAGAGAGGGGGGAAAAGAAAAGCTGGAGAAGGACGTGGTTAAAGAGCCATGGACACACAATGGGTCGGGGGAGATTCCCAGAAGGCCTGATTCATCTCTGCAGCTGTGGGAGAAACTGGGGGACTGAGGAACAAAAAGTGGGGCAATTACAAGGGTGTGTAGATGTACTTGATCTTACCAGTGGCCTGTGGGAGGTATGAAGTATATGCAGCAGTGCACCCTGGAGTCTGGGATCCTTTTCTTCCTGTTGATGTTGATTTCCTCCTGCAGGTAGGCTTCATACTGGTCATTGATGAACTTCATAATGGGCTGCCAGCTGACAAAGAAAAATTGAGGTATAAGAAGCCAAATTTGTTTTAACCCACAGTCAGAACCTCTTGCTTACAGTTATTCAAGATGTGAAGAATTATAGCGATGAATAATATAGTTCTCTGGTTTCATGCAGACTTATGTTCTACAACTTCTGCAAAATGAGCTTGTCATTATATATAATAATCATAACATATCAGTCATGTTGTCCAATGCAACTTCACTCCTGGTTACATAAAAACATGCTTGTGAAGCCAAAAATGTAATTAGAGATATTTACTTAATTTACTTACTATATTATGTAATTTGACAAAATAATGTTAACTGATGTTCTTGGGGAGCTGCTCAGCCTAAAACATGAAATTCAGCAACATGGACATAAAGAATTAAAGGCTCAATGATCCATATACAGACTGTCCATGAAAAAAGAACAAAGTTATATTGATAAAACGCTGAACTTTGTCTTTTACAAACAAGTCTGAGTGAATTAGTGGCCATATAAATTCAGTGATAGAAACGACTGAACTAACAGCTACTGAGGTCTTCAGATATAGAAACCTCAACTCACCAGTTTTCATTGTTGATCTGATCCCCAAAGCCTGGAGTGTCGATTACTGTCAGCTTCATCCTCACTCCTTTCTCCTCAATATCTAGACAAAGAAAAGCTATTCAGTCAAAATAATTCCTTTGGACACAAACACACAGAAAGCAACAAATCAGTAGCATGATAGAGCAGCAGGAAACACATGTTATTAATAAAACTATAAATATTCCAGCTGTAGGCTACTAAACATGAACACTGGCCAACCGTGACTGATGGACTTGATCTCGATGGTCTTGGGGATCCTCTCCTCTGGGTTGGGCTGCACGGACTTACGGCTCACCTTGGATTTGAACAAGGTGTTCATCAGAGTGGATTTCCCCAGGCCACTTTGCCCTGATCAGGAGAGCACACACACGGTTAGTCAAGCTGGGCAAACGTTCAACTTGGGCTTTTAACCACAGACAGTCACAAGGGCAAACTCACACAAGACAAGAGGCTCATTCAACTAAATGACACAACTGTCTTTTTTTTCACCAAAAACTGAAGAAGATTGAATATGCCCATGACATTAGCAGTAATGTATAGGTTCACTCTGTGTGTGTGTTAATAGAGCATGACAATAGCAGGACAGCTGCAGGGTCAGACAGGCAAGCTGGAGAGGCCAAGAGGCCAGATGTACCATAAAGACCACACACACACACACACACACACACACACACACACACACACACACACACATATGCTTGACTTCGTGCATCAACAATACTGTATTATTATTATAAGCACACCTATGGTTTCATTCAGCCCTAAATGTATTTTAAAATATAATAATAGTACAATTTACCACAACACAATAACACATGATTACCATAATGGTGCTTACATTGTATTTGGTATTTATTAATTAATACAAGGGTCACACTTACTACACAACATCGTGCACACATGTTAGGTATTAGTACCTCTGTGACACATCAGTCCCATGTTTACATACTGTGTAACCTCAATTTGAAATAGAACATGTATGGAAAACTGGGCTTTCCACATGCATTTAAATATTTTGCACTCAAAGACAGATTAAGCCAGTTTGACAAGTCTGCAAGGTGACTGAGAAAACACCAGAAAAAAAGTGAGTGGATTTGATTTTAGCGTTTCTTTTAAGATATACTTTAGATGTAATTCTGCATACACACACACATATGCACACACACAGAGTCCTGAGCCTGTTTAATTTCCCTCCATATTTCTCTCCCTCTGTCTGTTCACAGCCCCTATGGGCACCCACTGTGGCGTGTGGAGCTTTGCCAAGCTGCCAGACCCTCTGTGACACCCAGGGCAGCCTTTTCCACCGCTCTGTCTCTGTCACACACATTTGCTCTTTCACACACACTCTACGTTCAGTGGCATGCATTCACCCTTCTCCCTCTCTCTCACACACACACATACGCATTGAGAAACTCTAGCTGCCCTCTCTGCGTGGTGGAAATCTAAAGGTCAGCTGGCTGAGGGCTGGGATTAGGCAAATGCATCTCATAGAGGAGACCACAATGGACAGGGCCAAGACCACAGCTGCTCTAACCTTTCACGTCCTCACTAGTCATCCAAGTGACAACACCGTTAGCCAGCAGAAACTTTTATAGACTCACAGAAGATGCTCTAGTTTTTACATCTCTTATTTCTATCCTATACTATATTGGCAGCTCATTTACATAAGCAATGAGAAGTCTATCAAAGTTCAGGCAAAGCAAGCTCAGTGTCTGATTGCATACTGTAGCATTGTGCAAGAAAATATCATAAACACCTCTTCAAACTCATGAATCCCAGTGTGAGTGAGGAAAGTCAAACATCTAATAAAACAAAAGGATTAAAATAGTTTTCTCAGGATTTTATGGACCAAGCGCAAAAGGCAGGTCAATACTGGCCTTGCAGTGAGAAATACGACTCCATGGAGACGTCGGGCCGCTGCCAACACATTACACACAAGAACGCTGATTGATACGCTGGTGTGGTACATTATATCAAAGCTCCCACTGGCAATCAAAAAATCACTTCATGGCAGTTTTAATGCATCATTGTTCTTTTCTATTGTCAGCTTTTTATTTCGCCTACTACTCCAGCATGCACAATGCAAGTGAATTATTTCACAACACAAGCTTCATCTATCCTCGAGGTGTCGGATCACTACGAGTAGATACACGCCAGCGTTATGTAGAAATGTTGCAGGTAGACATGTAGTGTGTAATGTGTTGATTCGCACAAATTTCACAAGAGTCGCTGAGTCACATCGCTCATTGGAACTCTGTCTTATGCTCTCACTGCACTCACCATCTATAAATCAACATGCCTCATTGGATGAACAGTATCAGTCCATATGCAACAAATCCCTGTTTGTCATGTTATATTATGTCTCCTTGGAGTTATGATAAACACCAAGAGGCTTTTCAGTGTATTCTTGCTTGGTAGAATGTAACTCAGTATGTGATAAAACACACTCCGACGTTCCTCTGTTTGTGTTTCATATAGGCCCGCCTGCCTGCATGCATACATATACACAGGTGCATTCATGGATAATTGTGTATGTTAGTGTACACAGGCTTGACGGGGGACCAAGCTGGCATTGTGTAGCTGTCTCTAAGGAAGTGTGAGCATCAGCTTGTCAAAGTAATTGCCATCATTATGCCACTTTCTCAGCCTGACAGCCTCCTTTTATCCACTCAAGCGTGTGTGTGTTTGTTTGTTACATCACGGACACACTAAAAAACAAGCTTATTGACGACGACACCACGCTGGCTGACTCTTGACAGAAGAACTGAAGTAGAACCACAAATACAAACACATAGAGTTTTTTTATTTCTTTGTTTTTTTTCTGACTGCATCAAAGCACCACCGAGGAGAAGTTTCATGATAGTTATAAAGAATAAAAAGAATAAAAATCTGTTTTCTAGGTTAGAGAATCTGCAAACCAATCATGCTGTGTATGACATCCTGTTTTCTGTGACAGTTAGAATAAATATAAGCCTCTGCTGAGGTTGTATTTTTTTGACATGAGGTTTGCTCTTGCATCGTGAGAGAGAATTCAGATTGCTTCTTGCTTCGTTGCTGCCCTAACTGAAATGTTTTAAATGGCTACCATTTGATCCTTCTTTGCTGAATTCAGAACTGACTGTAAGCATTTGGAAGCAATTACAGCCTCAAGTTCTCTCAGGTACATCTGTGTCAGTTTACATTTCAAGGGTTTCACACAAATCTAACATGAAGGCATAATCAAGCTCAGTGTCAAGCTCAAGGTCAGGCTGGATGGGAACGGCAAAGCTAATTTTTACATCCTTTACGTGACAACCTTGTCTAAGAAAAAAATTCTTTTTTGCATTAACACCACATATTTTCAACCTTTTACAGCATAATAAAGCTGTGGTTAGGTCCAGGTATGTAAAAATAAGCTAAAGGGAAGATTGTTCTTATGGCAAGTTTGTGCCTCATCCATCCTGACATCCACACTTAATTCTCATTGTGCTATCGTGACACTGCTTATCGCACTTGCACTAAATGTTGCAGTGAAGTTAAATTGCAATTGCAGTTAGGCTGCATATGAATGTAATTTGTGTGAGGCAAGGTTGAGGTTAACAACACAAAATAACACTGCAAGCACAGGAAGCATCAAGGTGACAAGACATTTTCTGAAGGGAATTGCAGAGAGCAAGAAAATTAGATTAAAAATCCTGCCCCTGTAGCTGTTGTTCTGGGTGTATTTTTGAGTGTGTTTCAGTTGCAGATGAACAATGAAACCTTCAGACTGTTTTCATTCTATGCTGAATTCAATATGTGGCGCCTATGTCAGACTCACCCACAACCATGATGTTAAGCTCGAAGCCCTGCTTCATGGCCTTCCTCCTCATCTGCTCCAGGATGGCATCGATGCCCACGTAGCTGAAGTCGCTGCCATGGGTCTTTTCCCCCTTGCCTTGTGGGTTGGGGTGGTGGGGTTTGGCAGACTCAGACATGTTGCTGTGGCTCAGATTGACCTCTGACCCTGAGGGATGCAGATAGAAGAGAAAAGACAAAGAAATAAAAGGAGATGTTAATTTATCGCTTGTATCTCTATGCTATGATTTCAGGTTCAATATACAACATAAACCATGATTTTTACTTAAGTTAAGTGTAAAAATTGTACAAATTGATAATTAAAATGTAGGCAGTGACTTAAAAAAGAAAATGCATGATTAAATATGTCAATGCAAGAGAAGTCATTTTAACTGCAGATCACACAAGTTCACTGTGAAAACCATAGACGATTCTGATCAGAGCAGTTCATTTCCTGTGTGAAACAGGATACATCAGACCTAAAATTCACATGAGCACCCAAGACAACACTAGAAAGTGATAATCTGTCCTTTACACTATCTGTCAAAAATAGGGAGACTCATGTGCACACATGTGGCAGATGTGCATGCAGACATAAAATAACAAGATAAACTTTCCCCCTAACGGTTTGATAAAGAATTCTTGTCTTCCCACTGGTTCTTACTCAAGTGCATAGACTCAACTGTAAAACTAACCAATAAATCATAAGTGAGCAGGCGCACATCTGCTCCTTAATGCTGCATAAATTACAACTGGCAACAACCTCATGTTAGCAGCACAGCCCATAAGAGAAATTCTGAGAAAATAAATGACATGGAAGTTGTAAGTGAGGGAGCACAGCTGTAGATTAGAGGTGAATTCTACAATCAGAAAGGAATTAGGAAGACAAAATGGACAGACACTGTTGGGAGGAAGAGCTGCCAGCTACAAATCACGGCTTACCTCACTTTCAGGAGGATCAGTTTCTAGAAGACGAAAGGCTGCGTGCCAAAGCACCGCTGCAACGAGCAAACTAAAAGACAGCTCAGCTCTGCCAAATGTGCTAGTACGTGCTCGCAGCAGCAGCGGCGGCGGCTCGCACTCTTCCTAATGTAGGAGGAGACAGCATTTCCTGTGCTATGGTAGAAACTTGTGGTATTGTCTGTGTGAGGTTTGCAGTCATAGACACTACAAACCACAGGCACTTTTACCTGCAGTTTAATGCAGACAGCCATCCTGATGATCCACCTGCATACAGACAGGTGCAGGATAGTGGTTAGGGTCCATTTTTATGGTTGTATTATTTTTCTAACATAACTGAAAAATGAGCTGCAACAGCATCTTCAGACTTGTTGCTCAAGAACACAGAAGCCTTTGCTTGTGTGCTTTACACTTGTCTGTCTGACATGACGCAGCAGCAGTCTGCTACACGTGTGAACATGTGTTTGCAACGTTGCACAAACAACAGTGGAACTTTTTTCTGATATCTAATTGCTCAGAGTTCAGCCTTCTCGTGCCCTTAGAGAAGATGGAAACAGTGAGATGGAGGTACAGGAGACAGTGGGAGGTTGTAAAAGACATGTGATCAGTTTTTACTACAACTATGAAGTACAGATTTTCCACAAGAAACAAAAACCCTTCTTTGGCTCTCTGTGACTGTGTCCTGGGAAAAGTGTTGCTAATAACCACTTTGTGCAGCACTTGTGATGTTGTGGGTGCTTTTAATTTAAGGGCACAACTGGGGCCCGTCTCACAGTAAGCACAAACATGCATTTACACACTGAGGAAGGTTGAAAGTTGACGGTTTGACTAAAAATAAGAATCAGTGTAACCACCTCTTAATCAAACCATGTGAATGAATCATGTATCCTGTGTGAACTTTTTCTACTTCACACATTGCATATGTGCACTTACATCACCATCTCTTTCTCCAACACACTTGCACACCCAAAGTCATTGGGATAAGTGTCAGCTGAACCTCTCTACAATTCTAGACATACACAGTATCTGTCAGTCTCTCTCACTTTCAATTCTCAGTCTCAATGGTTAACTTATGAACTGTGATCTGATACCACATGTGGCTTGGCTAAAACTCAGTAAATCCATTGCTAAGACCTTGGGAAAATAAGAGGAATCCATCCCCCTGTGTCCATCATCAGTCAGTAAATGATCAACATGCAGGATTGGCTTCATAAAAGTAATCTAAAGAGGCAATTTCCCTTTATGCTTGCACATTCGTCTTACTGCTGAAAAAGCATTGCAGGTCAGTCTATGCTGTAATGTGAACCTTCTGTTAACGCCTCATCACGATGGGCTGGAGTTAATTTGGTGCTGCATCGCTGTCCTCAAGGAACCCCACACAGAATTGCAGCGTCTTGCAAGTGATACAATAATCCTGAGGTATTTGGATCGATTTAGCTTTAGCCTGTGAGATGTGTTTGCAAATGTTTGCCCAGTGTCACAAAGTGTCATCTGGCTAACCCTGAAGTGAACTCCACTCCATTGAGCCCGATTGCATCAGTAGCCTCTTGAGTGACAGAATGCAGATTAGCTCTAACGACACAGTCCAGGTCTGCAGCCAAACTGCCTCCCGGGCACTGTGACCATGCCAGCCCGGGGCCATCTGCTGGCATACATGGCCACTCTCTAAGAATAGACAAGCAGTCACACTGTAGCAGAGGCGAGCATACAGGCGAAGTAACGAGAACTGGCAAACGCGAGACGCACATGAACACATGCAATTGAAAAAGGAAGAACAAACCCGGTGCTGCCCGGAGAGACAGAAATGATACCCAGCTCGACAACCACCCTGCTGCTTTGATATTCACTTCTCTTTCTCATACGGTCTAATTTGCATTTGCAGCACTGCTTAGATACCTCTTTCGCTCTCAGGGCGAAGGATGAGCTGGGCATTAGCAATCGTCTTCCAGTTACACAAGTAACTTCACCAAGGAGTTCATGTTGGGAATACAGAAAATATAGTGGCCCATTTTTCATGAAACTCAGTAGAAGGGTGTAACCTGGGCCAAGGAAATCCAAATCATGAGGCAGATACACAAATTATTTGTCATCAACATTGCTAGATAAGACCTTTGAACTTGACAAAATGAATGCCATAGATCATAAAATCCCGTACATGGTGGTAAAGTTCGGTAGTGACCAAACATAAGCAGTAGAAATACGATGACTCTATATCACAATCCACATTGACAGTAATCCTCTGGGGTAACTGAGACATGGAATTGCTCAAACGTCATACAGAAATCAGTCGTTATGGAGCACATGGGGATGGTGGTTTCATGGGAGAACCGATTGTAACAGCACTTTTTTTTCAATCAAACTATGGTGCGGCTATGGAAATTTGCATATGACAGAAGAGTGGAGTATCCTTGCCGGAGGTCTGCACTGTCCAATTGCCCTTCTAGTTATTAATATGACGAACGACAGCTCTGCCATTTGCATCCACAACAGCCTCTGAAGTGTCTCTTCATGAGTCAGATCTGCGTTCGATGCGCCACAGAGAAAGCGTTAATCACCTTTTCTGGATGAGAAACTTCATTGTAATGAGCGGAGATATACAGTATGAGTCAGATCACGACTCCGTGGTTTCAGCCTTTGGGTCCAAACTGTCAAACGATGCAGACGCAAACGATGCATCGAAATAGAGCGATGTATCAGAGATGTGAGAGCTCACTGGAATAAAATTCCTTTGCAGAGCTGTGTTTTATTTAACGGAAGCCAACAAAAGCCACAGCGAACCAGTGGGGCGCACAGTTCATTCAAATGAAAAATATGGGAATGGGGCCTGAGCGGAGGAGCAAGCAGGTGCATCAACTGACCCCTCAATGAAAAAATATTTGGCCTGCTCTAATCTCCATTCATCGATACGGTCTCCGAATGATAACAGACTTCATTAAACTGCAAACAGATGTTGTGTGTGAAGATCGCTTCCAATAAATACACTAGACAGGATTTTCTTTTTTGCCTCGTGACCTGCAAAAGCAGCATTTTAGGATTAGCTGATCTGAGAGCTTTGTTCAATGAATGGAGATGCGTTCAGGCTTTTTCTTCGCATGACTGGATAGATCCCCTCAAAGAGAGGACTCAGATCTTCAAATGAGGGCACTTGTAGTTGACCTTCAAGTGTCATCATTGGTATTTATATGCATATGTATCATTACATTGATGAAGATGACATGTTTTTTGGTCTGCAGCTGATAAGACCATCTGAGTCGTCTTACTGCTGAAGGAGTTCCTCTATTTCAAGTCCTTGCATTTCACTCATATCACTGGGTTTCTGTCGTCGGTTTTATCTGCCTCATGGTAGCTGTTTGGTTTCCTGTTTGTCACTGAAGGCCTCACAGCAGACAAAACCACAGCATTTACATCTGCCCTAGAAACGTTTGTAGCCAAAGGGGTACTCCACCAATTTTAAAGATGGATGTCCGTTTAGTCGTCATGAGAAGTACTACTCTGCTCAAGACGACAGCTGTGTGATGTTTCCTGTGAATGGAGCTCCGTCAAGTCTGAGAAATTAACACCAATGATGTCACCAGGGTTATCTCAGCTTGAGCTTGGAGACCTGTTTCTTAACAGAGTTACAAATGTCACAAACCATGAGGTTTGAAAGACATTTACCAGGTAGGGAGGATATAATGAAAAATGATATCAAGCTGCATTATGGAAATCGAAGGATCCAGTGTTTTTGGATCATGACCTTAAGGGAGTGGATGTGTTGGACTCTACTACCTCGGTTTTAATCAGTCTTTTTCAAACCTGTCTCTTCCAAACTTTACGTAAGTGCAATACTAAACTAACCGGACTCATCCTTCATAAAAATTTACTATGCGTCAGTGTCATTACTGTGTGTGGATCAGCTTCTGAACACAAATCATGTCACAATAAATATCTCAGTTGTCACCATTACATTATTCTAGACAGGACAAGAGCCATAAAGTAGCACTCAGCAGCTTTCTTGCAAAACATTACAGCAAAAAAAGCAGAATTTACTTTCCTTAATCCTGAATGCCAGCATAGCTTGGTGGAGACCAGAGAACACAGGCAACATTCTTGTCTGGCCTCAACCTTCACAGAAAACTAATACATCATGTTAATATTTCAGAAAGTATGTAGCGTGTAAACATTTAGCTGACAGATATCAATAACCGCTATCGTGAAGCATCAAACCCACACTGCTCCTTCCTTGAACTGACCTGTAATGTAACCCTCCTGGAAAACTAACACAAAGCGCTCCCCTTCCATCAGATACAAGTTTCTATTTTGCTGTAACAGAGAATCCTCTTCCCACCATGGACTCACACATAACTCAACACTCCCCTCTCAAGCCCTTCATTAAAATCCCATCAGGCACATCACATCCAACCCTACATTTAATATTCACTGAGTGAAACCTGAATACGCCAGTGGCAGAAACAAAGCCTTCATTGTCTTCTTGAGAAGCCTCCTAAAAACCAAAGAAAGTCAGCTTCCTTCAATCCACAAGTGCCACTTCAACACTTTTCAGTCCTGCTTTAAAATTTGGGAGAAAGTAGGTTTTCCTATGTTTAACTCTAGCTGACAATATGGTAAATATCCTGCAGAAAGGGAAAGAAAACATGGGGTGAAGGAGAGAGAGAGTCTATTAGAAATAAGTAAAATGATTCATAGCATGCAAAATATGTAATTAGCTCAAATGAGTCAAACTGTTTAAATGGTGCGGTTGATGGGATTTGTCTATGTGGGAAGATTTCACAGTTGACCAAAATTTCTTCAGTTGTGGATTCAAACAATTCATCTCATAAATTTGGACTTTGCAAATTTCAATGTGCATGCAATACTGAGGCTGATGTTTTTTTTGCTCCACCTCTGTGATGAATGGTTCGGAAAATCCTTCTGTCGTCATGCAGGATACAGTTGCAAGGAAATGAGACCTCGACGGTAATGAACTATTTTCTTATGTTCTCTGCAGCAGGCGCACAGAATTGAACTTTGTTGCATTGAGACACATCAGGTAAAAATCAATAATCATATGACAAAACAGAGGTGTTTATTTGAATTGTTCTTTGAGGAAATCTACTTCACATAATGTCCACATCTTAATCACAAAGCAGACAAAGTAAGTAAAGTTGTGTAAATGAAACCTTTTAACTTCTAGCAAAAAAATACCACCCTTTAAGAAACATTCTGTGGGACACCCAAATCTGGTACTGTTAAAGTACTTTTTCTAACTTTATATTTCCCTTAAATAATGTCTTGTACAAATGCTATTTTCTTGCAACGCTTGCAGGCGAACAAGGTATTTGGTTTTCTTCCTCTCCTACCTTTCCTCTGTCTAAGCATATGTTCAAAAGCTGCCAGTCACTCCTTAGGGGATTGAGCTTTGGGAAAAGAAGGTATCATGTCTGTTCTTCCACTCACAGCTCTTCAACTTTGTCTGCTATTTGAAGGCTCTGTTATTTTTTATTTTTTTTGAAAACAAGGTTCCCGTGAGGTGAAACCCATGAATCTCTGCCCTGGTGCACTTCAGTTGCATATTTCCCTTTCCTGAGTGAGTGTGTGTATAGGTGTGTTTTTCTGTTACTGTCCTCTATTTCCCCTCTCTTTCTTCTCTCTCTTTTCTCTTTGGTGGCTCCCTCTAAAGAGGAAGAGATCATTAGGTTTTATGCCTGCTGCCATCTGGATGAGATAGATGGAGGGTCCAGAGAGGAGAAGGCAGCACAAGAGTTGACTGACACTTTTAAGTGTGTCACATGAATACAGGATTAACATATGCACAATTTAACATCAGTTAAACATTTTATAGTCTAGTTTTATGAGTATGGTCAGGTAAAGAATGAGAGTCTCAAATGAAAAATATACCATCTCATCTTCAAAAGCACATTAACACGTCAGCACTCATTTAAATTTCAATTTAAACGCATCACTGTTTCCTGCGCTATTCCAATTGCTTGTTTTCTTGATAATGAGTAATGACACTAATACATTGAGTGAAGCACAGTATGAGACAATAGTGGCTTACCCCCAACTGTGGCACAATCTGTTACACAGAGCATATAGATGGCTTAAACCCACAGTGCATGTGAGTGACCTGCTGTATTCTGCAGAGACTAAAGCTCAGATGGTAAAAGCTTTAATGTTTCATAGGAAGAGCTCAAATTAAAAAATAAGATATCTGATATTTTTAAATTACCATGTGGACACTACATTGGAGATTCAGTAAACAAAATGACATCAAAATAAAGAATTTGGAATTTTTTATATTTTTTATAATATTGGATCATACCGTGTTGGGCTCATTTTGGTGTGCATATCTTCAGAGAAAGACACGATTTTGAATCATCTGTGCCTAAATCACAGGTGCACTGGTCAAAGAAGTGTGAAAGCGTTCGGTACAGTCAAAATAATGATGGCATAAGACAAACACAGGAACAAGGAGACACGAGTTTATATTGACAAAAACGATACAGTGCCATATTGTGGCCTTGCTTACAGTCCTGATTTTCTGTGTCAGCTTAAATTCCTCTTCCAAGAGGTGTTAATATCATTTTGTCTCCACCCTGAAATATCTGATATTGTGTCAACCACAATTCCAAAATGTGTTTCAAGAATTCTTACATTTCTATGAACGCATTTGCCACTTTTTGCCTGTTATGGCGGCTTCAATGTCAAGCGTGTGCATGTTTTTAAAAAGGAGGACAGACCCCTAGTTTAATGCTACGCTGCGTTCTGCTTGAGGGAGATAACGCGATGGTGTGTTTACAGCAGGTAGTGACAGAGTGGGATCGACAGAAGGGAGCTGAGAGGATAGAGGGAGTTCTCGTCGGGCTGCCATGCACATCCAAGAGGAAATCCCTCTCACTCAATCCCTCATCCGCAGCCTGACACCAAAGCAACGATTAAAACTCTCCGCCATAACAACTCCCTGACGTGTAAGACAACGAATGAAGTCGATGACGGCTACAGCTGACACAAACATCAGCACGACTTCAGAACAGGTCTGAAGAATGCTACTGCACCATTTCATCTTTCCACCTTGTCACTTGTGTCGGCCCACTGAGAGCGCGACCCCCTGGCCCGGCGCGGAGCAAAGCAGATGGTGTCGCCCGGTGTTGAAATACTGCACGGAAACTTCTGGTTGTGCAGATAATGAGCTGTCCCAAAACGCCTCGAAAAGATTGAAAGAGTGAGAAGAGAGGTGCAGATGGAGGGTCGTGGAGGTAAAGGGCATGACCGCAGAGAGATGAGATGTGAGATAAATGCTGCAATAACAGTGGCGGCCTGAAAAACACACCATGAGCAAGCAGGGTTTGGATCGATGGCTGTAAGCAGAGACTGAGAAAATGAAGGAGCAAAGCTCAGCACAGCAGGGAAGTCATTGTGGTGTTGAGCACAATTGTAAGAGCCTGCTGCTTCGGGCAGCTCTTGGTATACAGCAGGCTAAAACGACCACAACCCAAACATTTCTGAGAAACATGTAAGGGGAACAAGGAGAGTCCAGCCACAGAGCCATCCACAGCCGCAGGAGGGGAACTGGTGCAGGGTAAAGGACAAACAGAGCCGACGTTGTTGCAAATCACAACCACCAAGTATGAAGTGGGAAAGGCCGGCTGGTTCGAATATTTCAGCGCTGGATGATCTAAATAAGAGGAAATGAGAAGCATTGTTCGGGTCAGAGCTGCACTTCTGTACTTGAAGACAGTTCTTTTTCCCCCTACCGAGTCATGCCAGTAAGTTGTTCAGAAAATGTCATTTGGCTTCTTCATCAGTTCAACATTTTAGTTTACTTTACAACAAAATGCATGAAAACAAGTACAAGATAGAGAATGATACTGCATATTGAGTTGCTGCATGTGATCTAAAATTTTTACATTTTTCAACTCAATGCTTTCAAAAGCATTATTTCTTTAGTTATTATGAAGCACTTTCATTTGCTAAAAAAAAAAAAAACTTTAATAATAAGTTCTGTAGTACAAGCTGGAAATTGAGTCTAAGGTAAATCACCACAAGGGGTTCTTGCAACACGGAGGCCAAATTCTGTAAAACCCAATTATCATCCCAGAATCAAAAAACACTGTGACGGATCACCCATAATGCCTTGAGGCATAATACCACCACAGCTCTGCAGATGAGAGCACCACAGACCTCCACCCCTCCAGTGCTGGCGAGCCCACAACCTGTCACCTCTGACAGGACATGACACGTCCAACTTCCTCCCCTCTGCAGCGCACATGTTGAACAGAAAACATCCTCCCACTGGTGCCAGCTTGAGAGGAGACCAGCATGTTTCCTTTTGACAAACTAGTGTTAAAAAAGACTGCTGCTTCACCATTTTCTACTTCAATGTGCTGAGGAGAGGAAACCAGAAAGAGTGACACTGCATAAGAGCTACATTCTTCACTTGCTGATGAAGCAGGGAACCAGACCTTATGAGAATCTATACACATGGATACAATTAGCGAGAAGACTATGAAGCTATACTGCAATGTGGGGAAAAAAATTTCAGTCAAACAATCTGGTTGTTTACTGTAAAACATGTTCTCCTCTCAGCTCTGCTGCCTTCAGGGCAAAATTCTTTGGTCAAACAACATGTGCTAAAAGTGAAGTGAAGTGTCCAACATGATTAACAACAGGTTAATTCTATGCAGGTTTTCCCTTTTGAAGAATCAGCTTTGAGATCTTTGCACCTGCAGCACAAACTGTCTCACAAAGGTTTCTTGAAAATAATATCTCCGCCAGGGCTGGACAATGATATCAGCGATTCAGTCACAGCCAGAAAAAAAAAACTTGAGTGTGAATGTATTTCATGCTGCTGGTCCCAAACAATCCTAATGAAGTGTTTATCTGTGGTTGATTGAATTACTTACTATCAGCAAGCTAAAGTGATTAGCAGCGAGCAAACAATGGCTGAGTGGCTTTAACCGGCGCCGATTGTGAGGCGTACTGTAATAATGCTTTATGTAAATCAGATATGAGGCAGCATTAGGAATTTGCTAAGCTCCAGCACACTGACACTGCAGGGCGACTGCTGTGGGAAAATAAATCCAAATTAATTTCTTAATTCAATAAGGCTCTTTTGGTGTTGTGACGCTGTCGCAGTGACTTGAGCACCCAAGTGCATGTTATTCATGTCTGAGTGTGCAAGGTCAAATGCAACAAATATGAAAGGAAAATGTGGCTGGTGGGTGCAAAGCGAGGATATCTTCAACATCTCTGATAACTTCTACATGACAAATGGAACAGAAAGCTCCATTTGTAGTCTTTTTTTATGTTGCTTTATTTATATTGACTGAGGTTTCTGGGTGCAGCATCCAACAAAGCAACTATTCAGCCATGGTACCGCAAACTGGGTAAGAGGAGACCATGTGATGCACTGAAAACACAGAAGATAGCTGATATTTCAAAAAAGTTTGTGGGCCTTCAGGGCACAAAATTACAACCAAGTGACTAAGAGCGACCTAATTTTCTTCCCACCAGAAACAACTGACAAGAGTTTGGAGGAGAGTTCTTACGATTCCCTGTGGAAGAGCAAAAACTCAAACTGAAAATATGACCTGTTCCTCTCTTCAACTCTCCTTGAACTTGGCAACAAACTCTCCGGAGAGCAGACGCAAGGGATTGTCAAAATTAAATCATGTCAAAACAGCTTGGCTCCATCAGTGCCTGGCTAATCCACCGCGCTGGATCAAAGTCAGGCTGGAAAGTCTGCGTGACGTGACGAGAGCTGAGGCTGAAGGAGAAAACATGACGAGAGAGAGACCTGAGACTTTAAGGAGTATATATCAAGTCTGTCCTGATTGGTCAACACTGTGTGCCCATTATGGCAGATTGATTATCCATGCATGCTCCAGAGCTGAAGACACAATGGGAGGGAAAGGGAGAAAGAAAAGGAGAGGGGAGGAGGAAGAGGTGGAGGAGGAGGGGGAGAGTGGTCTCACCCTCCAAACTCTCCCCGATGGCTGAACAATGGGGAAACAGAGAGAGAAAATAAAAGAACTGAGAAAGCACATGCTAAATTAAGGGTTTCCTACAGATCCCCTGCCAGAGACGCACTCTCCACCCTCAAAACTTCAGTTTCTACACCACACACACACAGACACCTGGCAAACTAACTTTGACACCAAGCACCAACCCATCTCTACCCCCCCATCTCTGACTCTCTCCCTCCCTATATTCTCTCCCCTTTATCTCCAAAATCATTCACAGATCTGCTCCTAAGACACAAAAGCACACGGCAAACATGAAAATCAACAACTCACCCAACCCTTTCCTCTCCTTCTCTTCCCTCTCTTCCTCTCCCCACTCTCTTGCTCTCTCAATCACAGCTCCAGCTGGTGAGGCTGGACCGCTGCTGCCTCCACCCCACCCCCCCACCTCCCAGCCACGCCCCCTACCCCGGTCATGTGACCACCACCCCGAGTGGCTGGGAAGGCATTCGGCAGCCACACCCCTCATTCAGAGAAAGTGAATGCAGAACATTGTGGATATACAGTAACAGGCTGTCGCAAACCACGTGTGATTAAGTGAACTCACTAGAGGAAAAGCTGTATGTGTGTGTGTGACACAAGTGACAGTATCCTTCTTATTTCCCTGCCTTTGCCCTGTCCATCTGCTTTCTCACTCCCATGGCTTTGTTTCACACAAGAGGTTATTGGATTATGGTGGTGTGTGTATGTGCATTGAACACATTTGCTCATCTCCCTCCTTCAACTCTCTCTTTCACTCTGAAAAACACACACACACACACACACACACAAGTCTCCAACCCTAAAAAAAAAACCTAAAAACTGGTTGACTTGTGACTAAAGCCATGAACTCTCTAACTTTAACTTTAATTCATATTCAGATATCAGAAACCTGATTCAATGTAGTGCCAGCAGGCAATTAGCTTAGCTTAGCATAAAGACTGGAGGAAAGAGGAAACAGCTAGCCTAACCCCCTGCAAAGCTGTCAAGTTCACTAATTAATGATAATTTGTGGTTTTATGGGAGGTTGTGTGCTGGACTATTTCTCGGCCGGGTGTGACTTTACTGAAGTCTCAGCCGATTTCTCAGCAGCCTCATGTTGACAATAAGACTCCATTTTAGCTTTTGAGAGACCCAGGCTAGCTGTGTCCTTATGCTAAGCTAAGCTAATCTCCAAACTCTGGCTTCATATTTAAGGGACAGATGTGAGAGTGGTACCGATATTCTCAGCCACGTCTCACCCAATGATCATAATATAACATGAGCAGATTTCCAGAGATGTCACAATATTAGTTTAAAAGAGTTTTCAGACTAAAAACCAAACACAGCGAATGTCAGCGATGGATTAGCCTACATGCCATGTCATGCTTTATTTCAATTTTGCAGAGGAGACCTGCTAACACTCAATTTGAATATGAAATAAACTTGTGTGTGTGTTGTGTGAGTGAATCAAGCTGCAGTTAATATTGGCTGCAACACATGATGAAAGTGGTTCCAAAACCCAAATGTTCTCTGGAAATATGTACTGCTCTGGTGTGTTTCCTGTGTCCCAGTTCACCCACAACAGAGAGATTCACATCTGTCACAGCCAACTCACCGTTGACTGCAAAACACTCAGCTGACATGAGAAGAGATTTTTCTAAGAATAGTCTTTATAATGATGATTAAAGAAAGTTTCTGGTTATAAAATGGATCTGACTGGAAGGAGAGTGTGATTAATTTGTTCCTTTGTTGACATGGCCCAACGTTTTATTTCCATCAGCACACAGGCTGAAGGCCTGAGAGAGGTTTTCATAACATTCAGCAGAAAACACTTCCTTCCTGTCAAAGCTGGAGGTGAAACTCACAGTTGACTGTAGTTTCATTCTGCATATTAATGCACTGCAGCATGAGCGTATATCTATCAGTGTATATTATATCCGATAATCTGTGCTGCGCATTATTGCCACATATTCATTATTGTTATTTATAAGTGTTGCTTGTCTCATGTGCAATTGAAAAAACATGCAGCTGGCTTGATTTAACACTGAATAATTTTACATTTAAATGATTTTACACATAATATAACCTGCTCTGTGGGACATGTTTTGTAATAATCTCTCTGCATCCACAACAATGACTTCATAATTTAAACATCTGATTGGTTAGGTTCAGCTATCACTGCTCTAGCATGTCAATATTTTATAAGCCAGTCAGGCTATTGATCGACTCACTGTAGAAACTGAATTCTAGTGATGCACTTTCTCCCAGCAAATTCTTTTTTCTTGAGATAAGCATCCTGAATCTGTCATCTCTAGTGTGGAAACAAGTAAATGTTTTTACTGTCCTGCAAGCCTGAAGAACAGCCTTTTAGGGCAGAAATTCAGAGACATTCCAGTTGTATATCTCTTTTCAGAGGAAGAGAACATTTTCCATATAGTATCTCTCACTAAACAATAAACAATGCTGTCAGTGAAACCCATGACCCAGCAGTGTCTGAAGTTGCCATTTCCTCTTGTGAGAACCAGAGATGAAAGGAGAGGTCTGCTGTATGTTAGGAGGGCTGTTTTATTAGTCGTCCTGAGCCTGAAAAGCAGCTTTGAGCAAAAAGATTTATGGCAAAGAAATTCAATTAGTGATTAACTGTGTGAGGCAGAGGACACACAACATGTGTGTTTGCGTGTGTGCATGCAGTTTCCAATGCCTGTATACATTATGCAGAGTCATAATGGAAGATGCATGAAGACATCGTCTTGAAGAAGCTGTATTAGTGCCATAACCCAGTTGAAATGTCCAATGTTTAATTTTGAAAGGTTGTTTTTTTGCAGTGAGGTCATGTGCTTCCTGCTGCTCTGCACAGCACAAATGAAAGGATTTTATTTCATCAGTTTTTCTTCAGAAACACATTTCGGCTCAAACATTTGCTCGCATCAAATCACGAGAGGTAACTGAAGACTAACATGCGATGATGACTGGCATGCCGTGAGCCCCACTGGGGAGCTCCGTGATTGGCCCTCAGGTCAGCGCTGATTGCTGAAGGCCGGCAAATCAGTGCAGAGAACATATGGAGTTGATTTAAAGAGTCACCTCCATGACTCAGCGGGGCCGAGTGACTCAGTGACACAGCCTCCACAAGAGAGGTCAGAAAGGAAGAAGAAGGAGGGCAGTGAGGGAAAGAGGAGGCAAAGAAAAATAGAGATGAGGTAGGGGGAGGGAGGAGGGGTTGGAAGAGTAAGGAGCAAGAGGGAGATGGGGAAAGAGGAAGAACATCTGGCTTGGCCTGGATATCTGGGAAGATAGCTGGGCCTGCTGGAGACTTCCTGTTATGTTTTTCTGCTGTGCTTGCTCTGCTCCCCTGTGGTGCAAATGGAGACAGCATGTGTGTGATGAGTGAGGATAGTTTATCTCAACACCCCGAAGTGGCCTCCGAGACTCCCCGCCTCCGGCTGAAACCACTGAACATACATTAACAGTACAGATGGATTAATCTGTGTATATATCTTCAGCTGCTTCACACGTTGACAGTAAAATACTTGACTACTCCAGGTTTATTCCTCAGACCTCAGCCAGCACATTTTAGCTCAGGGTTATAATAACTCAGCCCTGTGTTTGCTTTTTCACCAGCTTTTGACTGTACTGTATAATGATGACCTCAAGGAAGATAAACTGTCCAGATTTTGTGCTCTGAACATTTGTTTATGGGGAAGGGTTTGCCTTACGGTGTCTTTGGTCTGCTTTAAGGCTGCAAAGCTTTTCCAGCTGGACTCTTCAATACTGCAACAAGGACTTAGAAAGACAGAGAGGACAAGTAACCAAACTCAACTACCATAAAAGCAGAGTTCCTTTAAAATCAAACCACAGAAACAGTTCTCAGGCGACAACTTGTTGCTTCAACTCAAGAGAACGAAACAAGGAGTTCAAGAAAAAGTGTCCAGTAAGCACATTTGTTTCAATGAGGTTTGCAATAAAACAAAAATAAAGAATGGGGGAAAAAAAGTCCAACCAAGCACATTGAGATGTTTCTGTGCATCCAAGATAGGATACATCACTGCCTCAGCTTGATTGGCCTTAATGGAAACCAGTTGTGTCGCTTCTCTCTGCAGAATCTAAAACAGTCGAGCTCTCCCACAGACACAAAAGACAGCCAAGCAGATACTCACACAGGCTTTCCATCTCGTGGTTGTTGTATATCTCACTGCAAGTAGAAGTCATCTCTCCTGCCAGCACTTTTCTGTCTCTTCCCTCTATTGCTTCCAATAGGATTTAACAAGAAAAAAAAACTGATGAGGCAAGAAAACCTCTGACTGTTTCCCAGCTTCTAAGTTTTGTCTATGTGGCAGCTGCTGTTGAATTCTTTACTATCCTGCAGATGAATAAGAACTAAACTAACTACACTTCCCGATGCACACACGCCCTACACGCACTCTCTATTTCTGAAGTTCTTGGAGTCAAAGCCTTCCCTGATGAACAATAAACACAGAGACTCCAAGGGATCTGCCTTCTGGGGAATCCCTGGCCCCTCGCTGGATCCGTGGGGGCGAGGGACAGAGATGACTCAACTCCAGGAACGAAGAGAGGACGGAAGGAACTCTGTGATTAGACTCTCTGTGCGGTCGCTGCGCGTCTCCCAGAAACATCGAGCCCAGTTATGATGCTAATTATCTATAATAGAAACCGTCCATGTGCAGAGACAGGGAAGCAGACAGAGACACACAGAGAATTTTCTGTTTACAGATCATGAACCATCACTCAAGCATATCTCAAATCTTCTGACACCACACATGAAGGGTGAACTACCAAGATTAATGGGTTAGTGAGGTATGTTGAGTCTAAAGGCAGACTTTTCAATGTCACATGGGTGGCTCTCTTTTAACCAGGCCAGACTGCCATAATAACGTAACAGCTCTGGGGGATATGTTCAGAGTAAAATTTTGCATTGCAATTTGCATTTCATACACTAAAAGAATGATGATAACAAAGCAACTATAGACCACTTAGGATCATATTTTTATACTTAGTCCTGATTTACTGCCAACTGTGTTTTACACTTCTGGTATTGCACCTAATAGAACACAGATTTGCCTATTGGTATGTATCACAAATAATTTGCATCATGATACTCATTATCTCTGATTGGGGTTTTAGGTTATTAAGAAAGTCTGACTATGCCAAACTCACTTCATAGTATAACCCCCTGAGTCATATTACAATCCAGGCTGCGGGCCAGGGGTGACCGGGCCTTTTCTGTCGGGACCTCCGCTCCCTGGAACAACCTCCCTGAGGAGATCAGACTGGCAAGATCCTTAACCTCTTTTCATTCGCTCTTAAAAATATATTTGTTTTTAAAGTGTGCTTTCAGTCTGTGGCCTTTATTTGGGGAA
Source organism: Centropyge bicolor (assembly GCA_037975185.1). Lineage (NCBI taxonomy): Eukaryota > Metazoa > Chordata > Actinopteri > Pomacanthidae > Centropyge > Centropyge bicolor. The sequence continues at coordinate 1,014,019 of JBBMOC010000021.1, read as the reverse complement.
TTTGCTTTTTTTCTGTTAAGTCACTTCTTATACAAAGACATTCTGTTAACCCATACTTTAATTTTAATTATCTAATAATGTGTTATTTGACCTCTTTTCTTACTCTTTATTAAGTTTATTATTGTTGTTATTATTTTCTTTTTGAATTGCTGAAATTTGAAACACACTGGTACCTCTCACCTCAGTCCTCCACCAGATATCGAATTTTAGTTTGCCAGTGTGTAAAAAGAGAATAACTCGTCCGAGGCAACTTGCCCTTTCACCCAAATCCTCAGTTGTAAGCATGCTTCCCTCCATCTCCCTCCTCTTCTCCTGACTGATGTTGATGTCTGCGGTCTGCTGCGTAGCATCGCAAAGCACTTCACACCATCAGGCTGGAGGTGAAAGTTCACCCAAAGCTCCTCCAGGCTCCATTGCCAAGGCTTTTCTCAGATGATGCTGTTCTTTGAAGAAGCTAATTGCCCATAAACCACAAAGCTGCAGCCATAGTCTCTAAATCCCTAAATCATCACTGCAAACCTCAGTTATGGCATAAGATCCTGTCTCAGATCAGCACTGTTTTTCAATGCTTTTAAAGTCTGTGCCAATTATTGCAAAGTTAAGACTTGAGTATCCTTATTGATTCAATAAAAGCTGCATGTACACTCCCTACTGAGAGCCCAGTCAGTCTGCTAAGCAGCACGTCTGCACAAGCCTCACTTGGCTAATCTAAACATTAATCTGTGAGGTGTGAAAGGTGAGGGCAGCTAAGCGCAAAAGAGGCAATGAGGATTATTACCAGAAAAGGTATGTATGACTTCCCATCTGCCTGCACTGAGCTGCTACTTTAAACAGTGAATGTTTTTTTCCTTTGGTTTTTCTTCCCAACTTCCCAACTGAAACAGAGGCGAGAGCTTGCACAGTTGCATTTTCACATCCACAGAGCTGACAGCCTGGAAACAGAGTAAATGGCACCAAAACTACACATCAGCATCACTTCATCACAGCCCAGTGGGCCATGATGTTTTTACACATCCTGCTGGAGAGAAATTGTGCTTTTAATGTCACTTTAATACATAGTTTTAAGACTCATGGGTCAGTAGTATCAGGATTTATTTTTTATTTATGAAACAAAAATACTGGTTTCATAGTAGCACTACCCAGTGCTTCGCATTCAGTTTTGCAAAATCAAAGTGTCTGTATTGCATCTGTATTATTAGAGCCATATGATAGATAAAATCTCCTCAACACTGATGCAGATTAGCCTCTGATCATGGCTCATATTTAATAAGGAACTCCACCAATATTACACATTAATATCTGCTTACAGGTCATGGGGAGTACACATGAGAAAAAAAGTTGTATAAAATATTTTGTGGCTTCAGAGGAAGCTGCGTGAAATCTGATTCACTGACCCAACAATGTCACTGGAGTCAGCCTCAGTCGGGGCTGAAGACTCAGTTTGAGGGGAAGCAGTTTGAGGCTACAACAGCCACGACAGGCATAACAGGCCCACCAAGTTGAATTGTGGGTGATGTAGGTGCCAGGTTTGGACAAGGAAGATGAATGCATGGAATTTAAAAAAGGATCAACATCTCTGGTTCTGCTGCATCAATACTGAGGATATAGATAAGGATATAGATACCATATTATGCTGAGTAAACAAACCAGCTTTATCCTAATGTAAAATGGCCATAAGCTACTGCATCATTGATTCTGACACACACTCAACTCTCTGATGAGTTTCAGTTGGTGTAACAGAAGGAGCAAAACTGCACCCTCTTATTTTTTCATTTTCCACACATGGTCACTTCAGACCGGCCGCACACCCTCGCACAAGAATCCCTCTGCTTCTTCGCCGACTCTCACCGACTCATTTCAGCAGATGGCAGGACTGTGGCGCAAATGGCCATCTGTCTGTCCACACACACACACATACACACACACACGCATACAAAACAATTATTCTTTTTCCAGTATGTTCCCTATCAGTCCACAAGTGGGCCAAACATTGTTAGCAGAAAATGTGTAGAAGGAGCTGACCTCATTTGAACCTTTCGTCTTCGTTAAAACCGCTCGGAGTGTGAATATAAACAGTCTGTAGATGATCCTATTGAGAGAGACAGACTGACCAAATTCATATATTTCACAGTGTGAGTATGTCAAAACTCCATGATCGTCAAGGACCACACGCCGACTTCATAACTGAATTTTAAGATAACGATGCATAAACACAAAGTGTAGATATAATTTTGTTTGACTTTTCTTGAGTAAGACATTTGCATTGCAGGTCTGGTAAATTAAGTAATGTATAAAACATTTCATCCTGTTTTCAGATAGTTTGATTGATAACACTGAAAAAAAACACTCAATGACTCCTGCTGGCATTGTGTTTTTTTTCCATCTCAAGGCCCTGCATCACTCTGGCTTCATCTTGTCTTTTCCATGGCCAAGATAAGAGACATGATTTTCCCATCAGTGTCTTGGACAAAGGAACCACAGCGGAGACTCATATCTGTATAAACAGGAGGGAAGATTCACTCAGACATGACAAGTTAAATGAAGATCATGTCAACTGAGATTAAATGTTATCTCCGTTTGATTCATCAAGCCCTGATGGGCCATATCCTACTATTTGTCTCTTATCTTATGGTGATGAAAAAGGTGTGTGTATCCAAAGTTAGACTGTTAAACTCCCTGTGGAAGACAAAGTGTGATCATTCTGCCAAAAGTCATGTCCCCAGTGCGATGACAGGAAGTCTACTGTGTGTGTGTGTGTTTGAACATGTATGTGCTTTTACATGTACGTAAATATGAAATGCCTGCATGTGCTTCCCAGCATGCAGGAGAAAATGAATGAAGAGGGCTGAGTTTACTGCAGTTCTGGGATTTGGCAAGATGACTAAAGAGGACAAAGGTCTTTCTGCAGTGGTGGGAAACTTCTTTAACCCTTGACTTCCCCCAGATGCTCAATGTAAACTTCAACTTCCGAAAGCCTTATCTGGGGGAGAGGGGCACTGTGTGTGTGTGTGTGTGTGTTTGTGTGTGTCTATTTATCTGGGACAGAAGGGCTGATCCTCTCCCATTTCTCAGCTCCACCCTCGTCCTCCTCCGATGTAAGATGTTCATAAAAAAGGGAAAACCTTTCATGTCCCATTCTTATTAATTTTGTCCACACACTTCAAAGAGCTGCTAGACATTGTTTTGAATGAGTGTCTCTCCTAGTGATGTATTGGAGTGCTAAAAACTTTAATAAAATATGAACGGAAACAGGCTGACATGTGTGTGTTGGATGCGTTTCTGCAACAACACACCAGTGTGGTTCGAGCTTCTGACCCTGGAGTTGTTTGAGATGGCTTTATCGAGCCCAGACCCCTGGAAGGATTTCAGACTTTCTTTTGTAAATGAAACTGGCTTTAAAAGGAGAAAATGCAGCTTTATTTCACCTGCAGGCCAGGTTCAATGTGTCTATGAAGAATTAATCTGTCACACACTGCCTCCTAGTGGTTTATTGAGGAAGTACACCAACAGTGCAAGTCACATTCAAGATAATTAGAAGTGACACTTGTCACTGTTATCTCTGTGGGGCATTTTTCAGCTGAAAAGACAGACGTAACGGTCCGGAGGCTTTCAGACTTCAAGTGAGCAAAAACTGAACAGTATTTGGCAGTGAAGTCAAAGACAGTCAGGGACAATCTGTTCCTCTGTGTAAGAACATTATATTATGATCATCTTTAGGCAAAGATTAAAAAAGGGTCCTTTTTAATTCACATAATTCCACTTGCTATGATGAGCCATGAGTTTTCAATAAACATTTACATCTAGCTTAAAAATGTGGCTGTGAAAGAACTAATAGATTCCAAGGATAGGAATAATACCTCACCTGCTCTGACTGTCTTAATCAAACAAATCAGCTCTTTATGGGACAGCAAGACATAAATTAGGTGATGAGGCAGACCTCATTTCAACTTATTAACTTATATACAGTTTCCTTAACAGGATAAATGCCAGCTTTTCACCAAATCAAATCCACTGATTTCATTACTTTGTAAAATTGTAAAAATGTACAAAGTCTCACCGATTTAGACCTTTCCATAGACAGTCTAAGTCCAATGACTTTAACATTGAGTTTTTCACATGGTCACTGAATAAGAAGTCGCACATGATCACTCCCATGTTGCTTGCTTTGTGAACATTTAAAAAATCAAAAAATGTGAAACACAAAGCTAGGTGAAGCAATATGATTGAAATCATTTGCACAATATTGATGAAGATCCAAAACAACGGATTATTTCACTGCTATGTACTATATTTGGAAAACATAATTTGGAGACCAGTAATAAGGTAAATAAAACTCATCACAGAGTTTTTTTTCCCAAAAAATCTTCCAAACCTAGATTTTTTTTTCTATACATATCCACATATCTCTTGATGCTCTGTTATTATAAGACTTTTTATTTAGTTGTTTTAATTGTGCAAACAGGTAAAAACAGAGACAAAGATAAGGTAGGTTTACTACACTAAACACTACATCTTAAAAGGTCTTACCACTGCAGAGTTTTGCAGCCACATATTCAACTTAGCAATGATGTTATTCTTAGTCAGCAACAGTTCACAATCACATGCATGTCGGCAAAATCTCTTTTCCCTTTCTGTGCCTCTCTCCATTTTTTTCTGGGTAATTAGCCAACAGGTCACACTGAGTAATGGTCTGGGATCAGTCCAGAGTAATTACACTGGGAGAGGATTGACCTCGGATATGCCTTCGCCTGAGGGTCCCCGTATGTGTGTGCGTGTTTGAGTAGGTGTGTCGATGAGAGACGACAAATGTAAGACAAAAAAAAATTCAGATGAAGAAAGTGTGTTTGTGTGAGTGTGTGTGCCCTTTCCTGACCTATGGACAGGCAGAGACAAATCACCCACCGCCCTTCGGTGGCTCCTCCTCCTCACTTTCAGAAGGTCAATCCAAATAAAAAACAAATGGCTTCGCTTGCTCTTTCTACCATAATGACTACACCTCAACTAGGAAAACAAATGTGCTGCAAGATAGTCTGTTTATTTAGGCACTATAAGTACAAATTCCAGTTCAGCATAGAGAATGTGCAAGGTTGAAATCAGGAGATCTCTTTTTTTCTTTACCATCACAACAGGACACAATGGAACAGCATGAAGCGACTCAATGACAGTGAGACCCCTCAAATACACATTTCATCCCGATAGCAGAAAGCAGCACTATCATCTAAACATTTAAATTGTAGTCTTGATTTCCTCTCCACCCTCTGCTCTGACAGTAAGAGTTGAGAAGGAAAGACGAATCCATCTCTGGTGTCTGAGCATCTTTGTCTCACCCATATCACAATAAAACAGTAAATGAGGGTACTGGATGTGACCCCAATGGCCAGCACCATCATCCCAGTGATAACAACACTATTTATGGTCAACCTCTATCTAATGACCTCGCCAGAGTCGAGTTAGAGAGAAAAAGTCCATCTTTGGTGTTAAAGTGAAAGCAAGTATTTGTCTTAACAATACACACAAGCCCAATTATTTTGTCAAAGGTTTATATTAATGTCGAGCTGCGACAATTAGTTGAACATGTTGTTGCTCGACAGCCATTATTTTTAATAAACAAATAAAATTTTAAGCATAAATGCCAAATATTCAGTGGTTCCAGCCTTTCAAATGTGAGCCTTATCATATATGATAGTAAACAGAAAGTATTTGGGTTTTGGACTGTTTCGGAAATTGTGATGGTATTAATCAAAAAAGTAACTGACACATTCATCTATAATAAACATAATTGTTAGTTGCAGCCCATCATTTATAAGTGACCTTAAGTTCGTCACATGTGAAGAACAAAACAAATGTGTCTCTGAAAACCGCAGGTGAAATGAACTTTCTCAAATTTGAAATCTGGTCTGAGAAGTGAAAGTGAAAAGTAATGTGTTATTTCTGACCCCAGGTGATCTATGCCTTTCTGTCTGGAGATGTTAGATAGCGCTCTCTCTGCAGTGTTTGATGGATTGATGAACAGCAGGCCTGCCTGTCAAGATAAGGCTCCCTGTCTGGCTCAACACGCAGATATCAATCAGGGAGAGTCTGCTGTCTTTAGCCTGAAGTGAACCTGATGGTCACGTTTTTCTTTGTCCTTTTCCTTCCATGTGTTACAACAATCTAACATCACTTATCACGTCTATTTGAAGTGATAACATATAGATGTTCAGTATTCAGTACCTGCCTCTTCCAGCACTTGAAGCTATATCACAGTGAAACTAAGTGAAAAATCAAATCTATTTTTATGGTTTCACATTATACCAAATGGAAAAATGGAAATTATACACATTACACAGTAATTAAATTAAATTGAATTGACAAAGTAATATATTAAACCCTAACATCGTGACTAAAATGTATATGCTTTGAGCAATGCTTATCTCTATAAAACAAGTTTACAATGATGAATCCATCAAACCATCTATTTAGACTAAAGGGGATAATACACTGTAGGACTGCAACTAATGATTATTTTCATTATCAATTAATCTCCCTGTTATTTTCATTAATTCACTGATTACTTTTTGGTCTATAAAATGTCTTAAAATGCCCATCACAGTTCCCCAGTTGAAGGGACCGTCTTCAAATATCTTGTTTTGTTCGACCAAAGCCCAAAGATATTTAGGTTAAACAGAGAAAAGCTGCAGATCATCACAGTGTAACACAATAGTTGCCAATTTATCTTTTGTCGATCATCTCATTTCTTAACTGTTTCAGCTCTATGTAGGTGGTTGGTTTGCGTTTCTCTTTTTCTCTGACCTCGCCTGACCGAAGTTGTCAAAACATGACGAATTTACTTATCAGTGACCTTCCACCAGTTGCAGTTCCTTCTATAGTATGTGTATGTATGTCCACAAGCCTTTTCATGCTGACCTTTTGCAGAAACACCCCAGAGTATCTGACTCTCTGTGATGCTTAGATCAAAGTGCGGTGGGATATTTGTGAGGAAGCTGACTGACTTAGATCACATGACCCCAGAGAGAGGAAGTGCACCGCAGTGAGGTCACACAGCAGGGAAACAATCACGCTGACAGAACACGGAAGGAAGCACAGGATACTCAGTGTGTGTGTGTGTGTGTGTGTGTGTGTGTGTGTGTGTGTGTGTGTGTGTGTGTGTGTGTGTGCACAAACACGTGTGATGTCATTTCCTCCTGGAAAAACTGAATGGGCAGGAAAGCAGCAGATCCAATGGACTCTAAAAAACACAGCTGACAGCCATATGGAAAAATAATAAAATAACACATAATAATCTGTGCTTGTAGTTTAGCCAGCACCTCAATGCATACGATTTATCATATTGACACTGAGGAAAATCTATTAAAGCTCCTATAATTGAAGCAATAGGACAACTAATAATTTTGCAAACTGATTTCTTCTGTTTCAAGAGAAGTTATATGTATTTTGGATATAGGTCGGACCTACAGTAGGGGATAAGTACATCATGGTTAAATCTGTGACTGCAGTGCTATTATTAAGTGTTGTAGTGATGTTTTTTTTCCCCCAGCTTGACAATGTGTATGAGTAGAGCAGGGTGGGCCCAGTCAGTCAGAGCCCCTGGGCCCTCAAGGCAGGTCAGCCTTCATTTAGACCCCTATTAGGGCCTCTCTCTGTGGACAAATGAGTGGCTACCACCCCCATAATGTAGGAGAGAGAAAAGCATGTAAAAGCTTCAGCACAGACACAGACTAGTCATATGCAGTAGAAACATTATGGTGACAGCATGATACACACAGAAACAGACCGTGGGACAGTGATGACTACTAAACAGGATTTCAGCTTACAGCAAGTGTAAAGTACAAACCAGGAAAATATAACAAAAAACCGCCTAAATCAACAGGAAAACACATCCGTCATTACATTTCACCAGGAGCTAATTATTAAGTATGAGAAAACATTGTGACAATGTGTTGCTCATACAGAAAATTATCATCTGAATCTGCTGCTCTCCTCAGCTTTATGGAGCTTTGTGACAAGTTTCGGCTCATTGTTGCTGTCTGCTCCGTAACTCTGCTGTTTTAGTTCACTCATCACTCTCCTAGTGTTGTTTTTGGCCATAGTTGTTTTGAGATTAAAAAAAACAAAACCTCTATGCACTACCTGCTCAGCACCAAACAGCAGACAGCCCCAGATGGTGACTATCTGGTGATCATACTGGAGCAATTTACAGGTAAAGAGGCAGATATTTCCTTCAGGAGTTGGTGGGGATCAAAAAGCTAAAAGAGAAGTGAATATTAGATTTGCATTCATCAGCACAACTCCAGATGTTTTGCTCCACAACTGCTCAATAATTAGATAAGCAACTCTTTCACCATATAAACCTCAATGGTGATGTTGCCTCAAGCAGTTTAATTTCATGCAAATCACTAAAATGTTATCTATATTGTGGTTAAATATTTTGAAATATGAGACAACTGGCAAGCTTAAAAACATTTTATTATACTTCTAAATTCTGCAACATTTACAGAAATCTGGCTGGGTGGTTGTGACAGGGCAACTCCATAGAAGAGTCAATTAAGGAATTATGTGGACTTATGTGTTTTTGTATGTAGTATCTTAAATACTGGTTTGTTCATTATGTTTACCTTTACCACTTAGGCTATGTGAAAACGGAAATATTTACAGGTACCACATAGTTTCAATTCTAACTGAATATAAACATAAGTATCAACTGTATGTTGTTTTGTCATTTCACAATCTGCATCAGAAAAACTAATGTAACCCTGCGGGATAAAATCTATCCTCCTCTGCTGTATATAGTTTTACTGCCACTGCAGCGCTAATTACTATTTAACTACCATACTACTGTTCTGGTGCTGCCAAGGTTAGGCCTTCATCACATAACAAAAACCACCCCGGCTCCAATACTGCATTAAGAGCAGACGTGGATTACCACAAATACAGACATTCAGTCTGCTGCTTTTACTGACACACAGACCTCCAAGGACAGGGTTACTTATATTACTGACAGACGTGCAGACATCAGACTAATGAAGCCAGTCGCTCCTGTTGGTGAGAGCTCTAACACTTGCATCAGTCTGTTACGAGTGGAGAGGGATCACACAACTAACTTATGAGTGAGAAGTCCTCCTGTCCTCCTCACATAAGAGAATGTAATTTGGCTTTATTTAAGTTTAAAAAGCCTATTACTCCAACTTTAATCTCTTTTCCACTGATGAAGCCATCACACCGAACTGGTCTGTCTGTGCTAAAGCACCAAAGCACTGCTGTACCGAAATAGTCATTTACTGCAGCTTTTACACAACAAGCCAATAGCTTCATGATGTGCAGCCTGGGATCCAAAGGAAATTACATATAAACAGACAGATAAGAATCAAAGAATGTTAATACATTTGAACAGTTCATCAGCTGAACAGGAGCTGGTCCATTATCATCAACAACCAATATCCCAGAAAGTGTGCTGTTAAAACGACAAAGCTGCAGTTGAGGAATATATAGTAGAAGCAAGAACTACAGTGTAAAGTACTGAAAAATCTGGTTTATGAGGAAATAACTAACACATTTGTTAGGACTAAAGGATGTACTCAGTGCAACTGATTGTAAACATATTTTGTTTACAAAAAACTCAACAGGGCGCCTTTAAGTTTCTTTAAAAAAAAAAGACTGTATTTCAGATTTGTTTTTACCAGAAGGGAGAGGATGTGACAGCGTGAGGACATGACTGGATTGGGCTGAGGGGTATATTATGATTAAACAGACTTACTGTCAGGGTTGGGGGATTTTCGTCCAGCATGATTAGGCGAGGAGCAGCGGAAGGTGGTGACGATGGTGTTGTGGTGAGGGTTGGGGTGGTGTGGGTGGTGCACTGCTGAGTGATGGCCGTTGTTTTCTGGGGGAGCTCGGGTGATGCTGATGTCGGGTTTACGGACGTCGCCGGGACTCGGAGGCTCAAACTTGCGAGCGTGATTCTGCTCAACGTTCCTGCTGGTGCCGTTGTTGTTGTTGTTGCCCTCGTTGCGACGAATCACTGGTGAATCAGTCGGTGTCTTCGCAAAAGTGACCTCCCTCTTGTGGCTCATCTCGGGGGTCTTGGAGTGGCCCAGGACCTCGGGGCGTTTCAGGGCGCTGTTGGTAGCAAAGCGTGTGGAAGCAGGGCTGGTGGCATTATCCACCTGCTTACTGGAAGAAGAGATATCGATGGAAAGTTCGGAACGTCGGGACACAGGTTCGGGGGTCTTGGAGCCTCCTCCACCCATGATGGAGCGGGGCTGGATATAGTTGAGGTTGTTGTTGTTGGTGGTGGCCGGGGAGGCAGTGCCCAGGTCACGGTAGTAGATGCTGGTGGGAGACATGGCGTTACGGTGAGGGGAGTTGGTGGTCCGACGGGAGCCGGGGGAAGAGTGAGATGAAGTGTCGACATCCTCCACCTCAAAGGACCTCTTCAGAGCTGCATGTGAGGGACAAAAAAAACATATCAGTGATGGGGTCATTTGACTGCTGAAACCTTGAGTTGATTAACGTCTTAGTTGATCAGAAGAATAGTACTTTTCTGTAAATTGAATTGTAAATTAATATCTTTGGTTTTTGGTTTACTTGAGTAAAAGTGCAAAAATGTTAAAGTACTTAATGAGTAAATTTCCCTCGTGCAAAATCGTACATAAGTAAAAGTACAGAAGTATCATAGGGTAAATGTATTTAATGTATTAAAACTAAAACAGCTGGTGCAACTGATATATTATCATTATTTACATTATTAGATTGTTAAGTGTAGCTTAAGTGGAACCACAAAGTCATAACAATACATTACATTTTATAAACTCTTGAAAATTCTGAGATTCTCAAATCTAGTAATATAATATGGAAACACGTAAATACGCACAAACACCTTTAAATTGTACTTGAGTACAGCCTTTAACTGAATGTACTTAGTTACTTTCCACCAGTGCATAAAACAGAGCACAATATGTTGAAAGCACACTGACTAACAATTTCTTAACCAAAACAAGGTCATCTATCCCTTTTAAACCATTTATGGGCCAAGATTGTTGTTTATAGGAAGTAGGAACAATATCATAAAATATTCATGAAAAAGGTCAAACCAATTAACTGAGCAGTAAACAACAAAACACATGATGAACAGTAGCCAAGTAGTAAAGCTCGTGAGGTTGGAGGGTGGGGTGGCTGTCGAAGCAATTCAAGCGGCAACACAAAAGAAACAGCATGCAAAAACAATTAAGCTATATCTAATTTCATTACATCCGTCATCACCAGCAGCAGCTTTTTCACAGCGTTCCTTCGTTCGTCATGACTTGGATGCTGCATGTGTGGTACACTACAAAATAAAATCCTAGGGTTTTACACGCAGCTAGTTGTGTTTCATGACATGTTATAATGAACGCAATCAGCCAAGAATCGCTTCACTGCCAAGTCCAAAGTCCCCCCTGTTTATGAGCAACATGAGCACAGAGACAGAGGCGCATCCTTCCCCTCGGTTAGTTTGTGACGTGACAAAATAGCTGCACTGTCCAAGAGGAAAATAGTGAGGGATGGAATCACCCCCTGGGAAGAGTGCACTGGCTCTAAGTCAATTTGAATTTGACTCCCATCGTGGATTTGCTGTGCCAAGCCAAAGGCCAGGAGCTGGTATATCATAATGACACACTAGTTAGACCAGTCCGCTCACGCACACCCTGAAGAACATCTCCTGTTTCCTACCATCCAAAAGCCAGTGCTGATTATTTGATCTGTTTGCGGCTTGTGGCGTGTCTGCGTGCGCACGTGTCTTTATGTAACTGTGTGTAGTTTGGTTCAAAGCGCTTGTAAAAAAAAAAAACAAGCGAGTACGGGAATGTATACGCGTTTATTTTTAAGCGGCTACACCCACAGGGAGGGGACCGTGCCCCGGCCCCCACTGCTCTCCGTGTAAACTCTGTTAGGGGGATGTGAAGCTCAACACGATCACATCAAAGCCGTCACCCCACACACATCATCCAGCACCGCTAATCTAATTTACTGCTATAAGCTGCTTCACTCCAACATGGTGGACATTTGATACAATTTACCCCCTGACAAAAATTTACTCCAGAGCCAAAGTATTATTCTTTTCTCGTGTTAGTCGGACACGCCAAGGACGTTCTTGTACGCCATGGGAATAAATGGATCCGAACTCACATCTCGGAGTTTATGGTGATTTGTGTTACAAATCTCATTAACCTCCCACCGCTCCCTGTAAACCCTTTATCTTGACCTTAAAGCATGGTTACCTTTCATCTTTGGTATTCTTGCACTATAGAAAACTGGTTTTATGAGTGTTGCTGAGACAGCGGGGCGACTCCAGATAGTTGTACAGAACCTGCATTATGTTGCTTGAAATGTCCTTCAATGAGCGCAAAAAAGGGCTTAATGTTACAGACAGACAGACAGACAGACAGACAGACAGAGAACTTTATTAATCCCTTTGGGAGGTTCCCTCCGGGAAATTGTCATCTCCATCGCTTCTCATATATTGCACTGTTTAAATATAGAATACAAAGTATAAAATAGAATATAAAATATAAAATAAAAATATATAAAATCTAAAAATGGACACAATAAATTAGGCAGTAGAGGTAGCAGGAATTTGAATCAAAATAGGCACTTGCAGGAGAACTAAAGAAAAAATGCGTATGTGTATGTGTGTACCTGAGTGTAGCAGCAGTGGGTATGGTATGCTAATGGTAGTGATAGAGTGCATATAGTAGTATAATATAATAATATAATATAGCCTGTAATAGTAGTATGATATAGCATATACAATGTATAACATCCAAGAGTATAACATACATGTATAATATAATAATATAGTAGTGTAATGTGATGTATACTACACTCTGCTACATATAATAGTAATAGCAGTAATATACTACTAGATAGTTATCATAATCATATAAAATAGTATATAAGATTGTTATATATATAAGATATATGTTAGAAACGCACTAAACAGCCATTCATATACTTTCATTTTCTCACACTCCCATTGCTTATTTTTTGAGTTCATTATCCAGCAAGGCTCCATAAAACAGCTCTAAAATCTATCCTTTGATAGACATACATATAAAAAAATTACACACAATAAACTTGCAATTTGTAAGTGGTGTCCAAACCCGTATTGCCAGTGGACTGTGTCCTTCTTCCCCCCTGCTTTCCTTTCTCTTGTGTTTTATGGTTGCTGAGAGGAGAGTCCAAGACTGTGGCTATACTTTCAACTCCGGCCAGGGAATAAGTTTGTCTGCCAAAATTGGGCTGCAGATTTCATAAGGAGCTGAAAGGCTGCGATGCACGCTTTAAGACTGCACTGTGCAGCGGGCGAGGCGTTCGTTTTAACCTCCTCCGAGAACCCCGGCGCTTGCACGGTCTAACATCTCCTGACACTTTCTGTAGACTTTCGTTACGTTTTGGAAGAGGTGTAAATGTGAGAACTAAAACTGAGCATGGGGGGGGGGGGGGGGGGCATCAGGATCCATATTCGCAAGTTTTGTCAAAATAAGAGAGCCGGACCGAGACATTGTTTTGCCAGTGACCTGTTAAGCGATCTTAGATTAGTATTTCTGTTCTTGGCTGCTTTGTGATTATATGCCCTCAGGCACTGGACTAAAGCAGAGGACTTGAGTGCTTTTCCTCTCAAGACATTTGTTTGTATTTAGAGCCTGTGCACTCAAGGGTACATGATTTAAGAGCAGAAGTGAATTTGAATCCTTCTGTGCTTTCATGTTGTTTGGGAATATAGAGGATGGAAAAAGGCATTCAGGGCATCGCTCGCTCAGACCATCTCTCAGCTCCTATGTTTTAAAGGATTGCGCTTCTTTCTTGTTCAGCTGAAGCAAAAAAGGAGAAATAGGTTTTACTTCCATCCAGGGTATTCTTTGCATGAATATCATAAGTAAGGGATAGGATCACGGAGCATTAGGGAGAGTATTTGTGCACGAGTGTGGAACTGACAGATGGATGAAGGAGTATCATTCCCAGTGAAACAGCATTCCCAGACTATGAGCTGGAAACAAGAGGTCCAGCCTTCCTCAGAGGAACCTCATTAACAGCCGCCAGGAGTCTCGTCTCCCCGCGTCCCTCAGCTACCTATCACCACCCAGTGTTCTGTATCTCACAGTGTCTCACGTGGGAAGATAATGCAGCACAGGCAACATCGTACAGGATTACTGGTGCAACAAAAACAAAGATGGAGGCAGCTGTATCTTCACATTCGCTTCATGGTCATTTGTCCTAATGCGGCCCAGGTGTTAGGCTTGGCCCCTCTTTATCGTCAGTGTCATCACTTTTCTCTCAAGGACATCCCGCCCCGATGAACGCAAACATTTAGTATCACCTCGGTCCAGATGCGCTAATAGGAGATAGCTGAGAGTTGGAGGGAGGAAAACAAACAGAGAGACAGGAGGGGAAGGAGGAAAGGGAGGCTGGAGATAGAGAGGCAAAGAGGTTGCGAGGGTGAGGGGGTGAAGGTGAGGTTAAAACAGGTCAGGATGAAGCTGCCACTTATTGTGTTCACTATCGCTGATGTTAGGTGGGACTGACAGCAGTAAACAAAGATTAGACACAGGCATGTTACAGTGATATTGTACACAAACAGATGACCTTAATCGTGGCTGACACCTGTGCATTGTGTTGCTTTGTATCAGTGGTAGAATGTAACTCAGTACATTTATTTATTAGGGTTGTACTTTTTACTCCACTATATTTGTCTGACAGCTTTAGTCACTAGCTACTTTTCAGATTATAGTTTTCCATATTCGTCCTGCCCAGTAAAAGAACAATCTATTTATGTTTTCCAATAAACCAAAGGATTAAATGTTCCTTCATGAGTTGAGAAAATTTTCCTGCTTCTAAAGTTAAATGAGCTATTTAAAAAGCTTCTTGGATAAGCTGGAAAATGCATTATCACTGAGCTGAAAACAGGCCTGTGTTTCTGAGCTCGTGAAAAGTTTTTAGAGATATGTAGTTCTCTAAGGACAGGAGTTATGTCAACCTTAAAAATCTATGCTTTCATTCAAGTGAGGTTTTGAATACAGTGTGCTATTCTTACATTGTGGTATTAGTACATTTACTTAAATGATCTGATCTGAAAACATCTTCATCCACTGCTTTGCATTAGGGCCGGATTATACTCGGAAACTCATATACCTTACTAACACTATACATCTCTATAGTATAATTTGACAGATGAAAGATTGACAGCTGCACTAATATTTCATTCATATGTCCGAGGCCGTCAGAAAAATTAAGATCAAAATCTAAAATTAAGGCCAGCAAACAATGTAATCTCAAAATAATCTACATTTACAAAGTCATGTCACACACTCTCTCTCTATTATTAATCTCTATTAATTCTGATAATTGTTATAAAGCATGTCAGGAAAGTGAAGTGCCCCTGAGCTACAGGGACGCTTTTTTGTGAAAACACGAAGGTTTATCACTAAATAATTTTGAGGCAGGGAAAGTTAGAAATAAAGGCCTTTCCAAATAAGGCCGGTCTCTCTTCTGTTGTAAATAATGGTTCAGACCATAATTTGTGAATTTTCCTGGCTCTACTTCACATCTGTAAATGCAAAACATTTAATTGATTGGACAACCTCATAAATATGTTTAAAGGAGAAATACGCACATGAAAATTCAGTTATGCAGTTAAGGAACAACAAAAAATCCAACTACAACAGTATTTAAATTACAATAAAGTGTGTATTATACTGTACACAGCCTTGAACTCGTAAGCCATTTTGTAATTCTAACCTTAAGCAGTAAGTTAAGTGATTAAGGCTGTTACTCTCTGTCAAACACTGGTTATACAAAACCATTTTACTGCACTCTGGAGTTTATCTGATGTCAGTAGCCACAGAATACAAGTCGATGTGGTCAAACCAGGAAAAACATGCTTCTTGACAAGACAAGGCCAAACAATGAGCGACTGAATTTCACACTATGGTATTTTGTTGTGTCAGACGAAACCTTAATGCTACACTGTCAAACACACACTTCCTCTTACTGCCCGCTGATGGTGTTGGCTTTACTAATGCTGACCAGCAGCAGAGCGGCTCACCGTGTCAGATTTACTGTGTGGTTCGTTCCTGCTCTGGCCGACACCCAGTGTCCAGCACAAAGGAATTCTGGGAGTGTTAGAGGTGTTTTGTAAAGAGGGAAGACGTGTGACAGAGGAGAGAAGTTGGTACAAATCTTGAGTCAGATTCTTTTACTTGTTCCACTCATGTTGAGAAGTGCCACATGTTTTAAAGGAGAATATGATTCCTAATCAGAACCAAGAGGCAATTTCACCCCTGATTGGAGATTTTAAACAGGACACACACACAAAAATGCACACACACACAGAGTCATTCAGGCAGCTGTTGAATAGCTGCCCTGGTGCTTAGCTTCAGGCTCTTTAGGCCTCAACCTTTGACAGGTAAAGCCTTTTTCTGCTCCTTTGATCAAGCACTGGTTAACTATTCTCTTCATGAGCAGATTGATTTAGATCAGTGACCAGTGACGGCGTAAAGACAGCATGCATTCCACTTTAACACCTGTTAACACATAGCGCTTCAATAAAGTTCTGATAAAAAGCGAGTGTGGTGGAGAGAAAGTAGTTGGCGACATGGACTGATGCAGAAAAGCTGAAACATGTGATTAATGAGAGCACTGTGACCGCAAAGCAGAAATTCGGACCAAGCACTTTTTAACTGGATGAATCACACATCCTGATGCAAAAAACATATTTCAGCAAAAAAGTTACTGCTAAGAGAACATGATGGTGCAGAGCTGTCAGGTTTATCTTATATATGAAGTGTGTATGTGTGGACAACTGTGTGTGTGATGATGGTAAAAGGAGCAGATTGACAACGAAAGATTTACTCAAATAGTTTGTATATATGCAAACTACACACAGCACATATAGAAATCCAGTGTTTATATAACTCTAAACATGAGCAATACCTGACATGCTTTTTCTGCCACCGCTGGTTTAATATGCTTCTTAGAGCAAACAGGACCACTGAGAAATGTTAATAAAGTGCTGTATTTATGCACATGACCAACTCCAACCAACTTAATGACACACTGGCCTCCTTTCCAGGTTTATAAATTATACCACACACATTCACTCTCTCCATTTCAGTGTTCATTTCCTCTCTGTGTCCACATGCAACACTGGAGCAACAACATGGCACCTTAGAGCAGACAATCAGTACAAAATACCTTGGACTGGACTCAGAGCTCAGTTTAGGTTGGCAAACAGCAGGAGCCCATGTGTGACTGTACAAACTCTCTCAATATACAAATATGGGATTTTTCTAGGTTTATTCCCTTGTGACTCATATGAATGAGACATTCTCTACCTTTTAGAAGATCATAATATTGTTTCAGTGTCTAACTTTTATGGTGGTTTCTATCATCCATTTTCCGTAATGGTCCCACACAAGAGTCCATCCAAGAGGCATTATTACATCTTTAGTGTGTTCACCAATTACACTGGCTTCCCCTCTCTGTGCCTATTTCCTCCTCAGTGTGAGACACAGTGCAGCTCAATGTACTGGAAAACACAATCATCTGGGATAAAATGGGGATTTACTCAGTCAAGTGTTTGCTGTGCACCTCTCTCTACAACTGTTTCTGTCCTGGATGGGAACACAAGAACACTTCATATTGACCAGTATAATGTACTGATGGGGTAGATTATAATGATCATTATAGGGGACTGGATACAAGTGCTTTCTGTGTGTAGACAGTAGGTTCATACTGAAATTGACAATACATTATAAGAGTACAGGGAGGAACCTCAAATTGACTTTATTCTAACATCATTTAGGAGTTAATCTATTTACATTTGGCTTTATTGCCTTTTTCTGTCACTCTGAATAAACTCATTAACATGAACTTCCTGTCCAACCCCATTTGCACTAAATGGTCTGACAGCATATGAGAATGTCTGGTAGCCACTGAAAAGATAAAGATAAGATAAGATATTCCTTTATTCATCCCTCGCTGGGGAAATTCACTAAGCCTGTGAAAAAGAATGTCAAAGAATGAAAATGAAAGGAACAAGGTCAAAGGTGAGTGAGAGATGCTGGAACAGGCTGCCACTAGAGCAACACCATCTTTGACTTCTGTTGACAAAATAGGCCAATAAATGCTGGAGTGTCAAACTAGTTTGTATGTTGTGTTGTCCAACCATGACTGAAATCAGAAGCTGTTCCACACTGTCACACTCGCAGACACAGCCAAAAGCCAAACACCATAGAAAGAGGTGAGTCATCATGGCTCAAACACACTTTTGGACGGTCTTTCATGGTGTCATACTCTCACCTCTGCACGCCTGACCAATCACCATATGAAGTGGACACGCTGTCAGGCTGTTGTTTTCAGAAACATTTCAGATAAGTCCTCATAATTCTGATGTGGACTAGGTTTGGAGGGAGGGTGTTTGAGACATGATTTGACATTGTCTGCAACACATTGACCACTTCACACTTCTTTGACTGACCACTATTGAAAGCAGTGAAACGTTTCCATTGATACATCCACAGTCATAGTAAAAATGAATATGGAAATTGTCCGGTTAACCACTGCATGTAATGGAAGTAAAAGGTCAATCGAGTTTTTCTAACCATGTCAACAAAGTAAAACCAAATCAAAACAAAGGCTACACTGTCACAAACAAAACAAATGTGAGCACATTGACATATCTTCATTTTACATTACTGTTGTTCAATTTCAGTTTTGTGGCATTTAAAAACTCACAGATGAGACACAGATGAATTCACTGACTAAGCAAGCAGCGAATAAATGTAAACCAGGTTATTGGACAGAAGTTGTTTAAATGAACTTTTCAAACAGTGTTAGTTTTACATGTGGCTCAAAATAGAGTGCTTCCAGTCATTAGGGGACTGTTGACAATTCATACTTCTTCTGGCTTCTGCTCTGAGCAGCTCACAATGAGCATCAGGGCCAAAGACCAGCTGGAGGGACCCGGTCTGACCGGAGGAGGAACAGGAAAGAAGTGTGGAAGGAAGAAAGCCAGAATGGTGGAGGAAGAAGGGGACAAAGGGAATTAATGCCAGCTCCACACTGGCTCAGAAAACAAAGGACAGGCATGGTTGTGAATGTTGTATGAGGGCTTAGACAGATGTTAGCTCTTAGTCCTGAGGTTTCCACCGTCTCCCTCTCAGCTGAAGGCTTTCCGGTGCTGGAAGAGTGTGGTGTCAGTGCTGTGTTTGTTTCTATTATTGACGTTACTTGGGTATAATCAATAACAGAATGGGCTACAGGGGTTTGGCTGGTGTATGTCTACCACTCTGTTTTTAACAAGTAACAAGCAGACACACACATGAACCATACACACAGTCATAAAATACACAGGCAAGCGGAAAGATATTGGTCAATATTAATAGTATTCACAAACAGCAGGCTTTTGACAGATGTTCCTGATTATCATAAACGGTCAATACGCACATAAGAAAAGCAGAAAACAAAATTACAAACCTTCAAAATCAGAAATAATTCCCTCCAAGTGTGGATTGACTCCAGAATCAGACATTTTTTCAGGCAACTTCTTGTTCTTTCTATCAAGTGGCTCCCTGTTAAATCTGAACCGGATCCAAAATAGAGTCAATGAGAAGCAAACTCTCTTAAAGGAGCAACTTTTCTCTGACTTGCCACTAACTTCTCTATATCGCTGCATTCAGGCTTCAGAGAGAGCGAGAAGGCAAGCCTCCTCCCTTCTCCTCCCCTTCTAGAAACACCCCCCTTCTCCCTCATGTCCTGTGTGTGTGTGTGTGTGTGTGTGTGTGTGTGTGTGTGTGTGTGTGTGTGTGTGTGTGTGTTTCCCCTGCCCCCCACATGCTCATACATGCACGCGCAAGCATTCAGGCAAACAGCAGACCCTGTCATTCCCCGAGACCCCTTTTTCTACCAAAGTGGCTCTCAGGTCTGATTTCCTCATTCAGCCACTGAGCAGCTGTGACAGTGAAAGTGGACGACATGTCACACAGTCGCTTTAACCAAGTTCATCTGCAATCAGACGATCCTCTGTTACGGCTGCGGCTCTTCAGAAGGGCAGGCCGGTTTCACTCTGTCACAGCTCCAGCGGGACTGAGGTGTAAGTGAGAGTTTGAGGCTTCGGTTTTGAGTAAACAACCTCCACAAACTGGCTGGCATGTTAATTAAAGTGCAGTCACTTCTGTAGTAGCTGCTTTCCTGTGACAGCAAAAAAGCTGAAAGGCTTCCTGGAGAAAGTTGACATTAGGGATATATGACGGTGCCTCTGGGGAATCAGAGGGCGATTCGTGCACCAACCCGCCCTCTGTGACACCAGGAACATGGGAATTTGAGCTTGGTGGACACATCTGACCAGGTAATGTAGCACTGCTGCATTTCTTCTGGGAGGGACGTCGACGACAAGCCAGTTTTTGATGTGGTGGGTACGGTTACACTTCTTGTCCTTGAAGCTGCTGTGGCCAATTTAGAGACTGTTCTTTTGGGGCGACGGAGAAACGCTGTTGAAAAGATGTTGATGAAATAATCTAAAGTGATGAAATATCAAAGTTAGTCTTACATTTACTTAACCACATCCACTGTGTCCCTGTGGGATGAGCTGCAACAGATCTTATCCCCGAATCTCCCACAGAAACAAGCAAATAGTGATGCTATCGCTGTAAGTACTGATTGGTCACGAGTGAGCGGCTTATCGCGGCTTCCTGTTTGGAGCCGGACGTGACTGCAAATGAGGTCTGTAATAATAACAATAATAATAATTGTCCCTGATGCTTGGTGAGTTTTACAATGTCTACAACAATGATTAAAGTCAGAACAATGAAGTGCTCAAAAAACACTAAAGCCTCCGGAAGTTGGAAGGAAGAGATACTGTCACACATGAGATATCACAAATCACATGAAGTGTTTCACACACAAAAGGCACAGCACCGGTGCCTGGCACTTATATGGCCTGTAAGTGTTCAGGAAAATCCCATTTGAATGAAAAGCTCCATTCTGATGGGCACTAATAGGATGCCAAGCCCACCCAGTGGCCCCTAACCCTAACACCTGAGAGGTCAGTGGCAACACAGACTAACACTGTGCGTTTATGGTGCAGTCTGGTTATTTCATACAACTCCTGTGAAGGTGTCTCAGGATAAAGAGCAGAGTATGGCAAAGTGGTCCCTACACAGTATTTGCATTTACTGTATCCTAAATCCATTAGTCATCGACTCCACAGGGTAGAATATCTTTTCCCCCCGAGGTGCTTGTTGTCATATGTTGTGCAATTAAGCTTTGAGTCTATCTTGTAAGAGTGCACGGAATATGCATCACCTGACAGCTGTGCAGGGGCATTTATAGTTCATGTGTATGTTGGTTTGAGCGTGCATGCATGTTTATAGCTATAGTGTGCCCCAGCAAGCATGTGAAAATGCATCTGTGTGAGCATGTGAATTAGTGTACTTTCACACGCTGTATACATGCATGGTAGACCTATATAGTATATACTGTGTACTGTACTATACGTGTGGCCCCTCAGTACCCATGCAGGCCCAAGGGGGCTGCACTGTAAACCATATGCCACAAGCCTCTGTAGTACTCAATTAAAGCAAAACACACGGTGTGGGAAATACACACCTCCTCAAGCCAGTGTGTATTTATCTAAACATGGATACACACTCTGGGCTGGCTCCGAGGCAAAGTTGAGCGACACAACGAGGGAAAGCTCCAAAACAACATCTGGAGAAGCGTGCGTATGTGTGTGTGTGTATGTGTGTGTTTGCACGTTGAGTAACATTATGTGGATATGTGCCTGTGCATGCATGTGCTCGTGCGGTTACTTGACTGTGACTGTGGACGCGGGTGTGTTTGTGTGTGTCCCCTGAAATAGCTCTGTAAACACAGAGGCCTTTGCACATAGTAGGATAAATGTGCTTAACCAAAGCCATTCAGCCCCATATCTCAGTGGTGCTGAGGGAGTTGTGCTTGTTTTATACCTTGTTAATAACAACAATTGTGTGTGTGAAAGTGTGTAATCTACTTACGAAGACACACAGTATTGATTAAATGTTTTCATCAGTGAGGTTGTCAGATTTCATGATTCACGATAAAATCATCTTTGTTAGATTTGTTATTCACTTTGTAGCTTATTAAGGCCTTGAATTATTTTCTCTCAAATTTTCATGGTATGACTGATGCCTTATTAGCTCCAACTTTGTAATCTCAGTAATTGCTATTTTATTAGTTGGACAGAAAATAATTTGTGGCACTTGGAAAAAAGCGATAAGGTGTAAACTGTCACAAGGTTAAACACCAGTGAGTAAATATATACTTAGTATGTATGAAGTTTAAAAGAGTTACTATGTACCTCAGGCATTGTTGCTTGGTCAGTTTAAGACAAACAGGAATTCAGCACAACCACAAGCATTTACAGGCAGGAAGTTGCACAAAACCAGCCATTGCTATTTGAGTGTTGTTTCAATTGGCCTATATGAACTAATGTGTGCGGTTTCAATGTTTATCTAAATGGCACCTTTTAAAGCTGATCCGTTTGACCTATGTGTCTAGAAAGTTTGGCAAAATTGCTCTTCCGACTGTTTAGTGGAATAAACTCACTTAATTATAGCAGAGCCTAAATAACAGGGTGTCATTGCAGAAATATTGTAGAATTAAAGAGAGTAGTGAAAGTGCTGCACGAATCTAAGGAAAACTTACAGGGACAATACAAACAATAGATATCTTCAGGAAAGAGCAGTGAGACTGAGGTAGAGGGGTAGAAAGAGTTCACTGAGAGGAGGCATCTGCAGCACATAAGGCCTTGCTCAGCTCAAAGTATGCCACTACTCAACTACGATACACATGTTTTATTAATATGACAGTTCTTTGGAAAAACTATTATCCTTGACTCTTTAATACAGTAGTAGCTTTATAAATTGGCTTAAAAGCTGTGTGGACAATTTATGCTGGCACCAATGTCTCTGCAGTGGTTTTCAGACTTGGATGTTATTCGCTGTGCAGGGAATTGTTATACCGAGCCCAAATCTCACTTTATAACAGGGATCTGTGTGATAGTCTGTGACATCTTGATGCAAGCAGAGCATCACATCAAAGTCATCATCTGTAGACAACTTGTGTTCCTGCACAGGTGAGGAATAGAGATTGTGTCACAGTTTTGCACCCAGGTTTTGGTTTAGACTTTGTTTTTGTTCCACCTTAGTTTTGTTGTCACACTCCATCATGCCATTGTCTCTGTTCTGCCATTCTGTTCATGTCATAGTTCTTTCAGTTTAGTCCTGTTCATGTGTTCAGTTCATGTCTTGTATTTGACTTATGTTCTGTGTTAGATTTGTGCCTTAGTTTTCTCTTAGTTTTTCCCCTGTGTTTTGCCTTAGTTCTTGTCCTGTCATGTCATTGTCCTGTCCTCCCTTGTCACATGTTTAGTTCTGTCTGTTCTGGTTCTGTGTTTTGTTTTTGGTTCTGTCTGTCATTTTTCTATGTCTCCGATCCATGTCACTTACCAGCCACACCCACCTCATCATATCACCTGTGTTTTCTGTTCATGCTAATTACCACCACAAGACTATTTAACTCAGTTGTTTTTTGTTAGCAGTTGCCGGATTGTCACCTTTTTTCACGTCACGTTCATGTTCATGTTCACGTCCTTGTGTTTATTCGCCATAGTCTTGCAGTGAGTTCTTTGTGGATACTTTGTTTTATTTTTATTAAAGTCATTTTTTGAGTCAGCATTTGTGTGATGCGCTTGAGTCCGCACCCGCCCGTCATGACAGATTGCACATGATTGTGAGAGATGATAAAGGTATAGATGATATGTCTATGTTTATCTCTCAGGCAATTCAATATGCATGTAATTGATGTATTACTAGTGTTGTATGCTGCATTTTGCAAGCAAAACATATTTTGCTATTATTATTATTATTATATTGTTATTATGAATGTAAAAAAGTAAAATGCTGTCCAGTTATCATTATTAGTACATTTAAAAGCATGATAATGTTCCAAAAATGCATTTATCAAACATTTACAAGGACATAAAACTATAATATATCTTGTTGCATGAAAGGAGACAAAAATATATTGTGCATGAATTACAAGCTGCCCACATGTTGCCTGTCTCTATATTAACACTTTGGCATTAGCTTATTTCCTGTTTGCACCTTGTTGACCACAAGCACAGCTGCTTGTAAACAATCTCCTAATAGTGCTTCATATCTCTCACTTGTATCACCCCTGGCTCAACCTGTGTTTCCATCATGCTGAATAATTTCACCTGTCAGAAAATCCTCTCTCAGGAGGCCTGAAGGTGGGGCTTCCCGGTCAGTTTCCTGAACTGCGAGTGCTGGCTCTTTTCATGGCTCCCTCGCTTATCATGACTGAATCACAATCTGAGAAACAATATGAGGTGATGCTGGCAGAGTAGTGGGAGGAGACCTGCGGGGCGTTCACTCATGGAGGATATCCTGTACACTTCTTTTATGGAACATGGCGAGCTGAGTGATTTCCTTCAGTTCCTTTAACTCCGGGTTCATGTGTGTTTGTGGAAGTGGGCGGTGGTTTTGTTCACGTGTGTTTTAGGGTGAGGGCATACAAGGGATCTGGGTGGATACATCAGCACTTCTAAAACTGTAGGTTCACGTGCGAAAAGAGGGAGCGACTCGAAGCGGGACAGAAGTTACAGACTCTGAGTGCGTGTACCATTAAATTAAAGGCCGATTTGAAAGTGGACAAGTATGTGCTGCCCTTTATAAATACAGCTTGTTCACGTCCATGTATACTGGACAGGGAGACCAAGAGGAACCCAAAAAGGTCAAATGTTGGCCTTTAATAGAAAAAGGTGATTTCTAATGAATCATAACATATATATTAGAACATAGGCAAAAACTCTGGTCAAGTCTGGGTCCTTGGTTAACAAATGCAGGCAGGTTGTAATCCATTCAAGTTCCTAAGGGAGTATATGTAAGATGTAACTGTCGCTCTTGCAATCACCAACTCCAACTACTGAATCGTTGCTCTTATTATTGTCAGTTCGATGTGAAACAGGCCACACAAATACTGCAATTAGTGTCATCTCAGCAGTCAGGTTTTCTTTCTGCTTTACTGGCTGAACATCAAACAACATGACACCACTATTGTGCTCATTTCCAGATGAAATCCTTTGTTTTTCTTCCCCTTTGTTGTATTTCAACAGCAGCGTGTCACCGATTAGCCATTGAAACAAATCAATGTGGTGACCAGAAGGGACGGTCGTGGCAGATGACATGTCATCCTGAGTGTTATTTTAATCCTGAACAGGAAAAGGAAAGTAGGAGTCAAGATGGGGGTGTTGCAGATGCACCTGCAATCAGGAGGTTGAAGATGCCATCTATGCACCACAGCCTCAGCTCCTATCATTATCAAAACACGGTCTGAAGGGGATCATGGGCGGGTGAGGTCGGGGCGATGGTCGGCGTCAAGACGACAGGTCCAAAACAAAACCACGCAGCACAGGTTGAAAACCAGGAAGCAGCTCGGCCCATGCAGGACTTCCTCAATTGAGAGGAGTGTGATGCCTGACAGCAGTGTTTTCTCACTGGAAAAATAATACCCCACCACCTCACCTCTCTGCTACGTGGTCCTTGCCCCCACTGGAGTCAGTCTGTGCTAACTTCCTCCACCTCCCGTGAAAAAAAAAAAAAAATCCCCCCGTCTGCCAAAAATGAATCATCCACATGGAACATTTCACAGAACTTGAGGAAATGGTGACTGCTCAGAAGAGGACGAAATGACACAGCAACACTGCCACCAAGTGGTAATAAAACTGGGTGAGCGGTGTGTCTGTGTGCATCATGCGCCTCGCTGAGCTCAGCCACCTTATTAACGGTCGAATTAAAGGCTAAGGAGTGTCGCTCAGCTTAATGTCCAGTCTTAATCACTGTAAGATGCTAGATGAGTCTTATCCTCTCAGAGCAGACCGAACACATATGTTCCTCAGCAGAACTTCCTGTGGATCTCCATTAACACTAAAACAAACCACACTTTAAAATCAAAGAATAATTGATTACAGGAAAGAAGACAGATCCCAGCCAATGTGAGTGGGACAGAGTTATAACGCCACACATGCAGACTCGGATGCGTGCTAAACATTCCTCAAAAGAGTCTGCTGTCTGTCCAAAACCAAATCATATTATCTGACATCTGAGCTCTGCTTCCACTCCCCAGTAACTTAAAATAAACCATCTGTGTCGCACAGAATTAATCTGACGCCTCGGCCTAAAGTCCAATCATGTGATGACGGCGTGAAGATTTAACTCCGTCCATCTATTGTCGGATCCTATGTGGGTCAGCTGGTAAGTCAGTATCAGACCCAGTGCTGCCAATTACAGCACAGCAGTCACTTTGCACTGAGAGATTACGTTTCCTGACTCTGGAAAGTCGTCTTTGACAGCCCGTCACACGAGGTTTACTCTCTGCTGCTCTGCATATGGTAGCTATTCACAAATAGTGTGTGCACTTCACAGAGAGCCAATCAATGAGAATAAGAGAGGAAAAGTCAGTTTGCAGCTCAGATGACTTATAGACAGAGACACACACACACACGCACACACACACACACACACACACAGACAGTCCCTGAACGGCTGCTCCAACTGGCAAAGTAAAGCAAACACAACCAGGGTGGCTTCTTACTGAGTGCTGCCACTGCAAAGAAGCTTCTGCAGTCCAACAAAGAAAAGAGTAAAAGCTCTTCTCAAAGAAAAAACTTTCTGAGTGTTAGTATCAAAAATAAGTCGGACAAAGCCGCAACTTACCGGCTATTCTGTCTCGCTCCATAACTCAACGGCTACCTCAAATAGCCACATGTAACCTCTCCTTTTTCTCTCCTCTCCCTCCTTCCCTTCCCTTTTTTCTTCATGAAGACTTCCCCTTTCTCCTGACTTAGTCACCCTGTCCCCCTCTCTCAACCCTCCCTCTCTCCTCCCTCCCTTTCCTCCCTCTGTCTCCCTCGCTCTTGCTTCCTCCAAGTTTTAATGTCTTCAGTCTGTCAGGATAACAAGTGAGCGGAGCAGACGTCCGCGGCCATGTGCTCGTCATATGGAGTCCCCCTCTCTCTCTCTCTCTCTCTCTCTCTTTAGTTTGCTTTCTCTCTTGTAGCTCATACATGTATGATTCAAGCTTTTAATCTAGACACATATGAGCTGACACTTTTCTCTTCCTGCAATGTTTTCTATTATTCCCTCGATACCAAAGCTCCCTTTCTCTTCTCCCTCACACACACACACACACACACACGCTCCCCTGACGTTGAAGCTGTGTTGTGTCTTTGAAATTGATCCTTAGCCCTTTGACCAAAGGTCCTCATCTGAAAATGAACTCTGCCCATTTATTACAGAGACGAGTTCCAGCAGAACCTTCTGCACAACACCAACAACACACACTCCCACCATGTCATCATCACCACTCTAACAGCACAATCAGCATGTAGAAACCCACCACGTAAAGTCATCATCCAAACAACTGATGACCAAGCCTGAGTGGCTGAAGAGCACCCTCAAAAGTCCTCGTCTAAAGAAACTTCAGTCCAGGGCTCTCGTGCGTGAAGTGCTTCTCAATGAGGCGTGTTTACAACCAGCTAATGATCAGTGTTACGAGTTCTCAGCCAACAAGCTTTGCCGACATGCTGCACATCAGCTGAGTGTCTGTCATCCTCAGCTCTTTACAGGAAACTACGAGACATCTGATGTCTTATCATCGAGTTGCTCACAGTCTGAATGCATCATTATTCAGAGAATTTATGTCTGTGGCAAAAATCACTGGTGTTACTGAGCAGCACACACACACACGTCATGTTCAGACTCAACTTCTAGTTTGACAAGGTCAGGGGCCACTTAGCGAGCTGTCGTCTTGGTGAGAAACTCCTAAGAAAATACAGCACACACACACACACACAATCAATCTGACACACACCCATCTTTGTTTTTGTGTCAGGGAGAAAAAGAGAAGGCTCAACAGATCGCTTCCTCTTCCTCTTTCTTACAGGCAACATCCATCCTCAGGCCACGTCTTCCAGATTTACACTTAGCAACAATACAAGCTTTAGCAGGAAACATAAATATGGCCCAAAACAAACTGTCTCTCACCTACATGTGTGCATTTCTGGCCAACAGGAAACATTCACTCTCAGCGTGTTTGTCTCTGTTTGTGTGCGGCATTTCAGATTTCAGAGCTTGTAAGCTCTTTGTTTTACATTGTACAACATATATTTATAACATGAGCATAAATGGTTGATGGGTAGGGCATCCTGAGTGATACAGGACACACATACACACACACACACAGAGAGAGAGCTCCCACTCCCCTGCAGTCCTGAGGGATGTTCTGACATCGATAATGAAGAAGTGAGGAGAAGCAGAGCCAAACAGGCAGATTAGAGATGTTCAAGTGTAACTGCACTGTGAGCAGATTTAACCTCAGGCAGTGATTCTGAAGTTCAAAGTAAAAATATTATTTGTATAAGTCTATTCAATGTGATTTATCTATATCTTGACCACACTGATAAATAAGTTAGTTGCCGTTATTTGCTAATGTATTTACAAACTCTAAGGTTTGAGATGAACTACAATCTTGTGGACCAAAATCTAAATTCTGATCAAGGTGATGAACCAGAAATCAGAACGAAAGCAGAGATGTTCTGAGTGTTTGGTGCTGAATCCATATGGAAAGCAGAATTCTGGTGCTGTGACAAAAGTGTGGTTTCAAAATAGAGACATGTCTCTTTTTGCCGCCGGCGCTTTCTTTCTCGTGATCATTTTCCAGACTTAAAAAGCTGCAGTTAATCACAGGCTGAGGGTCAGAAAAAAAACACATGAAACACATGCAACATGTGCTTATGCATTTGTTGACTCACTCCTGCGCATAACACACAAACATGGAAACACACATGCACAGAAACGCGTGTGCCAGTGTGTTCATGCACATATGTGGAAAAACTACTGATGCTACTGATGCATAATTTATTTAGGTTGCAAATTTCCTTTCTCTTTCTGTTTTTTTGGATGGAGCAATATCACACACACACACACACACACACACACACACACACACACACACACACACACACACACACATACTGCACCCCAGGTCCACCCTGCAGAGAGCTCTCCTGGCCTCAGAACAAAGAGCAAGCAGCCTAGACTGAAATGAATGCCTGTTTACTCACACACACACAGACATACACGCACACACACACACACACACACTTTCCTAATCATAGCCATCCCAGTTTAGCATACACACACATCTCTGGATATGAGATTGTGGACATGGCAGGATTCATTTTATCTATTTTACCTGCAACAGAATAATGCATGCGTTCATTCATTTATTTTGAATGACTGTGTTTCGGGTATTGTATTGTTTCATTCTTTCATTTAGTCATTAATTTTTCTGATAATGTCACATAACCTTCTTGGGGGGGGCGGTAAAAATCTTCCACGTGTCCCTCGTGGATTATTCGCTCCAGTGCTCTGAAGCATTATCTAAAGTGGCACTGACCTTTCAGGTTTATTTATTTAAATATTTTTCAATTAAACAACAGAAGTATTAATTACAGCTTTTGAAAAAAAAAAAACATCATTAATTTAATACAGCTCACACAGGCATGCTTATTTTAGGAACTATTTTGCAGCCACATATTAATCCAGTGAGTAAACCTGAGATTTGACCTCATTTGACTTTGCAGCTGCTACGTGTCCTCGTTTTTTTCCCCTTTCAAATAATGTGTCTTGCTATCAATTTCTAAGACTTGTTTATTGTTTTTAATCTATTTTCCCCAAAAATTCCAAAATTGTTTTAATGAGTCATTTCACAGTGACTTTCCTTGTGTTTTCCTGGTGCAACAGTTTCACAGTAAATGAAGTAGTTTGAGGTTGTAAAGGACATAATTCAGACAAACCTGAAGCAGAGAGAGCAAATAGAGAGGGCCTCCCTCACTCATACCTTTCACCACCTCCCCTGTCCATCATCTCAACCTGCTGGCGAGATACAGCCAGACCCTCCCACCACAAGCACACACACACACACAAATATGCACACGCTCAAACTTACATGAACACATCCATAAACCAGACACATGCAAACTCAAAGGGTTATCGGAGCAGATTCCTCTCGCATGAACGTGCAGCCTGTAAACACACATCGAAAACACACGCAGCCCTCCCTCTTTCTTTGACTTGCACACACATGAACCAAACATGCAGCCTATATTTGCGCCCGACGAGGCAGATGGTCATGAGGCGCAGACGGGCACGTGTGCTTGTTCACTCAAGCGAGACAAACTCTAACACACACACACAACCCAAAAAAGCTGTGTATCACACATTGACTAAGGCTGGATGGTGAGCCTTGGGGTGCACATTAATGTAAGCCGTCACTTCAGAGCACGACCTATGGCCAAACGCGTGACTCAAACATGCTAAATTTAGTTATATAACAGTCGAGCAAAAAACTCACCAGCATGCCAGCCAACACTAAAGGGATGCCTGCAGGGCGGCGGTGCACAATGAAGGAGAAAGAACAGTGGGGAGAAGATAAAACATAAAAGGAGACGAGGAGGAGGAGGGAGCAGAGGAAGTAGTGAAAGAGGTAAATGGAGGGGAAGAAGAAAGGAGAGAAGGTGAGGAAGGAGATGAGGAAGAGGAGCTGATGCTGCTTGTACTCAGGGGTGGAAAACTCCTGTGACCTGCTCATACACACAAACTAAGTTAGAATCATACATGTGCCTTTGCTGCATTGATTCTAACGCTGGACAGATGTGTTGCACATTTTCAACTAACTAATCATGCTTTAATCTGCCTGTTCCACAGACGACATTGTGAAATCCTACTCTACCTCATCACATTCTGAACAAAACTTCAACAAGTTTGTACACTCATCTCGTGTATATAGTATATTATTATATGTTAGTATTTTACAATATTTACAGTGTATTCTAATATGATAGTGCTAGTGCTCATATGTATATTTACAGTGTATTACTGTTCCTGTGCATGCCTGAATGACCTTCTGTTTTAACACAGGAAATTCCCATTCTTCTATCCATCTATCTACCTATGACACAGTGAGAGGTGTAAAAGCAAATGTGTGTATGTGAATATTAAGAGCTGATCTATTGAGATAAGCAGTCGGTGGCACTAATGCCGCAGCGGACAATTTAAGACATCATCGTCATCATCATCATCGTCATCAGCTACGTCAGTCTTTCTGCAGCTTGATTGGTGTGAAAATAAAAGCAGCCCAAGCGGACCAATCACAGGTCTTTTATCTTATCTCACATTTTTGATGATGCACATGTGGTGCACATAAGCTGCAGCACAGCCTACTGTATAGCTATGAGATCTAAATGCCACACACACAACTCCTTATAACACAACTATGACACAGACCTGCACCTATCAAAACACCAAAAACACAGTCACACTCAAATTCATACTGCAATGTAAATATATATCCATATGTGACACACTTACAGGCATAATTAACTACACACACATACTCTGCACACACTCCTTATTCCCTCAAGTCAGCCCACCAAAAAAAACTCCTTTCTCCAAACATAACAGCAGAGGTTCAGGAATCCCGTCTGCAAACAGGAGATGGTGGAGAACGAAAAAGAGAAAACAGTGTGATGTGGTGCTGCTAGCCACAGTCTGATGACCTCACCAGAGCGCTACGCGGCACTCATCTTCCCCCTGCCTCGTCTCCATCACCCACACACATGCACAGAGAGAGTGAGATGGAGAGAGAGAGAGAGGAACTGTCCTCCTCATTTGTGTCCCCTGCTGCTGCAGCCTACACATCCAACCTGGGGCATGTACAGGGACGACACAACTCTTCACATCACTCATCTGCACGAGCCAAATTTAAAACCACGCTCTCATGCAATCCATGAGCCGATGCATTTTTTTTGTAAACACATCCAGCTCCTGACGCTTGTTCCGTAAAGTTTTCACGTCTAATTTTCTAAGTGCTATATTACTGAATGAGGAAAATAGCAAATAATGGGCCACCCCTTTTCTAAATTACACTGTTTTTCTACAATAACAGCTTTGAGGTTACATTTTGGCAAGCAATCTTCTTAAACACACCGTTCCATCCAGAGTAAGCCCAGGAGTTATTCAGACAGTAAGTACACATCATTACAGCAATCTGGGAATAAGAGACTCTGATATTGTCTCTATTTTCTAATCAGACTTCTCAACCTGGCCTGATGGAGGCCACATGGCCCCATGTGCACTTCCCACTGACTCTGAGTGTAGGGGAGTAAAATGGACCAGAGAGTTCTTTTTTTACACTGCTTCCAATATGTTCAAAAAAAAGCATCTCAGGTCAAAAAAAAAAAGAAAGAAAGTCATATCGCTCAGTCTGCTTCCCATTCACTGGTGTGGTATTTCCTTGCAGATTCAGAGCTGCTGACCTGCTGGGTGAACAAAGTGAGGCTGGATTCAATAAAAAGGTATGAGTGACCGTCTGAGAATTGTAAACGTCTCTGTTATATGCGATTTATAAATCTTTGTCAGGAAGCCCCTTTGTGAGATTCTCATGTGCTCATTTGATTGATGGTTCTTCAAGTTTTACAAAATCATATGAAATATCATAAAGTAACGATAAATGTTAACCTGCTTCAACTTAAAAAGCTAAAGCCGTTTTCAACCGTGTTTATGCTGATGATCATTATTAAGATTCCCTATTATGACAGAGTTTCCTTGGGGCCAAACAAAAGACAAAGCATTGAAAAAGACAAAACATTATAGATTTAAAATAGGCTAAACAGTAGGAGTAAATTTCAGACATGTTACAGATAAATGAGTAGGACTGTACTTAACAATGTACTAGACCATACTTGGCAATAAAGGCAAAGTGCAGCCGAGGCTGATAGGAATTTGTTGTGCAGGTATTTGGTCATGAACCGAAATTTGGCCTACAGGTGAAGCCAGATGAAAAGTCAGGAGATCACCAAAGTCAGTAGGCTTCATCCTTCGGTGACGTGTCCGTCTGAAAAAAATTTCACAGCAATCCCTCCTACAGATGTGCAGTCTAGACCAAGGTGGTGGACCATCAGACGATTATCACCATCCCTTTAGCACGGCTAAAAATACAAACAAATCTGAAATGAGATGGGCTCTAAATGTCCCTCAGTGCTATGAATAATCCACTGAAAACTAAAAAAGTCCCCACAGAACCACTGACCTCTAGAAATGACTAACAATCCATCAAACATTCTCAACCACCGAAGATGTTTCACAGCTCATAAAATCGGTAGTCAAAACAAAGTGCAAAACTCAAGGCCGAAGTCATCGCTGATGCTGAGTCAGCAACTGGCTTCCTGTCAGCGCTGGGATGCGCTCGACCAGTCCTCTGTGTGAACCAGAAAAAAATCATGACGATATCCAATCAATGACCCTCATGACACATACACACGCATATGTGGAGGAGCACACTCACACTGTCAAATCCAGGTCACAGAGACCCCCCTCCTCCCTTTATTACATACACATATAACTTATGTCAGCCCCTTTCCTCCACTTCTCTGACAATCTAAATCCCACATTCGGGTCAGTGGGACTGTCAGGGGGCTGCAAAAAGTGCTAGTAGTGCAGTCTGTCTGTCCCAGCATGGCTGTGGTAACACTGCTGGCTACTTCCTCCTCACCATAAGGTAATCATTAGACGTGAGAGGGAGCTGGCAGCAGGCTTCCTAAAAATGGGATATCCTCAAATTTCCAGATCCTTCACAGTAAAGATGGAGTCTGCTGCAGCAATAGTGATAAGTATGCGGACGTTGTGTGAATATTGCAGTAAAATCTGCTGTGGAAGTCTCGGTTTATATTCATTCTGCAGACTTTTTTGTAACTCTTTTTGTGGTTTTGAGTGGCACTGAAGCAAGAATAAAAACAGCCCGAAATGCTGGCTTCACAAATCCATATGAAATCAGTTAAGCTGGAACAATAACAGTCTGTCAGCAGCGCTTAGTGTTTGCTGCAGTGTGTAATATAGCTCATTGTGCTTTGTGCTATAACCATCCACGCTGCTTAACCGTGCATTAGGTAATTGAGTAAAAGGTAAGCTTAGACAGAGCATGGATGAGAGGAGCAACGCTATGCGATTTGGCTGATTATCATAAGGAGCAGGAGCCAGCCACATCAGCCCGAGGCTTTGCTGCTTTCACCTCCATCTCTGCAAATTAGCCTGAACTGATGAAGGGATGATGCTGGAGAGAGAAAGAGGAGGGAGAGCAGAGGAGAGAGTTCCTGTGGTTCTCTGCGGCTTCAGACCTCTGTAATCAGCATGCCAAGCTCCTGATGTCTAAATCCACAACTCGGACCCAGACGGTCTACACACACACATACGTGTAGACAGACACACGAGCTCTTGCGGCGGTGTCTGCTCATGTGGAGTTTGGTGACGGAGCACGTCCCCAAATAAATGCAAGATGACTGAGTGTGAATCTGTGCAGCGTTAAACTGAGCCATTACGCAATGAGTGTGTATAATTCATTAGTGTTAGAGTTTTCTGATTTCCCAATTAGAATACTGAGATTTAAGAAGAAACTTATTGGAGGGCCACGGACACTTTTTTTTTGCTTTTTTTTTTTTTTTTTTTTTTTTTTTTGTCTAATGCCAGAATTGATATTTAAGAGTCAAATAGCCATATATGGATTTAATGGTCAGTGTGCATTTTTTGGTACAGGTCATAAACTAATCAGTCAATAATATTGGCCAAATTGATTTGATAGCCAACCATTTTTTGATGATCATTCTGCAGCTTAGCAAGTTTAGCTTGACATTCATAGGACTTCACATTTGAATTTGATTCCTCTACACTACCTATATAAAACATTCATGGTTGCAGCCTTAACAATTTGTGCACAGGGCCTTCTGTTCACCAATACTGTTTGTTTGTCAAGGGTCATTCAATATCCTCTACAATTTGTCATTTCCAGAGCTTAATGTGAAAAAGGTATCAGGGACATTTGGGCTGAAATTGGCTTTAGCTCTTGTCTGATGGTCCAAAGAAAACATTTGTTTGATTGCTGGAAAAATTACAGAAACAAATTTCTAGAATTCAAATATGAGTGGTTTTACTGTTTGGAATAGAAAATGTGCAACATTTATTTTGCACATCATCCTGTTTAAGTCACCACCACTTCCTTTACTCTAAAACCTTTTCATTTTTATACACACTTACACAAACAAAAACCTCCCACGTTCATGTTATTCCTTACACTACACCAAACAATCACAAAAACACAAAGGCGTTGTTCTAATTACTATCAGCCCGTGCTTGATAATGTCATCTGCTTGTAACATCAGGTGTCTCTTTAATGAACATGCGGCAAAATCATTCACGACTGGCTGGCTGCTCATCATGATGAGCAGCAGTGACATGGCCTGTTTTCATCCTTATGTTATTCACAGGGGGGCTTTGTTAAGTAGAGACGTCATCAACGAACGTCTCTATTTATAGCCAAACTCTGACACGGTGGCAGATGATGTCATACTTTGCATTAGTGTGCGCACGACTGTGAGGGTATACGAGATTATTCAGCAGGGACAGAGGTCTCCTTCATCGAAGCGTTCGCTGTTGAAGCATGGGCATTCCAGAGTTTAATCAGATAGGAATTACAGCTGTGAAGAGAGATAAACTGGGAGATACAGACATGAGAGAAAAGCCCGTGTGTCACTTCCTGTAGTGGGAGGGAAAGGATTAGGCTAATAGCTGAGGGAAGTTTATCTAAGGGGGAAAAAGTTCGGCCCTTTCGATGAGAGAAACGTTTGTTGAATATCCGGTATCTGAGGCGGCCCTCGGGGGCTGAGACGCTAAGTTTTGTACTTGGCACTCAGGAAAGAAGACTGATAAAGGTAGTCTAATACTCATGGAGGCTTTCGAGCAGGGGTTTTAATGTGATAAGGATTATATGAACCGGAGAGCTTGACTCTTAGGTGGTGAATTAAATAGACACTCGCCGATGAATAGCAAAGTAATAAAGGCAGCTTTATTGTCACAGGGAGTAGTAGTGAATGTAGTGGCAGTCCAGGCCAATGCATGAGTCAGACTGACGGGAATCTGGCTCAGCTGTCACTGAAGAGCCATTGTTGAAGTGAAATAAAGGACTGTATTGACTCCCCTCATCTGCTGCTTCTCTATGGGACCGACTGGTGTGGTTTAGTGGGAGGATAGATGACATGATGATGAATACTGCAGTATCACTGAAGTATCATGGCATTCTTAAGAAACCAGTTAGACCCAATGGTAATGCACCCCCCCACCCCCCATTGTGGCGTCAGCTGATCTGTGACCAGTTGTTGACCTCAGTCTTGTATTGTTAGGCAGTGAGCAGCATCAAATGGTGAAGCAATTAATGAATCTTAATAATTATATATTTGTTTAACTAATGTATCATGATAAACAATTACTTGCCACAGCTTCTCAAAAGTGGGAAGTTTCTGTCTTTCTCATTTTTAACATAAATTGGCGGCTGTTGGTTGGAAAAAAATTATTTTAACAAGTCACCTTGGGCACCGGTAACTTTTTTTTCTTTTTTTTTTTTTAGATTATACTTAAATAAAACTATAGTATTTAAATTATACTACTTCAGAACACATTGATGAACATTACTTGATTGATTAGCAAGTGTAATCCGGTTATTAAGTCGCAATAAAATATGGTATTTAATCCAGTGAGCCTTGTTCTGCTGTTACCTTTTAACTTAATATGGCCTTAAAGTTTTGCTGTTGATTTACTTTTTGGGTTTTTAGACTTTTTTAGCTCAAAACATCTGCCCGCTACTGCCAGAAACATCGCTATGAGAGCAGTGAAACTGAACAGTAAAGTTGCAGTTTGGACAGCTGATAATTCTCTGTGGGCTCATTACTATGAGCAACTGCTCTCACATTATATTATTATATTTTAAAAATACTGATTATACTGGCTTTAAGTTTAAATTAGAAATTGCTTAGAAGCTTTAATTTGGGTAACAGAGAAATGCCACAATAATATGACCATTATACCACAATTTCACTGAAATTCACTAAACGATAAAACTGAAGTGTCTCTCTTAGCTGAAATATTAGTGTGTGGATGAAGATAGAACCCGTGTTATTAAAGTAGCCTAATCTTATTAAAAGTACTTCCTCGGTCTACTGTGCCATAACCGCTTTCAACTAAGTCAAATACTGTAGTGTGTGTGGGCAAAAGTCTACCCACTACATTTAATCCGGCAGACTAAATCCTGGCCATCATCCCCTCTAATGTGCTGTACAGCGTTGAGATGTTGAGTCATTGTGATAATTAGTCATTTCCTTATAAAACTGTCCCAAGAAATCCAGTATTGTAGTAGTCAGTGGCTTTTCTATATGACGTCTATGGTTCCAACATGATGACCAAAAATGTTAGCTATTTGTTGATAAAATATAACTCATACAAAAATATGTCTACAGCCCGAGTCACCTTCACTGGCACCACATCCATCAGATCCATCCACACAACATCGAGAAACAAATTCACGTTACCAGCCCCCAGCAAATGTCCACTACAAAGGAGTCTCTATTCAAGCTGAGGACGAGCCTGTTTTCAAAAAAATGACCCAACCATGAGAATATACAGCACAGCTGACTGGGATCTCTCATGCGTAGGAAGATAAAAAGAAAAAAAAAACAGGGGAGGAGAAAAAAAAAATGCATTTACTCCGCTGGGTCTCCCTGTTCATTCAGGGTCACGTTACTTGAAACTACAGAACAACATGGGTACATCCAGTTCATTAAGCCCAACAAGCTCCAGGTCTCACCGGACTATCCAAAACAGGAGTCAACATATTTTTGTTAGTGATCTAAGGGACAACACAAAGCTCCCAGAGTGACTGAAGGAAGCACAGATTCTAATGCTTTTTCCAAAAAAATTATATATAAAATTTTTATGTAAAAAGCTGCATGTTTATGGACATTGAGGTAGTGTATTGTTGGGAGACTTCCTTAAAGAAAATTAGAGATAACAGGACATGAAAAATAAGCTGATAGGGATTCAGTATGAAAGAGTTTTTCATGGTGAGGTTTTTGGTCTGTCCCAACCATTTAAGCAGACGATAGCTGCTCTCCATTACACATCTGCACAACTTCGAACATCTGCTCTCTCCAGCATTAGCGCACTCTGAGACGGCCCATTCAAACTAACTTTGCTCAGGAGAAGTTGGCAGGACATGCTGAAAAGGCTCCTTATTAAAAGCATCTTTTTGGTGCTGCTAATTGGGTTCTCTCTCAGTTCAGCCATGAAATGCTGCAGCCTAACAGATAATTTGGCACCTTGAGGTCAAGATGCCGCAATGAGAAACTGCTGGAGCCTCCAGGCGCTTTGAGCTGAGGAGGATGGAGTGCGGCCGCCTGGTTCGGCTTTGCCTGGAGAGAGATATGACTACCAGTCAGCCTAATGAGGAAAGTGCATTAAGACCTTGAAATACTCGCCATTATTCAGTAAAGAGTGACAGCCTCTCTTCCAATCCACCTTTTTTTCATCTGGACTTTCTTTGTTGTCTGGAAAAAGTGTAAAAAAAAGTAATGACACACTACCTAAAAGTCTATCATCACACACACTAAAGTGGCTGTCGATGGCCCCTGCCTGCCTCCTCAGCAGTCTGACCACCTACTGAGCCACCAATCCGCCGCTGGCTAAAGACAACAGCAAGTAGTCTGAGGGTGTTTGTATAGTGGTGCTGTGTCGGTGCAGGTGCAGCGGTGAGGATCTCCAGAGACACAAACTGACTGTTAGTGATAAGGCTCCTTAAACAGGCCAGTCCTTCGCCTCTAACTATGACCTTTCCCACATTTCTTTTCCCTAAAAGGTCGAGCATGGATTCCTTAAGGCTGCACCCTGCTGCTGTGTTTGTGATAGTTGTTGTGCACACACTTTGATCATCCGGATTTAATATGCAGTAAGATCACAAAAAATCAAATATGGACCATGAGTCCTGTAATAGATAGAGAATTACAAATAGAGACTTGAGATTTGTGACTTCAGTGAGTGACGTCACAAAGTGAGGCTGTGAAATTTAACTTAATACTCTCATGACTCAGGGTCACTGGCAAAAAAAATGTCATGCCATTTTTTAAATTTTTTTTTTTATTTTGGCCATCATTCAAAGTCCAAACTTGCAACTTACGTCCAATTTGCTCGTTAAGATTTGACTTTTATGGCATGAAAGAACTTGATAAGCTTTTCTTTAAACTCTGTTAATTACGAGTCCTGTTTTCAACACAAGTCTCTTGCAGCATCAGCTTGTGTCATATTTCTGTGTCTGTTTAATCTAGAGCGCTTTATTACTCTCCCTAGAGCCCATCTTGTGTTCCTAAATGTTGAGAGAGGGGGGAACACAGATGGGACCTGAGCAAAGTCAGAGATGTGTTTTGTAACACACACACACACACATGCACACACTACACTGTGTCATGCATGTGCAATGCAGACGCAGAGGCAGGAGCACTGACATCATGAGCGAGCAAATGTCTAAAATTTTTGTTGAAGCCAAACGCAGACACACATGCCCTGCACTATCAGTCCATGAAGAGAGCGCAGCCTGAAGGAGCCAGTGCATCCATACAGAAGGTCAGGCTGAGAAGGACAGATGATGATGCACATCAGACTTTAATAGCCAGGGGACCCCGGGGTGCTCCCCTGGGTGCTGCACGCTCAGCCGCAAAAGCAAACTGGCCCAAAAGCTCAGAGGGGGTGAGGAGTTTGGCAAGTTGGAAAGAGATAAAAAGACAACTCTAGACAGACAGACATAAAGTTTAAAGACAATATTCAGCACGGCTGTTTTTAGATTCTTCAGATGGATGAATGAAAATACATTGTGTGACATTTCTTGAGCAGAAATTCATCTAAATGTAACATTTATTTTTATAAATATTAACATATACAGCTTGTGCAGTCTTACTTTGACATGCATATATTAGTATTTTAAAGTAGGTCACATTTTATATGCATAGTTCACATATGTAATTATTTTGCTGAACCACATAAAATGACAGTATATTATCACTGTATTAAGTATATTCTAACTCCCGATTTCTGAAAAATCTGTACCTGAATTTGGAGTCTTCTTCATGCTCTGGGTTGGCTGGTGGTCCACTTCTCCCAGTTGTCAGTCAAAGCAGTGTTTGGTCCTCAGAGGAAAGCTGGACTGTCCGCTCAGTTCGGCTGCTCTTGTTCGTGTGCAGCTCGCTCCCAGTGTGTGCCTGCAGCCGTGTGATCCGCTGAGCTCAATGATGTGCACTTCAGTTTGCTCCACTGAGATCCTCCAGAGCGCAGGATGGAGAGGAAGAGGAGGAGGAGGAGGAGGGCTGGGGGAAGCTGCACTGCCCTTACACACGGATCCCTGATGAAGACATGATTATGAGAACATGATCCATCTAGGGTAGGGCTCCTCATTCCAAGAGAAATAATTACTCTTATTGTGATTATGATTATTGTTGTTTAGTCATAAGAATGAATGAGTGCTGTCTTGTAATAAAATAAAGGAAGAAAACAGTCTTGACCTCAGTCACTGGGAAGCTCAACATATCCAGTGTTATTTAACTGATGTCTAATATGAAGTGGTGAAAAATAAGTGAGCAACCAACTTTGATTGATTGATTGATTGATTGCTTCACTGATTGCTGATTGATTTATTGATTGATTGATGTGGGGGTTGAACGGTCTTACCCAGCCACACAGCTGAGCAGGCAGTATTTGTTATATAGGCCAATACTCTCAGTGTGATATGGAAACCAATACAGTCCCTGTGCAAACATATTACCTTGCTATTCAACAACTCACTAACCTTTTACTTTCATTATACTGTGCACTGTGTACACCTGGAATTGAGTGCACTGACTATTTCACTCATTAGTTTGGCTTATAACACAACCCTGATTCCCTGAACGTTGGTTCACTGTTGGAAACAAATAAAACTAAATGCAATCAATTGCACACACACACTGTGTTTCCGAGCCTTTCCAGAAATGGATGTTTTTGGATCATTCCACAACTTTCCAGCATATATTTACAAAAATAATGAAGTTGATAAGGTCAAACATTGTACTGTTTTCAACTGAGTGGATGTCAAAAATAAATTATGTTTTTTTAGAGAGTCCCATTGTTGTACATAGTCCCTGATATAAATAACATATTTTTTCTCATGCACACCTAAACTTATTCGTGACTCAAACAAAATTAGGTAACTACATGTAGAAGTCACATCCATTTGAATCCAAACCTGTTCAGTGATTCTTCCGGAAGCTGTTTGCTGTCCACGA
Source organism: Centropyge bicolor (assembly GCA_037975185.1). Taxonomy (NCBI): domain Eukaryota; kingdom Metazoa; phylum Chordata; class Actinopteri; family Pomacanthidae; genus Centropyge; species Centropyge bicolor. The sequence continues at coordinate 972,681 of JBBMOC010000021.1, read as the reverse complement.
CTAACACACTGAAACATGCTGTGTGTTGCAATAACAGCCCAGTGCTGCTCTCTTGTGACCAAAAATGAGACTGACAACACTTCAATGGCTTTGACTCAGGAGAAGAAAAGGGTAAAAAACATGGAAGTTGTTGTTGTAAGACCAACCTCCAGACCATTTCACTTGCTTTAGCAGGGGAAGGACAGGTGGAAGTAATCACACTAATGATGGCCCTGCCAGTGAACCAGCAAGTGCATGAGCAGAAACCTGGAACTGGAGCATCAGAGAGGATTGTGTCCTTGAGTGGCGTTATAAGTGATACATAAAGTTTCTGATGAAGCTGATCGAGATAATGCCGAGACTGTGCAAAGTTGTTATCAAAGCAAAAGATGGCAACTTTGAAGAATGTAAAATATAAAACATATTCTGGTATGTTTAACCCTTTTTTTTGCTACATAATTTCATATGTGTTCCTTCATAGTTGTGATGTCTTCAATGTCAAAAATAATAAAGAATTACCATTGAATAAGAACATGTGTCCAAACCTCTGACTGGTACTGAATCTGCTTCTAACTTGAGCACCTCCATATTCAAATTTGCTGTTTATTTCTAAAAATCTTAATACCCTATTGGCACACTATATATTGATAGGTCTACACACTGTTGACTGAAATACATAATACATATATTCACACAGAAAATATGCCCATAATAATGCACAAAAATGATGCAGGTGAATATCTCTTTGTGGATGTGTGACAGCATTATGGGTAGAAACCGAAAAAATGGAAGTGCCGACTTATTGGACAGTCTGTTAGTACAATCATCAGCTCACTTAACCTGCTGCACTCAAGTTAGCTAGGTTAGCTAAGTCATCAGCCCCACACATGGTTTCAAACATTTCACCACTTTCAGTTATTATAAGCATTATAAAATAGCCATAAGCATGCACAACAAACGAGCCACTCATTCCCTAACATGCCACAATACATTTTGTTGTGTGTGTGTTTTTATTCTTAGTGATTAACTACTACAGTGCAGTTATAATATACGATTAAAAACAATGAATGAAGACTATGCCAGTCTGGCAGTGTTCAAACAGGTGCAGGCAGTTTAAAAAGCTTGAAAACTGGTGGTTATAAACTGGGGTAAACAATGTTCAGGAAGTAAGCTCAGATGAATTGCGTGTCATTCAACTTTGGCTGAATTTCAAAGAAACACACATGCAGTCACGTAAAATCCCGCCATGTTATTTGGGTCAGTGGTTTGCTGTAAAGTTATAAATACCACAGAGTGGGCCCAAAGATCATGTGACCTCCCTTTGCTCTTATTTGATTAAATAAAGGATCAACAGTTTATTGTATTAAATTATTCCAGAGTAAACATGCTGCAGCTCAACTCATCTCTAAACTACTAAACTGCATTTTTATCATTGTGGTATCTGTTCAACCTTGGTTTGACATTTACAGACAAACATGTGTATTACTAAGTCAAACCTATTTTTTAGATAAAAACACAAGCAGCAATGTTTGAAACACAATTCTGGTGTTGACGTGGGGCTACAGATGAAAAAAAAATTAAACTGACACATGAGTTAATTTGTGTTGCTTTTATTGAATATTCTACATTTGTAAACCCGTATGTATGCTCGAAACCCACACATGCTGATAAAACTTAAAGTGTAGTCACAGCAGAGCCTCTGACGTCCGTTAGAAACCGCTTTACAAATGTCAGTATGATGTTTGACTCACAGCAGAAATGTCGCATCATAGCCATGAAAAGAAGAACAGAATCACAAACATAATTGTTTATCACTTTTACGGAGGCAATGAATAATACATCATATATATTTTCATACATTGTTTTCATATATCATATATTTACTTACTTACTGCAAGTGTGAGTATGTGACCCACTCACACACCCCTCATCCTACTTGTCAAGCATGTGGTTTGTGCCCACATGCTCTTCTACCTCACACATGTCTCTTTCAATATCTAACCCAGATCTTTATTTATGCAAAAGCTACAATTGCTGGTTAGTTGTAGAAGCTGAAGGGCTCACTCGTTATTCCAAATACAGTCATTTCCAGTAATACCTAAAATGTTTCTTCTCAATGTTGTAGTCATGTATGGATTGATAATTTAGTTAATAAACCATCTTTCAATTCAAGGAACTTTATTTAACCCTTTATAGGGCAAGTGACTATTTTTGGTCATTTCCGCACCATTTACTAAAGTGAAAAATTGCACAAAAAAAATTTCATAATAGAAATAAAGTTTTCTTATGTCCTCCAATAACACTCAGAGGTTAAATTTTTGAAATTCAAAGTATTTCAGTGAGTGCCGTATAAAGCATTTGGTTTATCACTTGTGATAAAGCAGTCAGATAAAACCTTAAAAGCACCAAACAAATATTGACATTCAAACATTGATGATCAATACTAATAATATTAGGAATGATTTGAACTTAGGTATACTTTTACAGCAATGAAACACTTTTAGGATTGTTAAACATGTCAAACATAAATTCACATGTATGTTGATTGAAATCACTTAGAAGGTTCAATCAAAAAAAAAAAAAAAAGTTAAAAGGCCCACAAGAAGAAATAATAAAATTGCTCTGCTTTGCTGAGCTCAATCTGACGGGCTCAGTCGTGAGTGCTCTGCAGCTGCTGGAGGACAGAGTGTGTTCTTGGTCATAATTTCATACACGTTATCATTGGAGACCTGTCGGACCCCTGTAAAGCTTCTGTGGATGGTCCATTGTTTCACCTGTTGGTAGCAAAATATCACTGTAGCAATTGTCCATAGAGAATGAAGGTTTGCAGAGATATCCCATAACTACATTCATTATGATAAAAGAAACCGAAGACAAAATTTGTGGACGAATGTAAATAATAGAAGTGGAAAGAAGCCAACCAAGGCCTCCGGTTCTGTGAGTGTGGGACTGGTGATGCATCATGTAGTGCAATATAACAAACAAAACAAGACTTGTTCACAGAAGTAAAGTAAGTGTTGGAGTTTTATCTTCAGGTAAGTAAAGCGAGAAAAGGTAAGATGCGTTGTGTGTAGTCTGTCTTCAAAGGACTAGGTAAGGTAAGCATAGGTAAGGTAAAGGTAAGTATATTAAAAGATTAGTGATATGTTGAATTTGTTTTAGGAAATAAAGTAATTCTTTCATGCTGGAATTAAGGTCTGCTAGATTAAAATTTTGTGACTTTATGATGTGATTTATGTAATTGAACTTAAGTCCTTTTGCTTACGTTTAAGGATCGGCGGAGTGTGTTTTGACTGTTTTGAACATACACTTTTCAAGCACAGTCATTTGAAATATCAGCAAGGTGTGTAACTCACACATCGGAAAAAATGTGAACCAAAGTGCACTGAGATGAAAGAGGCTGCACCACGTCCTGCAGATAGATCAGTGGTTTTCTATGTAGTGAGCGTGTGAGCTGAAGATCTCAAAGGTGTAAAACCTCACATTTACAGTTCTTGAGTGGTTTGAGTGGGATGTATTAATAAAGGTGTACACGTAGAGGAAACAAAATTTACAAACACCAGAAGGTAACAAGCTGGCAGAGCTACTTGAATATTTTAGTTCGGGCATGAAGAGGCTGGGTCGACGGCTGAACTCACCCTCGGGATCAGCAGGATGAAGATCACGGTTACCAGGGTGCTGATGGCGACGGTGGCGAAGATGATGAACACCAGAGGAGGACTTGTCCCGTTGACACAAGGGGCACAAGGGGCACAAGGCGCTCATGATGAAAAAGAGAAAACATGGGTTCATCTTCATGCAAATGTTTCTGTAGTGACATCATTTGTGGCACAGCTTTAACAATATATTTTTTTACTTATAAATTTGGAAAATGACAGTGAATTCTCCACTGACTTGAGGGAAAGAAAAAGGTTGTGTAAGACTGTTTTTGAGAAGCAAAAAGAAAAACTCACCTCTTACAATAAGTATGGAGACATTGCATTCAATGTCATCATGGGGAAACGCCTTATAGACACAGGTGTAGAAACCAGCATCATCCCAGGTCAAGTTGCTGATGGTGATGGTGTGGTTCTTCAGCGATCCTTTAGTCTGAATCCTGTTTTTGTATTTTTCCCGTGGGGTGATTCTGTCTTCTTGCCGTGAAAGGTAGTAAAGTACCTCTTCCCGCTCCTTAAGATCATGATACAGATACATCGCAGTAGAACTTTCAATACCTCTGGGACATACTGCAGAGGAGCACTCGAAGGTGACGCTCTCGCCAGGGTGTCTGTACACTACGATGTCCTCTGGTGAAGAGACAAACTGTACGATTAGAAGGTCTAAAAACATACAAGACACAGTGATCTGCATTACTGAAACACTGACCTGGTAAAAGTGTTTCTGCAGGAACTATTTTGCATAGTTTGAAAATATTCCTCTCAGTTCTTCTTGAGAACATTGTGGCAGACTGTCTAAAATGTTTTAAGAAAAGTAAATGGTCTTACCTGCATTGGAACAAAGGCAGAGCAACAGTATGGACCAATGGAGTGGCATCATCTCAAAGCATCTGCGTACTGTGTTTCTCACACATACACACACAGATAGAGCTGCAAACGACACTTCCTGTAGCCTTTGATGTGGGGTGATCATGTGCAACCTGTGAGACAAAATCATTTGAGTTCACTCATTTACTTGTGATCCACAAATAGTGATATGAACTTTATCTTGGTTACAATATCATGTTGTTGAAAAAAAAAAAAACAGGCCATGCAAATGCGTAGATGGAAGAAAAGGTAAAAACTCCTTTAAGTTGAAAAATGCATCAAAGGTTTACAAGTGAATAAGTAGCACAGTTTTAATACAGATGAATATATTATAACTATGATTTGGCTATAGTTGGACTGTGGGTGATAAATAGATAGACTGCTATCTTCTCCAGTATTATCCCATTAACACCACAGTGTACCTAACACCTAACAGATTGTATATTGTGTTTCTTCGCGCCCTCTGGTGGAGGTCTTTAAGTACAACAAACTAAATAACAGTCTTGCATTTCCCACTAACCAGTTCAAATATAATGGGGAAAATAAATGCAACATGTCAACATGTATGCAAAGTGTAAACCCACTTTTGCTGGATATATAAAAGTGCATCTACTGTGTAAAGAAATTAGTTATATAATAGACAGTTATATTTAAAGAAATAGCAAATGTATTGTGTTGCTCCATTCAAGTTCTTTTGGGGGTTAATTTGACTGTGGACATTCAACATGCAGGTGGTTGGCAAACAATTATAATAATCGTATCTTATCTTACATCTTCCAACAGGAACACCTTACAGTACAATAGGTGACAATAAAAAAATGCACATTGCATCATCTCAGTTATGAAATTTCACACTCAAATGGAACAAGGACAAATCCCCAAGATTTTCAGTGTGGCCACCTCTATGAAAAAGCTCTGATCATGGAAATACATATGATGCCCAAAACTGGTCCTGAGGTACTGACAATGAACTTGAAAATTAAAGCAAAGCTGAGCGTTTGCTTGAAAATCTGGATTCATGACAAACCTACTTTAAACACATGTCAAGACTTTGATTGACAAATGACAGGTAAAGCTCAGTCTCTTGACTCAGTGGGCATCAACAATAGAAGTAAATCTTCTTACAGTCTTGATGTTATCTAGTGTATTTGCACGCAACAGCCCCTTCAAACCTCAAGCTGCTTCCTGTCACATCGTTATAAGACTGATCATGAGGAACACTTATTGTGTGCACGCTTGTGCTCTTTGTAAAGTGTCTGTCTGTGTTTCTACAAGAAAGCCTCTCTGGTTCTTGTTTATCTATAAAACCAATCTAAACAGACTTCTTTTTACCACACAGACCTCAGCAACTCTGCAAACTGAATGCAGATGCTGGCCCCAAAAATACAAGCTGGACTTTAAATGTCATCCCCAGAAATTATTTACATCAGATTCTGAAACTTGACATTCTGTTGATTCTGGTATTTTCAGAGAACTCTCGTGGGAACAATTCATCTCGACTGCAAACGTTTGATTGATATAGTGATTACAAGACTAA
>JBBMOC010000021.1:790448-941875 GCA_037975185.1 Centropyge bicolor | reverse complement strand
GGAGTTTGAATTTTGGTTTAAATAATGTGACATGAAATGTACAAAAAGACTATTATATGTTTCCAGTGATCTGTGGGATCATCAACAAATGGAAAAGGGGGTAAAACATAGCAAAAAAGGCTGAGCTGTCATAAGGTCACTTGTCAAATCTAGGATGGGTTTACCAGAAACACTTAAGTGTCAGGCCCAACGACATTCCATTGACTCACAATGGGAAAACTAGGTCTTGATGATACTGGTAAGATGCAACTGGGGAAACCCAACCTTGTTTGATGTTGTAGCCTAACACACAAACAGGCACACTTTATTTTAGAGTAAATTTCACCTATAAAAACACGGGGCACTCAAAACCGGCACTGGGGTTACAATAATCTAAGGTTTGTGACTACAATATAAAAAAGGCTTATTCCAATTCTGTTACCTGACATGGGACCTACAGTAATCATCTGAAGACAAATGTTTGCATCCTCCAGATCACAATGACAGTAATTTGCGTGGCTCCTATTTGGCTCCTATGTGGATAATAATAATAATATAATCAGTAGAAAGATTCCAACATCATGCAACAACAATACAACAATTATTCCACAAAAAAAACAACTAACAAACAGGTTAAATTAAAGAAAAATCTTCACAGTTATGTTTCTTCTCACATTCATACGTTACAGACCAGACGTGCATGCAAGATGGGTCAAAACTGAACACGGTGCAAAAAAGACAGCTTTTTTTCTTTGCCTGTGTTCTAGAAACTGCTTGTATAACCACCTACAGCTTGTGCTGTTGCAATAAAGTTGGGGGGGAGATTTACCATCGGTTGATATGAGAAATGTCATCCTTGTACCCTTTCTGGCAGGTCTAATGCATTACAGGGGCAAAGGCAGACTCTGAACCATGTAATTAGAAATACATAAAGTGCTTCTGTCAAAACAATCAAACAATAAAAACAGTACAAAACAGTTTTCAAAAAAGAGGTATCAAAACAATGCACTTGGGGATGTGGAGGACACTGGTGTCTGTTGGACATCAGATAGGATTCCTGCGGTACAGACAAATGGGTTCCTTGTTTGAAGAAAAGAAAAAAAAAAAAACAAGGGATGAGTGGATGTAAGGAGGGGCAGTCGGCTGGGATTCAACCGAGGATGAGGCTGGACTTGCCCCCTGGGGGATTCCTGCGGCCGGACGGTAGTCCTGCAGCAGAATCCTCAGCTGGAGGGGCCTCCTCCTGCTGCCCTGGAACTGCTTCAGGCTCAGCAACACTGTTTTCTGAACACATGCAGAGAAACGTGACTCGAAGTTACATTGGGAAACACTGAAAGGGAACAATTAAGTCAAGATGTTTGCCAGGTCGATTAAATAATTTTCTCACCCACAAATTGCCCTGAGAGAACAAATACTGCACATCCACATGATGTGGGACTGTCAGGTCCCTTGTTCTTAAGTTCTCACAGATTTAGGTTTATCCGTTCCTCTACATTGTTTTAGCCTCACTGGTACTGATATAACAAATTGCTAACACACACAAAGACACATTTTAATACTAGGACTACCTAACTACAAAGCAATACAAGAGCAATACTGTTTCTTCATTTCCATGTCTTCTACATGGATCATCTACAGGTGAGGATGCCATCTTTTTGGCTGGTACATGCAGCTTTATCCTCAATCTTTCAGCACAATATCGTTTAGGTAGCCACCGACCGTACATTTAAGACCCTTGCACAAGATTCTCATTTTTTAAAAATCAGCTAGAAACATTAAAAAGTCAGCTGGAGACAGTGTTTTCAACCAAATCATGAATCTAGTGTTAGACAGCTACAGGTAATAAAATCTACCAGCAACAGTTGTCGACAAAGTGGACAGTCACTGGCTGGAAATGAGAAGCTGCTTTTGTCTACCTTTATTTGAAATCAAGGACTTGAAGTGGTAGTAACATTACTTTCTTAGACAAGAGTGGTATGGTGTAAAACTAGGTGATATAAACAGAAATCAGGTGCTTACCAATATCGCGTACAGAATTTTCTCCATCCTGAAAACAAGCAGAAACAAAGAGGAAAATTATCATTAGCCTTCACAGATTAAAAACAGGATAATCTGTACTGTGTCATTAGTCCTGCTGGAATCAGAATTACTGCCTCACGGGTGTTTGAATCTGCCCAACAGTTAAGTTGCAGTCTACATCCATGTCTGTTCTGACTCATAATATATGTAGAGAAAAATTAAATAAAAAGATACTAAGTGCATTTTTTGGTCACTACATTGACGTGATTCCAGTGAGTAAGAAAGAAGAATGATGCTGTCTTCACTAAGATACTATCTTTACAATGTAAAGACGACTGACGGCGAGTTTTGTCACACGGTGCCACGACAATCAGCAGGTGGTGGTTTCTGTCAAGACGCTACAAAGTCTAAAGCATGGTGTGTGAAGCAAAACATGCTTCACACACATCTTCAACCTGACAGCAAGAAGATCTAAACAATTACCATAGCTTCAAGGTGGACACCAAGATCAGTGTCACCAATTCAGTTTCTGACCAAATGAAAGGAAACAGATCACAGTCTCCCTCCCTGTTCTAGAGTTATGGTGTTGAATTAAGGCCAGAAAAGTATTTTTTGCAAAACAATATGACATCGCAGTAAAGTTTTGGATACAAAATATACAAACTTCATCGTTCTATCCTATCAAACGTGAGTGGAATTCTGTTTTAAAAAATGAAAAACTTCTTGAGTTATGGCCAGAAACAAGCTTTGAGAGGTCACTTGTGTCCAAGTGGCAGTTTGTGCCAAATTTCCAGGCATTCCTGTGACATTGTGGTCATGAGACTGGGACAGACGCTTAACCGAAAAACATAACTAACTTAAATATCATTTGGTAATGCCTCATTCTTAAGCTTTGTGAGACATTAAGGCAAAATACTTTAAACCATTTGGACTTCAGTTGCTTCCTTATATGTTTGTCTACTCTCATATTTCACTTCCACATTTTTTCCCACTAAAACTCATGATCTGAGGGATTATCTTACTGTGGCCAGGGCGTCTGCAGAGTGGTTGGTGGTGGGGTTCCCTCCTCTCCTCAGGGGGGCTGATGGCTCACCACACAGCACTCCTGTAGGCTTCCCACCTGGAAGAATGAGTAGACATAAAAAGCTCAGACAGGCTTTCACACAGAAGGTGGAAAGACAAAATACTATAGATGTAATGAAACATGTAATTCTATTCTGTCAGTAGTTTTGCAGTATTTAGTCACAAACACAAATGTTGGACAGATGACAGTGCTAGATAAAAAGTAAGGTGATCAATAGAGTGACTAAATCCATGGTAATCCCACCAATAGTTGTTGATGTATTTTAATCTGGACCACTACTTTATCATCCCTTGTCAATGCTAGCATGTCTCACAATAGGGATTGTTTGAAAACCCCGTCAGTGGCAGACTCCATCTCAAATGAATCCATGAACAAACAACAGTATCTGAGGATTACAGACTGAAACGTGCCCTTAACAAATAGGTGTGCGGAGTTGTGCAATAGTGAAATATCCCATTGTCAAACAGGCTGCAAATCCTGTCTTAACCATCCTGCCTCATACCATAGCGCCTCCATGCTACTTTCTTCACTGATACTCTAAAAAATACCCTGGAACAATGTACGAACCACATTGGGACTTTAGTCAAGGAAATCTGTAAGAACATTTTTTACAAATGTATGTGTTATTTGGGTGAAAATGCAATGATCTAAATTGCATTTATTTTGGTGACAAAATGAAAATGAAAACACAATCTGTCAATCCTCTTAAGGCGAGTCTTCCATTAGGACGTCAATTTCTCTGTGCACAACTGCAGTCTGCTGACTCCCCGGTGGTTAATTGCCATAGTGATTTGTTTTTGCATGTTTATATTGCATTCTAATTTTCAAATCTAAATCAACATTTCAATATTGTCTACTGTATGGTGGGGTATGACTTAAAAAATTAAATGTCAAACAGGTTTCTATTTTCCTTTTAACATGAATAGACAATACTCATAGATGCCCAAACAAGTATGTGAAAATGAAAATGCTAATTAGATTATTGCATTTTCAATTTCATTTTTACTCAAATAGCACGTATATCGTTAGCCTAATACCATAATAAACCTGAGTCATTTTTTGGCCAAATTGTGATATCTGTACTCTCCCACCACTGCTGCATCACCCTGCCTTATTGCCTATGCCCAATGCCCAAATATGACTTAGGCAACTATGCTATTAGGTCAACGATATGTGGAAAATGAACGCTATTGTGGAATTAAATTTTTTAAGTTTACATAATCATTTTAGTTTTGTCCCATGTAGGCTGCCACAGGTCATCTGTGATGTCTGCACAGACAACCAGTGCACTGTGCAGATATGCAACATTTACATTTAAGACTGATCTCCATCAACATGGTGGTGGTTTTGTTTGTTATAATTGGCTCTAATCTGCATACTCAAGAGTAAACATGAAAAGCATAGAAATTTCTTCCAAATACTACAATCAGATGCTGAAGCATGTGAACGTTCACGGTGTGTGGAATTTCCCAGAAATGCAGGATTTAAACAAAACTGGAACGTCTAGTGTCTCAGTCATAAGACATGAACAGGAAGACAGCAAGGGGAAATGACGGCTCTGGGGGGAACAATGGTTACCACTGCAGTCCACTGACATAATGGATTGATCTTATGACCTAAAATATGCTGGACTTTTCTGTGAGGAAACTGCTCCAACCCATTTCCGACTACTTTCCCCAGTGTGTATTGGGGAAATTTCAGAGTTTGGCATTTTCACTTTCACACTAAATGTCATTCTCACAATAACTTTGTTCACACTGATGTTAATTTCTAACAAAAAATATGCAATCATGTGCTGCTTTGTAGGCCTTTGCCATTTGTAACAATCCCCTTATTTACAGGCTTATTGTCACTACATATCTTAGCGAGGCAAGTAATTGTTATTTTCAGAATAATTCACTTATTCAGAAAAGCTATCAATTAGCATGTGGGCGGGACATTACACATTTATGAAATTTGAAATGGTTGGATTCTCTGATCATGTCTAAAAGTTTCAACACACAGCAAATATTTGTATATTGAGAGACAGAGTGTGTAGGATAATTTATAGCGCCAAAGAGTGTTAGAGGTTCATCACACATCCGTTGCTACTGTACGAATCCACACCAATTTAATATGGCTACAATATGATATTTCAATCAGTATATCAGATGATAGGTACACACTTAGTATGGTCAAAACATCCAAAACATAAGCTGTTAACATAAGCCCTAAAACACTAATAGTCACGTCACAACAATTTCAATCAACTTTTCCTTTTGTCACTAAAGCAACAGGAAAGAAATGCTTCAGTGATTTCAAAACAAACTGCAGGTATTTCACATTTACTATTTTTGGAATGACTGGTGAAGGTTGTCATGACATTTGTCCATTTTATGTTCTTTATATTTAATGTTTCATTGGATATTAAAAATACACTATATGTACATACAGTTTTCATATTGTAAATTTAAAATTGCAAAATATGAGCCCTTTGTGACAGGAAATTGAAAAGAATTGTGATCCATCTTAGCACTCAAGAAAGTCTGAGACCAGACCCGAGTTAGCCAATGCAATGCGCATTACCATGAAAGTTACTTGGATTACGGATTTTTGCCACCTGCGCTGCATGCCAGAGTGCCTTATCTGCAAGGAAGAGCTCGCAAATACAGCAACAGCTCTGACTGAATGCAAGAGATAGCTCTTGTAACAGGTATTTTTAGCTAAAATGTCTGCATCTGTTTGTCTTTGTGTGGTGCAGAACTTTGAAAACAGGTTGTAGAAAATTGGGAACCACTTCACCAGATCAGAAATGAATATCACTTTTACTTCCTATAATATTTCAGTTCCTCTTTTAGTAACATTTAGTTGTGTATTATTTTACCACTAGAGAAGGACTGGGGAAGAACAACCATCCACAGTATAAGGTCATAAAAAAGTGTATTTGGTTTTTTAGTCTCTTGGCATTCCTCTTAGTAATATACTCTTTAAATCCTTTTATAGACCCTGTGTTCTCACGAAGACCTGGGGGAGCTCAATTCTACATGAATATTTCAGATCTCTGCAGGCTTGAGAATATTCTGATTAGTGGAGAAACATCAGTGAGTGAATGTCTAATGATAGTTTGAGAGAGAAATCAATTCATCATTTGGGCACCTAAACCCATTCTGTTATGCCAAGGAGCACCACTGGAGACAAAAAAAATGTTACTCTTATGTATTCACAGCTCTCTGAGGTTTTGGGTAGCCTGGAAATTCAGAGCAAAAGCAAAAAAAAAAAAAAAAACAGCAGTGAAAACCTTGCATCTCCCATGGATATGAGAAATTGAGTTATAAGCTTTTACACTAAAGCAACAAATGTCTGGAGATGAGGTAGATTGTACCTGGTGGGTTGTTCCTTCGATTAGCATAGGGGTCCTCTGGCTCAGCAAAAACACTGGAGGCCATCTTGTTTTTCCGGACGGGAGGCTTCTCCTCATCTGCACCAAGTGAAATGTTGGACCCGCCACCAGGAGGGCGCAACACCCTGGAGAGAGAGCGAGATGGTCAACACCTTTACTAAAAGCTGGATCATACTGGCTGTTTTTTCTGGAGTGTCTTTTCTCCATTCTAAAACTCCACTTAAAAAATAATTACAAATAATTGCCTACCTAAATGAGATGGTTCATTTGCACTTAATAAACAAACAATTGTGGCAATTCAGCCTCTGGAGTTTGAGGCTTCCAGTGTGGCATTTCAGCCAATGCATTCTGCCTCTGATACTCTCCACATGGATTGTTTAACTGCATACAAGTCCACTCAAATGTAATTGGTACTACTTAAGACAACAAACAGAATGCTTCCAATACCAAAATCTTGTCCCTTGCCTACAGATTCAGTATTCATATGCAATGGACTGTTTACACAGATTACCTGTACCAATGATATTTTATTATTACAAGTATTTCTAATATTTTTTCCAAAATAATGAAGGTAAAAGTGATAACATTTTCATGTAAATAAATTTCTGCTAAGCCACCATCTATCGCCAAATGAGGTAATGCTAATACAATTTAAACATTTCTTACTCCTGCAGCTTCACACAAAAAGTATAGTTAAACAGGGATTTAACTAACAATTGCCTTTATTATGAAGTAGTTACAGGAAATGCATGTCAGTGAGCTTTGCATCAACCAATGATGTTCATCAAAAGTGCATCTACAAATTATGACAACAGTAATTTTTTGACAGCAGATCCGTTTGAAATCTTGCAGGAAAAAATGGAACAAGAGGGAGCAGCAATAGTGAGCTCTGTACTGTTGTTGTAGTAGAAGATGAGTCAGGATGTAAGTGCCACTGCCTCGTGTACAAGCTCAGGCTGGTGAAGAAGAGGGGAAGAGGGCTCTTTAGCAAGCTAGCTAGCATAGCACAGGGGTCTTTAAACATTTTTGTCAGGAGTGAAAAAACAGAGGACTGAGACCGACAATGTAAATAGATACAAGAGACAGAGAGAGACCTTGAAAGAGAAACAAGAGCAAAACAGAGGAAGGGATGAGGTCGTGAAGACAGATGTTATCACATAGAGAGAGAGCACAGAGTCCACAGATTACAATGCAGTCCGCTAATAAATGGCAATAGAAGAATAGATGTATATTTGTTGCTGCATTGAATATTAGGCCTGTAGCTGACATCCAATAGAGTTGCTGTGTTGTGTCACAATCAGCCCATATGAAAAATGAGCTTTAATGATTATTTTATTACCTATGGGATGGAATATTGCATTAATATCATTGTGTTCAAAATCATTGGTTAAGTCATATGCATAAAATCAATCAATAAAAAACTTGTTTGTTATCTTATCATCACATCAAAAAAAATTAAGAGATTTGGTTTGATTTTGGTTTATGTTAACTGCATCCTTTGTGACCAGGACAAGAGAGAGAAGAGAACAAGAGCAGAGGAGAGGAGGAGTGTTGCAGACAGATGAGACACCTAGAGAGCGACAGGAGAGGTAAAGAAGAGACAGAGAGTTAAAAGAGTCTCACCGTTCAAAACCCTTGTCACACAAGGGGCAGGAGCTATGAGAACACGGTCGGCCAATTGTAAAAACTAAACAAAGCATTGGCAATATACAATCTAGCATATTGCTGCTTCATCAATGCTGATGCTTTTTTTTTTTTTTTTTAAACATTTTACTCTTCCTGCTGAAATAAAAAATAATGAAGTTGATTGAGAAATCTGATTGCACTCATCTGGTGTAGTTTTATTTCATCTTGTGACATTAAACCTACAGAACTGACCGGTGTCTTTTAGAACACAATATCTCACATCATATATTCAGTTTACTCTGGAATTTACTGAAAATAGTGCAATTTTTTGCTTGATAATGTAAAGATTTCTGTACTTGGATAAGCCCCCTGCGTTATTTCAGGATACTAACAGCACCTCTGATCATTTGGGATCATCATTGTACCATTTACACTGTTGTGTGCTCATACTGACTGTGTCCTATCCTTTATAATTAAAATGTAATAGTAAAACGTGCTTTCACATTGTAGTTAAAAAACAGTGCTCTAATCTATTTTGTATTTGGCATGAAATCATCCTGGAATTTACCATAATGACCACATGACCTGAAAACTCAATCCTTCATTAAGACATGCTGAATTGTAAAAAATGCATCATCCCAGTTTGAATATCACTGGAATATCAGTGGATGTGGATTGATTTAACTGCATCTTTGAAAAGAAACCTCCACATATATGTCGGGTTATTGTCAGGTGTAACCAGCTGTAACATGGCCCTCGCCTCAATGAGGCCATATGCTGGCCAGACTGGAGTCTTATTGTAGCTCACTGATCATCTGGATCTGGAGGGCCCCACCCAACCGGGACGACAGATCTGATAAATCTAGATAATAAACAGGAAAAGTAACGAGGGAAAAACATGTCTATGGTTATATTTAACAGTAACGTCTGGGGCCGAGACGCCTTGTCTGCACCTGCTAGCTAAGCAGCATCTCTGGCTACAAAAGGGAGGGAACATGTGATGCTAGCTAGCGGTAGAAAATGGGTCCATCCCAGCAGACAAAACCTGAAGGCGTGGTACCGAGTTTCATCACAGCGTCGTCCTCTCATATATGGTTAGAGCAATTTTGAAACCGCTTAAACAAGGAGGGGTCATTGAATTACATGTTTCGTTAACCTCCATAGCGTTGAGGTTAACGTCGGTTGGGCTCGTTAGCATCATTGTGGCTAACGGTTAACTGAGCGACGCCTTTACCTGGAGCTGCTTTTAGATCCGGGCTCCATCCCTTGATATGTCGTGGTCGTCGTCATTTTTGCACAAGAAGTCGGTAAATACGTATAAATCTGACAGGATACAGGCGAATTTCACTTTCATCAGCAGCACTTCACCGCCTCATCATTGTCTGTCCGAGCCGGTGGTTCCCGATAATCAACCTGCCTCCAGTCTGAAGGAGCAGAGTCAAACTGGACAGCAGGAGCTACCGCACTTCCGATAAGCTTTTCAAAATAAAATGTCCCAACGTGACAAATAGCGATTTCTGCGATTTTTAACATCATATCCAAGCTAGATTAAATCAAAAATATATCATCAATTTAAGGACCATGTAAATTGGCTTTATGGGTTTGTTCTTGATTTAATAGAGGCATGGCGTTTGGAGTGTAATTTGGAGACACACAATGTACTTCCTGTCTTTCTCTGCCACTTTCTGGGCGGTTCTCATCAATACATCCATGGGTTTGACACAGAGGTGCGGATGCGGACAGATAGCACTGTGGAGAGGCAGTTTCTGCATCCCACAAGTGAACAGCTCCTTCGCTGATTGGATCCTGACTAATTAATCAAGCCTGTGATTGGAGGAATCACTAACATGACATGCACATAATAGATGTGACACTGAGGTCCAGAATGTAGTATTGGTTTTACTCTTATTGTGCTTCATCTAGAACGAATAATATTTGTTAAGAATAAAAAAAGTTTTTATCATGCTATTATAATACCGATACACAGTATAAAGCTGGCATGTTTGAGACAGAACAGCACCTGCATTCCAGATACAAAATTAAATCCAAAAATACTAAAAGTAAAATCTAAATACAATTGGCAAACCGCAGCTAACTGAGCAATATTTTCCAAATCAGTTTCATTAAAGGTCATTGTCACTGTTGTAGACTCGAAGCACGTCTTGTTTCCAGGCTCAGCAAAGTTTAAACAGTTGCAGTCAAGAGAAAGCTTTTAAAGGGATTAATGGCAACAGTGCATGAAAGCTCCAAATATGATAGTGAAAAAATTTAAATGTGGACGTACAACACCTGATCTGGTGATGGTGACTTGTGCACAGTTGACCAGACATTGCTTAAAGAGAATGACCATGGTGCGGCCTCTTTTCTGCAGGCATGCCTTCCTGTCTAGCTTAAAGCAGTAAGCAAGATATTTTTCACAGTATTAAACGCTTGTTAATTTTAATGTCAGGATACAACAAATGACAGGAATGTTTAAGTTCAAAAATTAAAATTAGTTTGGTTTACATGAGTCAGTGTGTAGATGAAAGACCAGATGATGTTAAAAAATTAATTTCAAGGATTATATTCAAATTCAAGTATATTCGTAACCTTGAAAACACAATGGTTAAAATTGAGCGTTTTCCAAACTTTAAAGACTTTGTACAAACTCTGTGAACACTTGTCTGCAGTCAAGGTAGAATAAGAAGTGTTTACTTTGATGGCTAACCCAACAAGGTAAAAAAGGGGGGGGGGGGGGGGGCATTTCTGCACAAATGTAGTTTGTGTTTTGTTATTCAAGGGCAAGGCTCCCCAAACTAAAGACAGAAATTAAAGATATTTTAAGCAATTTGTTCTACATATCTCTGGTTTACTGCTGTCAGCTTACCTGCCTGAGAAGTATCCATAAAACAAACAGGGACATGTGTTTAAAAAAGACTCAATTTATTCCAATAATACATTTTCATAACAACAGATGTGAATTTAAAATGCAGGCTTACTTGACAACAATAACAAAATTCCATCTGAATCAAAACCTCAATAACATAAGTATAAAAACAAAAAAAAGGACCAAGGAGTTTTCGTCCAAAATCTCCAGGGAAAAAAAAAAAATCATGTCAACCTTTTAAATTCTTCAGCACATTAGACTCACTGCAGCTTACAAGCTGTCTACACTGCACAGTTCAGACATGTTAACATATGTATGACAGTGTGATTTAATCTAGGTACACCAACTGTGCTGCTGTCTTTGAGCATTTTGCAAAAGTGGATGGTATCAACACTGGTCATGAGCATTTGAAGACTGGGCATGTTCAGGGATGAAAAGGGGAGGTAGGGATGTTCGTAGGAAACAGTCTTTAAAGAGAGAAGCCTCCGGTTTGCTGTTGGAACACGTCAATTGTATCTTCATCCTCCATTTCTAGCTGCAAGACAAAGTGCAAATTTCAGTTGACAGTCTGTTAGTAGAGTAGTTGTGTAATAGACATAAGCTGATTCCAGTGCTTCAATCAAACTGTGTGGGGGCAGGCATTGCCTGAATTGTCACCTCAGTACATACAGAATATTTCATTATTTGTCACCATTTGACAGCTGAATGAATGACAGCTGCTGTGACAATGCTGAAGTCAAAACACTTTTGTCTGTTCTGCTTAATTTTTTTCTCTATTTGTTTTGACTAACTGAACACTTTCTGCATGTGTTTCACAATAACTGCATTTTCATGTGAAGGCAGTGATGGGTCTTTACTGTGAAGCCATAAGTGTTGACAACACCAGTGAGGTCAGAAAAGGTTGGTTTAACGGTTATCTAAAAATAGATATAGACATTTTCATTTTACTTTCAGTCTGAGAATTAGTTTGAAACATCACCAAGGGCAAAATCTTCTTTTATTACATCTCTTGCAACAAACGATAAAGAAAAGTAGGTTAGAGAACAGAGCCTGGGTTAATGTTACATATGTGTTCTTATATTGGAGAAGCTTTGTAGAGTTTCTGCTAATCTGAGACTCGCAAAGTGAAAATAAACTAGCTATTTGTTAGACCTGTATTTTATCTGGATACAACAGTGGCACTGCAACATATTACATAAACTGGACAAGGCTAGTGAATGTGTGTCTACCCTCAGGATAGTCTCCAGTATAAATGGCATCCACCTGCTCATACTTCAATAGCATTTCTGTAATTAAATAACAATGATATTCATTTAGTATTACCGAGTTTGTAAAGAAATTGAACAGCACTAAGATGTTTTTGTTTTTGAGTATTTTGCAATTACAAAGACAGACAGAGAACTTTATTAATCCCTTTGGGAGGTTCCCTCCAGGAAATTGACAAAGATCATTCTTCGGGTTTCAAAAGAATTTAGCCATAAACTTGTCTCTTTTAAAAACCTTTTTGTTTCACCACATGCCTTTTTTAAATACTTACAGATGTACTGTAAATAATATAAAATGTAATGTTAATTGTTAATACCTTCTTTTTAGCCTGTTATTTGTTCTTTTTACTATTTAACTGCTGTTATCCCCTGTGCTGCTGTGATATGTGAATTTCCCCACTGTGGGATGAATAAAGGGTTATCTTATCTTTTGTAATGTAAAATACTGTGAAGTTTGTATTCACTCTCATTCATGATAACAAAAAGTGCTTCTGCAGTATTCATATGTGAGCTGAGGTCGAGAATTTCCCTGTTTGGGACAATAAAGTGAATCTATCTATCCATCTAAACAAGAGAGTGTAACCTTACCTGCGAGGGTGTGTCTGTTTCATTGATGGGCTGACCATCAAATCGAAATCGTATTTGCCTCATTGTCAGCCCCTGTGTGCACAGATGAAATATTATGTTTAATATATAAGACAACTGCACAGCAATCATTTCTAATTTGACAGAGACAAGTGTTTAGAGAGCCCAGCTTTCATACTTACAATCCCAAACAAGTTTATGTGACAAGTTTAAAATGAACAAGTGGGTCAAGATTTGCTTCACTGAGGCCCAAGAGTTCAATGTAAATAACAGAATTAGTAAATGCCAATAAAACGAAAGAAGAAAGTTAAAAGTGGTTGATTAAAACCTTTCACAAAACAAGATATTTTGTTTAAAGGTCCAATTCTATTAACTTAAACAATAGATCTATGTGTCACAATTACCTGTTAACAGTATTTCGTGACAATATGATGTACTGAAATGCGATGAGCAATAACATTACAAGAGCATTAATATATAGGCAATTGCAATCTGTTCAGCTGAGTCGGTGGTCTCCAGTTTGACAACTATCCAACTAACTAACTAATCAGGCAATCAGCACTGCAGTGAAACTAAAAATGACTTCTTTGGAGCAGTAGCAGCAATTGTGTTACAGCCTCACCTGCCGTTCACAATAAGCTTTCATCAGTTTGCTGAGAGGAGTGTGCCTCTTAATCTTGAACTGCACCACTGAGCCGTCCTGGCCTGCCACCTTCAGGTTGATATGCTCATTGTTCTCTGTCTTCACTCCCTCCTGAATGAAAGGAAAACAAAAAGTTGGGAGAAAGTTAAGTTGCTTCTAAAAAGTTATTCAAGGAAACACAACAAAATATGATAAAATGTGACCTCCAGCATGAGACCCCAACAACAAAACGCCCTTCATTTAGTCCCAAACGCAATCTGAAGACTGATGTACAGTATGTACCATAATCATTTATGACACAGGAACAAAATAAACTATTCTCACGTCGTGTGTGGACTGAGTTTTAATCACTGTTACATTGGTCTGACATCTGGATCTGGTGAGCTCAGATCGAAGGACTGACGTACTTAATAAGAACAGTAAAGAAGCAACATTTTCACCTCAACGTTAGCATTAGCATTAAGCAAGTCAATTGACAATGGCCTACAACTGTTAATGATGCCCAAAGGCCTAGTCAGGATAGAAATTACATCTTGCACATTTCATCAATCCGTCTCATCCTGAAACACCTGGGTGAGCGGACAATGAGAACAAATAATCAATTTAATAGTAGATCAATTCACAGTTGACGGTTTTTCTTCAACGGTTCATTTTGGCCCGTTATTGTTGTGTCTAAACGTTAGCTAGCCATTTTCTTCGGCTTTTGCTAACATGGATATACAATGGCTTTATCAATACATGTTATATGTACATCCACAATACTGATAGTGGCTTTTAAAAGGTGTTAATCAATAGTATTTAAGTAGACCACATATGTTTATTTCTTTCATATTGCCCGGGCACATTGGCCTCGTTAGCTTATTATGCTAACTTCAACCGCTAGCTTGCGAGCTAAGACGCTAGCTCTGGTACGTGCCCCTAGCTTTCTCTGTAATAATGCGGCTATTTATGAATCGGTCTCCCGGGCGGATTGTCACGGTGTCACCTATGAAGTGATCGCACACGGATGGGGTAAACGGTGTAAAGAAAACCCGCTCCTCACCTTGGGTTTTTCGTCTGCCATGGCTGCTGCTGTGTCTGTCCGCGCCTGTTCTGCTCTGCGCATGCGCAGTCTGGCGCGCCACTTTGCGTCGGCTGCAGTGCGCACAGCTGCGCCTGATCAGCTGAGCGCTGCTGTAGTAGTGGTGCCATTCAACTACATGCACCCTTCCACTGTTATATTTAAATATAAGTTTGCGCAGAAAACATTTAATGATCAAGCATTTTGCAAGTTAATGCCAAAAGACAGTGAAGTTACTATGAGGTATTGTGCTTATTATGTATTTGCAATTTAATATTACTTATTAATTCTGCTCCACGTTTTCTTTCATGCAACTACATTTATGGGAAAGTTATAGTTACTATTTTTCAGATTTTCCATGCAAACCTACAATGAACTTATTACTTATCCAACTGTAATGAAGCAGTTCAGCTCCAACTTGACCAGATGCAACATTAATACACTGTTTATATTGTAATGCATCCGCAATAACAATCCAGAAGTATGATATATAACGATTACGTTTTTCCACTTTGGTCTTGCAACTTTTCTTAAATAAAGATAATGATGAAATGAAAATATACCTCAACATCAGACACTAACAAAATGAAGCAAAAAATATGCAGAGGTTGTAGGACAAATAGATCAATCTCATTCTTTATTTTTCCATGCACAGAAATAGCTTTTCAAAAATATGCAATGACAAGTTCATTTTACAATCTAAAACAAATAAATTACTTCATAAGAAATAGAGAATCTCTGTAGAGAATCTATATAGCACAAACAGGCCCCTAAAAAGACTAAAATAAAGAAGTCAGTTTCGATGAACACAAAGTAAATGCTAATGCTTTACCACCAAGTGTTTAACATTTTTATATTTTCTCAAGGCTTACTCGAAATTTTTCCAAGTTTGATGAAACTCCCACACAAGCTAAGCACTTAGAGTTGATCCAGGAGAAAAAAACCTTCCCCTTTAGCTTGGTTTCGAAAACATGTTTTAAACGGCAGGAGCAAGGGCGAAGCTATACATGGCATTTAATTAACTTCAAAGAACATGTCTTTCTGTCTCCTGTCTTCTTTAAGCACACCCACTTAATGCAAACAGCTGATCCTTGCCCTTAATAGCTCATGTTGTACCTGCCAAGCAAAATGGGCTAATGTCTCTGGAACAAGGCTGCTGTTTTATCTTGCAGGAACTTACATTTTTATATGCTGCACAGAGTGCACAGCCTGAACATGTAACTCACCACAATCCATCCCGTTGCTACATAATGTGACACAGTATCTTAAAATGTCTGTCTGAATATTTTGTGACATTAAAGCCACTTAATGAAATCTCCCCATTGTGGGACTCATAAAGGAACATCTTATCTTATCTAGACAGACCACTGCTGATTTGTGCCTTTCTTACTGCAATGCAGAAGGAATACAGCTGCAGACTGCAATACAGGAAATAAACAGAACTGACAACATCCTCCCGAAACCCAAATAAATAATACATTCATGACAATAAATACTGAAAGACTAAAATGCATAACAAGAGTCTGAGCTGTGAGTCAGTACAGAACTCAGAAGACAAGTAAAAGTGATCAGTAGTAATTATGAGACATACTGAGAGAATTCAACTGGGACTAACCAATTCTTAAGGAGCCAATCAGTCAGTGTCTTTTATTGAGCAACAGATGGGCTCTTATCTGCTCCAGTCCAATGTCTTCAGTGTAAAACACTGTCATCATAACTCGTCAGTAACAGTTAATGTGAAATGCAGGTTGTGGTCACATGTTCACATGACCCTGGCTGCACAGTCTCCTTCAACATGTGTTTTTGCTGGCTGGCAAGACTGTCTGGCATCAGAAAGTATTTTCTAATCTGTTCTGATCTGATTCAGAGACAGGAGTAAATATTAACATTAAAATGAAAACAAAACTGTATAATAATAGTAAAAAAAAAAACCCTAATAATAACTTAGCAATATTTAACATTACTAATGATTTCCTCACATAAGTGTCATTCACATTCAGACACTTAAGAGCATTTGTTACTGCACCACACTGACTACCTCTGGCACTGTAGTAAAGTTGTAGTTGGATGATCGTTACAGGACTTTGGCTACTTCAGTGGGCTATTTCAAGCAGAAAAAAAACTCTTTCAAGGTCAATTAAAGTTTATATGATATTCTTCAATTCTACCCTTTCTCTTGACCTCTACGTGCACTGACAAACTCAATTGTTTTAGAAGTCTCATCTTGTCTGGCCAACTCAAAGGAGCAGGGCTATAGAGCCCCCCATCTGTCAGCAGGTGGAAACTCATTCACCTCCCCGACTTCGGTATGTGACTGCTCTCCCAGTGTGAATGTCAGTTTGTATCTCATCCGAACCTTTTCCTGCAAAACACACACACACATGCACACACTCAGACTGGCAGCTTTTATTAGCTTGATGAAACACACACGATCCTGAGTACTGTCAATGTCAGTGACTATTATATACTTTAAGTATATTGGTTGGCATGTAAGACTGTAAGAAAGGGTAATTGGGATGACCTCAAACATGTGTAAAAACATTGCTGAAGTAAGAAAGTGCTCTAACAATTAGTGCATTACTTAATCCATTAATAAAAGCATGAACACAAAAAAAGATCCTAGCTGAACTCTACCTTGAGAGGATTTGCAAGCAGCATGACCTGAGTGATGGCAGGAGGGGGAAGGATTGGGTTAAAAGGAGCCAGCTCTGTCCCTGAGGGTGGTTGCAGTCTGACTTTCATCATCTGAAGAATTGGCAGAACAGACATCCATGAACATTGAACAGAAATAGCAACCTACTCATTTTCAGCCAAGTATTTAATTTAATGCTTTGAACTTCAAAATGGATACTTGGAAATAAAGATGCATGCCTTGTAGCTCCAGATGCAGTAACAGTGATATCACATAGGGACAACAGGTTTTACCTTGGGCACAGCAGCCTGCAGGACAATGTCCCTGACAGGCAGCGGGGCTGTGTTAAGCATGGACGCCACCATCACCAGGACGTCAGGTCTGCCTGCAGGACAGTTTGTGGCGAAGTGCAGCAGGACACGGACCCCGTTTTTGTCATACGCCGTCACAGGACACACTTGACCTTAAATGCAGCACACAGGGGAAAAGCAAACGGTGATTATTACAGCAGATCAGGTAAAAAATCAAAAAGCTAATGTTGTGTTTAGTGTTTTCACAAATACACCACCTCTTATTGTTCCCAAAGTAATCTGTAATGAAGGTGTACATATCTTTCCTTTTGCACATACTGTGATAATCACTTCAGGACAATAACAAAAATGTTCACAATAAAGACCAAAAGAAATTGTAGAAAATGTCACCCAGTTTGCCATTGTCACCACTAAGTGGCAGTAACGTGGCAGTAATGTTTAAGAACTATCCCCTCTTTTCAATCTCTGAATTGATTATCCTCTCTACAGGGTATTTTTACAAGGTTGGGAAATCAGGAGAATTTTCCTTGCAGACTTCTGTTAAGAATATAAAGCCTGTTATGCAGTGGAACTGTTCATGCACTGTGGAAACACTATGTGAAAACTTAACATAATTGACCCCCATTTAACTTAACTGGCAGAGAACTCTGAGTCAGTGTCTGTGTTTATATCAAACACCTTTCTGTCAACCCTCTCCTACATGTAATTCTGAAAGGCAAGAGACATTTCCATAAAACACAGAAACAAAAACACACAGACTAATTCAAGGAGCTCACTTGGCTTGATGGCATCCAAAGGGACAAAGACACTGGCCAGGGACACCTCTTGTCCCCTTCCTGGACTGGCCTGGCTCACAGGGAGGATGGGGGAAAGAGAGCGTAACAGAGGACTGTCATCAGCCTGACTCTTGGCAGCTGGGGGAGTGGACTGTGCTTGCATTCCTCCTAGGAGCATTGAGGTGGATGTAGTGGAAGTGACGGCAACACTGGAAGACTGGGGAGCAGGAGCGAACAGATGTTCGTTCTTGACCAGCAAGCTGCCAAAGTCCATCACAGCCGGTGTACTGCATGGACAATTAAAGTGTGAAGACATTACAGATCCCATAATGCTGAAACATGTTGTGACAGACATAAACAACGACCACAACAAGCAAACAGAAGCAGGATGACAAAATATTAACCACCTCTGAATGAGTGGCAGCCAGAGCATGACAACTTGATGACGAAACAATCAGTCACAATCTCTACATTTTGATTAAACCACGACAATACAAAGTCTTCTCATGCTCTCAAATCCAATTTGGATAGTATTCTGCAAAATGCTCTCCATCTACTCGGAGCAACGTTGCTTAGTTACAGTGCTCAACACATTGCTCTTCAAGTGGCTGAAAGATCACCCAAGGATGGGTTTGTATCAAAGGGTAACTGGGACACACTCATACATTTGAAAGCTAGTAGTTGAGGTGCACTTGAAATGTCATATAGCAGAGTAGATGAGTGCTCCCAGTGAGCAGGAGTGCATCCACACACAATGAGGTCAATCAGTTCATTTCCTATTTAAAAACGCATAATTTACTGACAGTGAATAAAAATACAATCCAGCATCTAAGATATAGATGGACAGATTGGCGCTGATCCATACTCCCTCCCCAGTTTTACCTCATGGCACAAGTATCACTCACTTTTTTGGACTGTCCAGATCCAGCAAGGCGAGGTCTTTCAGATTGTGACTGAGAGAAGTTGAAGGAGTGTGGGACGCTCCAGGTGAAGTGGAGACCTGTTGTGGAGTGACAGGGGCGGCAGATGGACCAGGCGAGGCCATGCTGATTGACTGAGGAAAAGCAGCTGGGAACGTGGTGGTCAGTACTGAACTAAGGGGCTGTGGTAATGTGACTGATGTTGTTGAGACAGATTCTGTAGAAACTGGAGGTGTGGAGAACACAGGTCCAGGGAAGCTCAAGGCAGATGCAGTTGTAGTTGAAGATGTAGTTAAGCTAACTGGGGCTACGGCGTCTGGAAAAAGCGAAGATGTAGAGAACGTAGGAACTGAAGACGAGTCAAAAAGATCCAAATCTTGACTGGACTCCTGCAAAACATGTTAATAAAAACAGATATTACCAATAACATAATCGTTGACATTAGTATAAATTATTGCAATTAATTTAAATACCTGTAAAGATGGCAAATGATTGTTCAGGTTTTCATGAGTTGATTTACTTGGAACAGGAACAGGTTCGTTGAGGCCTGTACATGAAAACAAATGTGTCATATCTGCATGTAACAAACAACAGTTAATGTCCACTGTTGCCATGTAAAAAAATTCAACTACGATCCAGATTCCCAAAAAGCTGAAACACTGTGTAAAACATAAATGAAAACAGAATGCAATGATTTATAAACAAACTTTACCAACAACAGTTTTAGAAAGTGTTCCTGAGTCCATGTATTAATCTCCTTTATACAATCATGTGTTTGACAAAGCGTTGAACCTCTCTCCATCCTTGCTTGAGAATGAAAGTCTTTGCAGGATGAACCTTTCATACTTAACCATGATACTATCACCTGTTACCAATGAACCTGTTTACCTGTGGAATGATCCAAACAGGTGTTTTCAGAATAAGATATTTACAAAAAATCAATGAAGTTGATGAGGTCTTGGCCCTGTTATCATTAGAGTATATGTCAAAAAGGATTAGAAAATTATCACATTCTGCTTCATTTATGTCTTTGACAGCGTCCCAAATCATATTGCGTTTAACCTAAAGATAGCAGCTCTTCATCCAGCAGAGAGAGTGCTGCCGAGGGTGCACTGGGGCTGGGGGTCTGAGGGTCAGAGGCAGCAGACCCGCACAGCAGGTCTGCAGGAATGGACATTGAGGATGTCGGGGGTTGCTGCTGTTGTGGAGGGACGCTCTGGATATCCAGACCGACCAGGTCAATCAGAATCTCTGACTGGTTTGTGCCTGTCAGAGAAAAACACAGGCATAAGAAAAGAAAGAAGGGTCAGTTCATCCAAACACACACACAGACAAAACAAACAACCACAAAAATGCACAGTGGTTTTCCACCTTATCCCTGGTTGCCTAATTGTGTAGATAATTTGGAGTTTGTTTGTTTTTGTTTATATTTGACCATATCTAATTTTTTTTCTCTAAATTTCCCCACCATGGGACGAATAAAAGTATGTCTTATTTATAGGGAGATCGGGATCTTTTTTGTCGAGATCTCTTTTGCTGAGCCGCCTGCCACATCCAAGTATAGAGGAAAATCCAAAAGTAACATTTGACGAGTTCAATAGCTATGCTTGCTTCCAGGAACAATGACCCAGCTGTGAATGGCTATCATCCAGAACTATGGATCATAGCCATTTTCATACTTTTACACAATTTCAAAGAAACATTGCGGTCTCAAAAAATATCCGATAATCGATTCCACATATTTATCTTGATACAGCATCATTTGCAAAAACATAATAGAGTTGAAACTAGGGATGAACGATAACATCTGCACTTCACTGGTATTGGCTTTTAAATATCAGTGTCTTCCTGTAATAAACCTTTCTGCCGAGATGCCAGACTGATAAGAAGCTTTAATTCTGTGCAGGCAACGCAAGTATGTCTGCAGTGTGGGCTTTATTTTTAAGTGTCCAAAACGAATAGCAAAGTTGCTATTTGCAGTGATTGCTCAGTGTCAGTCACACGAGGGGGGAGCCAAATCACATTCCTTCAACACCACAAATTGAATTCGTCATCTTAACAACCGTCATCTCATTATGACACATTTGTGAAAAACACCAGCAAAAAAAAATCGGTTACACTGCAGGAGAGGATGTTCTCTGCATTCAGGTTGAAAAAATATGGGCACATATCAGTATTAGTATCGGAATTTGGCCAAAATAAGTTGGAAAATATCTTCACAGGTGTGATGCACACAAAATAGAAGCTTTTATTGAAAACTACAAGTACAAGTAAAATTCTCTGCTCACGCCAGTTAAAACGTACCTTGTCTGACTGATGATTGTGTTTGTTGTGCTTCTTCAGATTCTCCATTGATGGTCTGTCCTTCCACAATCTTCTTATAGGAATTAATGACATGGGAAAGGTCATCACTGGCCTGCAGGATGTCTCCTGATAAGTGCATTTAAAAAGGTCAGACTCATGTGAGATTTCTAAAATCTTCGAGACAAAGACAAAAAAAAAAAAACAACCTTTCCCACAGTGGTTACTAAACTTAGGAACTGAGCAGTAAGGTTTTTTAATGGACTAACCCTGATCTGATAGGATGTTGCTCTTACAGAATCATAATCATAACTCAACCTGTTTATACTTAAATTGGGACAGCGAGAGCAAGTCATCAGCATCGACTGGGCCAAATTAGAGGATTTCTTACCCAAGCTGCTGTCATTATCCTCAGTCTCTGTAGCCAGCTGGAACACTTTTTGCCTGAGCTTGTCGCAATCACCATACAGCTCCTGGAAAAAGAAATAAAATAAATAAATAAAAATCTATGAATATTTACACCTTGAATCTCACTGAGAAACTGCTGTATCTGTATATCTTATTATGCTGTATATTTAAAAAGAAAAGAGTTTCTCATACAGACACTGAACAAAAATATAAACAACATTTTTGCTCCCATTTTTCATGAGCTGAACTCATATATACATATACGCATATACAACAGCATGTTCCAGTTCCTGCCAATATCCAGCAACTTCGCACAGCCATTGAAGAGGAGTGGACCAACATTCCACAGGTCACAATCAACAACCTGATGGACTCTATACGAAGGAGATGTGTTGCACTGCGTGAGGCAAGTGGTGGTCACACCAGATACTGACTGGTTTTCTGACCCCCGGAACGCCCCAATTACAGTGAAACTGCATATTTTAGAGTGGCCTTTTATTGTGGCCAACCTAAGGTACACATGTGCAATAATCATGCTGTCTAATCAGCATCTTGATATGCCACACATGTGAGGTGGATGGATTATCTTGGCAAAGGAGAAGTGCTCACTAACACAGATTAAGACAGATTTGTGAATATATTTGAGAGAAATGGTTCTTTTGTGTACATAGACAAAAAGTCTTAGCTTATGAAAGTGCAGCTTATGAAGAATGGGAGCTAAAGAAAAAGTGTTGTATTTATATTTTTGTTCAGTGTAATAAAAGTCACTTAAGGTTATGTTATTAAATATGTTATTATTACACATCTGGTGAGGATCCTATCATTGCACGAAGAATCCTTGTGTTCATGTCTAAAATAATTTATTACTTTGAGCTGTCCATGGAATATATTTCTTTAATCAATGAGAAAATCTTTTAACAGAGTTCTTATGAAACATACAGTACTTAGTACCTAATGAAAGGCTGTTTTGTCTCAGAATGAATCCTTGATTCTCACAAGGTTGCATTAAAGAGCAGCATACTTCACATCACTTTGAGGCTGTGCAGGCAAGTGTTTCGATAAAGGTCAATTAATACCAAAGAAATAAGTAAAGTAATTTCAAAAGGTCAATTGAGTCTTATCTCGTGGAGAACGAACCCTAATGAGCTCCTTGTCTCCGTCCGTGGAGTCTTCCTCACTGAAGTGAGCAAGCATCTCGTTAAGGAGCTTGACGCTGTTGTTGACTGCTTCCAGAGTGCTTTTTTGCTTTGTTGCTTTCTGTGTTCTTACTTCATCCTGAAAAAAGAAAAACTGTCACTATAAACCCAAGCTTTGAGATGGAAACTGAGACAAGTGTACAGTAATTTGCTTCTATAGAACAAAGCCACCAGAACTCAGGGAGAATTAGAACACAAACATAACCATCAAAACATTTCATTTTGACACTGACACACCTCCTTGACCATGTTCTTGATGAGCCGATTGGCCTCTTGCAGATCTTCAGGCTTTTTGCTCTTCAGCAGTTCTGCTAACCTCTGAATAGAGATGAGAAAAACCAGTGAGTAAACATTCAGGCTCGTTTCCCACAGATTACTCAGACACAAGCAGCAAAGCCATGCCAGCTCCCAGACCCTAAAAAAACAAACCTCATCCATAGATCAACTGCAGCCAAGTAAACATGCAGTCACGGCCTGTTTCAGTATGCTGTAACCAGCAAAGTATTGGAGTGTGTGGGATGATGCCATGCAAAGCCTATAGTCAGTAATGCAAGAGCATGAGAAGGGAAGAAAGAGAGGGAAAGAGATATTTTCTTCTTCTTTTGATCCTTTAAAATCCTCTCAGTCTACAGTCTGTAGTGAGAAAATCCTACAATCAAAAATCGCATTAGAGAATGAGAAAGAGAAAGCATGAGAGTACACCACTTGTTTCACTGGTTAATTAAGTGATTTCTTTTCAGAATTTCATTTGTCCTGAAAATAGGCTGCATCCATACACAAAAAGTAAAGGAACAGTTCAACATTTTAAACAATAAGCCTCTGATTGTTTGCCAAGAGTTAGAAGCTGCCATGACGCTACAGCCAGGAGGTGGTTGTTTAGCTTAGCATAAATACTGGAAACAGGGGCTAACAGCCAGCCTGGATATGCCCAAGGTAAAGAAAAATATTTTAAAAATGGAGCTTTGCTAGCCATCTGCTGCCTGTTGCTTCATATTTAATAGACAGATATGAGAATGGTATTGATCTTCTCATTTAACTCTCAGTAAGAAAATAAATAAAGCCAATTCCAAAAATGTTAAATTTTTCCTCATCAGCAGGAAGGATCTCAGTATGTTGGCTAAATATACAGGCATCAGATACTTTGACAGCGGAGCTACCAAATGACCCCTACACTGAAACACAGATACATATTGTACTAAACACACACTTTCAAGTGTACACCATGCTAATAAAACAATTATTTGTGAGTGCCTGTCTGTAAGCGATAAAACAAGAGAGATGTGCAGTGAGTCACAGTGTTCGCACAATCACATCTCAAAATAATTCTACTTACCTTGCTCTTCTTCTCATCATCAAACACAGGATTCTTTGGTCTTGGAGAGGGTGATGGTATTAATGTGGCATCAAGAGGGATTTCTGGGTCAACTGACACAATACCTAAAATCAAAATGACAACAGACAGCTATTCTACACTGGAAGTGATGGTTTCAAGACTTCAAGGCAACAAAATGAGCTTAAGAGTCCAAAGCACAACACAGTCATAAACAACTGTTTAATGCACTATTTTTGGTAGTCAAAGTTATGCGCTCATTATATCTTGGCAGAATATTTTTAGCGTTTATAAGTGGTGGTCGGTGTCTCACCCTGTGACTTCAGCATCTGATATGCTTCACAGATCTTTGCTTCATCTGGCAGAGACACAGTCCAACTGTACAGCATCTCGATCACTTTTGTCTTCACTCTCTCTGACACTTTGTCTCCTAAATACTGAAAAACAAAAGAGCTGCAGCTTACAATTGCACCAAACATCAATTCAAGTAAAATATCCCTGTTAGAGGGGGTTGAACATTTATATTCATTTTGTTACTTACTTTTGGTGAAACCACCTTAATTAATTCATTTAAAAACCGAAATTTCCCAACTTCATTGTAAAACCTTCGACCACAGTTCTTCATACAAGCCTCAAGGACCTACAAAAAGGAAATGAAGAGATAAATATCTTCCAATTGTACACATTTTGCCGAATCAAAATGAAAAGCAGTCAAATTATTACACTACAGACCATTAATGCTTGTATGGCCTCCCATTCCTGAGGGGACTGAATCTTGTGGGCCAACAGTCTAACGGATATTTGCGGGCTGAAAATATGACAGAAAGAAACAATCCAATGCAAACTCAATCACAAAAGCAATCCAGAGTCAGGGGTATAATAGGTTTAACTAGAAGCTCCATGTGTTTACCACATTGAGGACACACATGAGCAACATTAGAAGGGTGTGACTGGGTTTATTGAAAGAATGTGACCATACCCTTCAAGCTCCTTATTGATTTGGTCACAGAATCCCATTATATACTCCCAGTCTTCCTGTCTGTTGGAAGGGTTGGTGGCTCTATCTGATAAAGAAAGAAAGAAAGAAAGATGCGATCTTGCAGCACATAAAACAGACCATCATGTCTTTGGAAAGCTGATAAAAGCTGGACATTTATGATGCATGAACTTGACCAAGATTAAAGTCAACCCTGAAGGATCAAGCTTTATCCCTTCAGAGACCAGCTCACATCCAACCCAGACAGTCCTCAGTCTAACGTTTCCAGCTCATTTTAAGTGATATGTTTCCTCTTGAACAGCCTCCAGGTATTTCTCTCATCCAGTTTGTTGTAGCTGTTCCAAGTCCTGTTTGAACTTGGATTAACTTCACGCCTGGAGGTGTTTACAACAGCCATTTCAACCACGGACAGCAAGTGCAAAAGCTTTTTGTGGCTCACCAGTTGAACAGAATAATCACATTTTTTTGCAATTCAACATGAATGCAGGACACGAGTAAAGCTGACACTAAAGCTAACTGTGGCTAGCTGCAGCCTTCAGGTGCCAGCAGCTGTCTCTGTTAGCCACTTTGTGACAACACTGAATTAGCACGACAGCTAACTTACACATACAGCGATGTCATCTGAGTCCAGCTAATATTTCAGACACACAGGATTATGTAGCACATGAGCACACACTCTGTAATGAGAATAACTCAGGTGAATATAGTGTTTCAGGATGAACTTACTAAGCCAGGACTCCAGCGACTCTCCATCATCCGCCATGTTTGCACTGTGAGGCAAACAGCGCGTGACTCCTGCTGCCTTCACGCGCTGTGGGACAACTGAGCGTTGCTGATTGTTAGTTGGCATGATTGAGCGAAACCTGACTTTAGAGCATTTTTCATATTTTTATGCTAACATCGTGGTGATGGGTGATTGCTAAATAATCACATGCTTATTTTTTTCTTTTAGGTGTCACACACAATTACAATCTTAATGGAAATCCATCTGTCAGTCTGCTGCTGCTGCACCAGTCTGTTTTGCTGGATTTCAAAACATGAAGATAGAAGAGATATTTTTAAATTTATTTTTAGTTGGTAGAGATCAAGGTATATCAGACATAATATATTATGCATAACATGAATATAACATTTTCGAGGTGGCATATGTGACCGCAGCCACACAGGTTTCTCAGCAGAAACCTTATATGGAAATGCAACTATTAAAAGTTATTATTAAAGTTATTTTATAACCTGTCAACCAGCAGTTGTTTACAGGATTTTTATGATTGCAGGGATGTTTCCTATCTGCTTGGGATGGAAATATCTTTTCCCGGGGTGAAAAACAACAACCAAACTGTGCCTGGCTTTTCAGAAACAGAGCTACAAACATGACCTCGGAGCATGTCCTCGAGTCAAATATGACACAGATTGCAAAACTGCAGCACAACAAGTGGCTCCACATTTCTCAGCTCATGGTACAGATCTGCAAAGGATTGTGGGGCAGCACCATCGCTCTGTAGTTCACCCTGTGTAAGCCTCTGCAGAGACAGAGATATACCTCCACCGGGGGTCAGCCAGCTGCCTGAACTTGTCATCCAGATGCTGTTTCACATCTCCACAGTCCACTCCTTGATGTTTTGCTCTCAAGGCCTGGTCCAGCATGCCTCCCAGGACTCTGTAATAAGAGGCCAAAATGACATGATACAGGGGATGTTTGGATTAACAACAGAACTGCAGAACATCACAACAGCTCTTTCTGATCCAGTCACATCCTGGCACAGAGCAGCACATATATGATCAGACTTGAACATGCTGAGTCAGCTTAAAGCTCTGTCTTTATTCACACACACACATTTGCCACATTCTGTTTCTGTTACACATGATGTGCTACAGCTGCAGAAACCCCTCTGATCTCTCATATTTTAGCAGAGTAACACTCACCCACCCACACCAACCACCCACCCTCTTTGCCTTCTCTCCTCCACCGCATTCACAGCTTGGGGATATCACAGTCGGCAGAAAGGCTGTGTCAGTTCTTCTAATAGCTCCTAAGCACATGAGCAAATCAGATTTTCATGCACCGATAGAGCCATTGACGGGCGAGCTCTGGCGTCTCCTGTGGCACAGAGGTGCATCCTCACACTGTCTGATTCTGCTTTTTTCCAGCAACAGGTCAGCTCCTGTGGCTTGTCCCCTTTAAAGGGTAGGTTCGGAGAGTTGGTTAATGTTTTTGAAACTTTGGTTTTGAGTTTGCTAAGGACTTGTTGTCAGGTAGTTGTCAGGCTTTGTTGGTACAGAGCACTTGCTGGTTTCACTCTCTGAGTTTCAATAGATGGGTCATTCCCTCTATTGTTACCTGACTGAAAATATGAAAGGGGCGGGTTCTCCCATAACACTTCTTGGTATTTAAACACACATGCTACACTGTAGCATGTGTGGAAGCAAGCTTGAGTCACTCCACTACTCGACCTAGCCCAGGTCAAAAACTACACACCAGGTTCGCTCCTGCCCTTTTTGTCTAAGCTACTTGAGCAAACTGTCTTCAACCAAGTCTCTGCTTTCCTCTGTGACAACAAACTGTATGACCCGAATCAGTCTGGTTTTAAACAGGGTCACTCTACTGAGACCGCACTGTAACAGAGTCACTGTGTTCTGCTAGAGCTGCTGGACAGTCTTCAGCTCTTTTGCTGTTAGATGCCTGTCGGCTGCCTTTGACACAGTTAACTCTTCCTGTCGTTGCCCCCAGACAACCACACGGTCTCTACCCGGGTCTCATCATGCCTTCCAGATATCTCTGCATGGATGAAAAGACACCACTTTCAACTTACTTCTCCAAGACTGAGCTCCTTGCCATCCCAGCCAGTCCCTCTATACAACCAGAAATCAACATCCAGCTTGAATCAATCTAACTCAAACCCACAAAGTCTGGGTGTCATGATTGATGACCAACTAACTTTCAAGGCTCAATTCACTTTGTACAGCATTAGGGAGGCCAGACACTTCCTATCTGAACACCTAGGCACTTGACAAACTCCAATAAAACAAAAAAAGTATTTTTAAAAAAGTATTGTTGTCTAATTGTATTTTGTAATGTATTCCCTCCTCACTGTCTGTAGGCACAGGCTCTCTCTAACTTGAACTTTGTTTTATAGCCCTTATCCAGATTGTTTTCTTCGGGCTAGTTCCTTGCTTGTGATTTATTTAATCTCAGGTGTACGTTATTTTAGACAAAAGCATCTGCTAAATGAAACTGAAGAATTGTAGGATGGAGTCACCTTTAGAGGTAGTTGAGTTTCCAAGCTTAAAGAGCTAAAGAGAGTAAAATGGTTGACTTTTCAGGCTGGCGTGTGGAGAAGGGCACAGATCCCATATATTAACCTTCACTTCATTTGTGGACACAACTCTAACTCTAACCACAGTGAGAGTCCTGCTATTGGAGATTTGGTGAGAAAAAAAGGAGGGGGTTAGGAGCAATGTCCAAAAAATATAATCCATTCTTTAGCTCCATCTGCCACATTTGTATGTACCATCCAACCAGGTGCAACACCATGAATGCCTTTGAGAAGAACATGTGTGCGGCATTATCCCCATTACAACAACTGCTGTGTCTTCTTGAGCTTCTGTTTCACTGCAAGCTTTTTGTGGCACCTTTGTATGTGGCCTTTCCCAACGGGTCTAAACACATCTTCCTTTTAATGTCGTAGTACAAGACTTCTCACAAACTAGTGTTTTTCAAACATACTCCAACCTTTTGTCCTTGTTGTCGGCGTGCACAGTCACTGTTGTGCATGTTTTTTGACTGTGTGTTTTAAGTAGTTTAGGCTTCTACTCTCTCAGTGGCGATGAACTCAATAACCCAAAGACAATGGCCTGAGGACACTGTCCTCAGGCAGTCCCGGTGTGGACAACTTGTTAAAACGGGGCTGTGGTCTCCTCCTTAGTCAGCTCCTAAGTCAGGATGGCAGCCAGCAATCTGACCAGGTGATAAAGTGTAAAAGAAACTTCTAGTAGTGCTACTGAGAAAAAAACAAGGATCATCACGATGCTGATGGATGAGCACTGATGTAATATCTGTTTGACTGTGATTACGCTTCCTCTTCTAAAAAGTAGAAGCTTTATTAAATCTTTGCATTATCCCCTTTGTTCTCCATCAAAAGTAGTTTGAGAATCATAGAGAAACATAGAGCAGCTTCTCTGCTCCTTTTGCTGTGTGGCCATGTGGTGGCGCTAACAGCTCAGAGAGGTTCTACCATCTGTATTTATTTTGTGTTGTCACCTTCTGCAGTGAAAAAGGAGCATTTTGAGTGTGTGTGTGTGTGTGTGTGTGTGTGTGTGCGCTTCACAACCAGTGGTCCTCAGCACTCTTTATCTTTTGAACTGCATGGTTCGTGTGTTGAGGAGTGACACATTAATGGAGTTCATTCATTTCAAATCTATTAACTGAGAGACAAATGTGAAGGGCAATCAGGCTGATAAGAAGGCATTTTTTTCAAAGACACAACCACAGAGGCTTTTGCTCTCTCTCAACTCAGCTTGGGATCCGGCTGAAAAAATGTTTATTCGTATACTAATTTTGTTTCACCTGGAAATGAAGAGGAACACAGACGGCTTACAGACAGGCATGTAAAGTCTGGATTGAAAGCCATGTAATGAAACATGACAAGATGTTCATCTGCCCATAGTAAACATGGATTTAAGTCAGATTTAAAGGATGGATTTCCTTCCTCTTTAATGTGAGCTTCTTCCTTTCTATTTTGCTCTTCACAGGGATTCAGTTTTGAACTGCATGTCAGTAAAGCTGCAGGAGGTTCAAAACTCACTTGCCAAATCATAAACCGCAGTTCCAGTGGGATTTTTCATGATATGAAATATGGCTGTGAAAGAAATGCATTATTGTCATTTGCAAAGAAACATGTGGGTGGAAGCATGATTCATCAGCTTTCATCTGTTGCAAACACACAACATTCAGTGTCTTGCAAATAAAGCACAAGACCAGTGGTGGATAAAGCCTTTCAAACATTTTATTGTTTCAGCTTTAACACACATTTGATGTTACAGTCCATACACACCCATACCAGCTCTGTAAATCTCATGCACTATGTGACTGCATGACACCACCATGCAGTTACATATAAAGTTCTGCACTGCTGCAAAATAATGAAACACACTTCTCCAGAAGATTGACTGGATATAAAATGAGGCTCAGCCGTGTGTGAATTAATCATTTATTTCATCTCATGATTTGCTTTGAAGAATCATCACCTCCGACAGAGGCAAGACAGTAGTGCTTTGTCACAAGCTGCATTTAATGTGGCTGAACAGTTGACCGAGGGCTCAGGTCATTGCTGACTCAACACTTAGAAAAAAAAAGTTCAGTTTTATGAAACCACATCTCTGCATCCTGCAATAGATCAGTTATTTAATGGTAACATTAAAGAGTCTTAAGTAAAAAATAATGAAGCCCCAATGATCATTCTCCACAATGCAAATATTCAAGTATTTCTGTGGAGCAACACAACCCTCATTAATCACAATCTACACAAACCACATTCTTAAAATTTGCCACATGCAAAATGTAATTAAAAATGATCAGATTATAGAAATGAGTTAAAAAAAACCCCTCCATGATTAGATTTCTGTTCAATCAAATACTGTCTAATTTTCCCTGAACACTGCAACATTTCATTTCTCAAAAAGCATTCATAAATACGGGGTTTTTCGAGGAAAGTTATTTCAACAAGTTCTCCAAGTTTCATGTATTTATTATATATTTATATTGCAAACTTTGTTTCATTCTAATTCTTAATTAAATTTTCTTAAAGATAATCATTACTGACCATGTTTCTATATAACCTTTTCTCCAGTCAGGTTAAAGTTTATATATGCACGATCATTTAACCTGGGTTACATTTTTCTTTCAGGTAATAATGAGATAAAATTGTAAACAAAGAGGAGCAAACGCTTTCAGTACAATTTTCATATAGGTGTCAGCTGATTTTGACAATATAAAAGTTGTGACTGTCAGCTCATGTGACATTTGATTTGTTTCACAATAGAAAAAGCTGTTTTTGTTGAAAATATAGATATGAAATTGTATTCATGTTGTAATGTTCTTTACACTGCATGCTTGATCAAATTAAATGTACAATCAAACAGACAGTTGTTCCTGATGAAATATGAGATTAACACAAGCAGATGGATTCTGATATCAACATACAAAACAAAAAAGGACACCTTATTAAAACTGCTGCAACACACCACACATAATAATAATGAAAAAGTACACCCAATATCCAACATCCCACAGTGATTTGCCACATGCTCCTCACATTGGTCTCCTAAACTGACATTGATCTGTTTTTATGCCAGTAGAAGGTTTTTTTCTAATAATGATAATACAAAAAAAATAACAGTGCATCAATACAAAAAAGATTACAATCAAATTCAATCAGCAGTAAGATTAATCCAGAACCTCATCCAACCCTTTTTGATTCATATTGGATCTAGGGTTGAGGAATAACAGCCTGCTGGCTCTGCTCTGCTTGGCTCACTGTGCGGCGATGTAGCACCAACGTGTCAAAGCTCAAGGCATCTTTCTTTAGCTTTTCATTTCATCAGGTCATGGTTACTTTTCATTGCTGACTGGTGCCACGTAATTGTGGGGGAAGATGCCGGTCTGTCTGTTGCACATTCCTTTCCACTAGTTGGCATCTGATTTATACAGGACCTTAATGACCTCTCCATGCTTGAAGTTCAGTTCACCTTGCTCCTTAGCCTCAAACAGCTCCTCGACATGTATATCCTACACAGGAGAAAAGACACGAGACACACAAGAGTTAGACTTGTGTATTTTATCTAAATCTCTAAATGAGTTTTCTGCATATATTCATGATTTGTCACATAGTGATTCTGTGGCACGGATTAAAACTAATTGTTTGGGGTTCAAACTCATAAAGTAATAAGGAATTGCACTATGAATTGCTAATAGTAAAAGATGGATGGATGATTGTCAAATCTCCTCTGATATGAGATCACAGCACATTTACATTAACAATTTACTTTTGAATATGACACAGTATCATTTCTGCTCAGTAGTAATGTTATCATCAAATTCCCAAAAATTGGGACTGGTGGAAAGCTTGAATATAAGTCAACCATGAAACAGCATTGCATCCACGAGTTGACTTCTGATGAGGGAAGTTATTATTTTCAAAGATGCAACTGTACACAAACACACCGTCCCAGGAGCCTTTTCAGTCAGAGTATAAATGGAAGAACTAATAGATACAAACAAACCTTTAAATGGGAATAAAAATCTTTCGGTGGGTTGACCAAATCTATATTCTGCATGAAAAACACTGGATGACACCTGAGTAAACTTTTTAAAAATATGATTGAAAGTAAGAGGATACTGTGATAAGCAATTTTGTCAAGCTGTTGTTTCTAAGGTCAAAAAGAAACTTCAAGCACAGTGCAAGTTTCAATTTGTAGCCATTCTGGAGGTTTCAATCATATCGCAGAACCTTCCTCAGCAGATGGAGTTGCCCAGCTGTTATGACATCTCATATATATGGAGATGTGAACCTCTACATTTCCATGCCAACTGGGCAAAAACTCCATGTGAGGAACATTGTTTGATATGATATGTATTCAAGTGTGTTTAACCATAAGTCTTTCTGTGTCTCTGTCCTGTAGGTTTGGTTAAGCATGTGT
Organism: Centropyge bicolor; assembly: GCA_037975185.1. Classification (NCBI taxonomy): domain Eukaryota; kingdom Metazoa; phylum Chordata; class Actinopteri; family Pomacanthidae; genus Centropyge; species Centropyge bicolor. The sequence continues at coordinate 908,803 of JBBMOC010000021.1, read as the reverse complement.
GTGTCTCTGTGCATGTTTATGGCCTGTGTGTGTCTGACACGCCTGGCTTGCTGTGACTGCTCCATGTCACAGAGAAAGATCATTTGGCTGCGTTACACTGCAGAGTTGAGGTGATACTCCACCAGCTGGTTTAATGAGTTGAACTTTACCAGACTTCACCCAGAGGAAACACTTTCCTGCGCCATCATGCAAGCAAGTGCTAATTATCGCTGCCATACCTGGGGAGGATGAAAACGTGAAGGACATTTTAAAATGTACCATAGAAGAATGTTCCATAAAAATGCACAAAGTGAGTGAGCACCCGGACTTACTTGTGCTTGTGATCTAGAAAAGATAACAAAGTGAATGAGGCAACTTTAGTAACTCAAGGCCAAAATGATGCCGGAAAAAATTCAGAGGATCACGCAGGCTCTCACAAACTTTCAGATTTAATAAGATGCTCTGGGGTGTGACAGATGGCTCACAGGAAGAAAAAAAAAAGAGAACTGTGAACCATTAAAATACAAATCACACAACAGCAGGAAATTCAATGCTAAAATCAGGAGCCTGTGAGACATTTTACACCACTATTATTTCTCAGGGATGAAAACATCCTTCATCAGATCCATTTTCTAATGACCAAAAGTGTGGTGAAGAAAAACATCCTGTCGGTTAATACAACCACAAATCTAAAAAAAAAAAAAAAAACAGATAGGAAGGTCGTTCCCCAAAGTGCAATATAAAGTCTATTTGACTGTATAATGAAATATTCAGTAAGCAAATGTCAGGAAATTAATTTGCACATCTACCACACAGCAAGTGGACGCCACAAATACAAAAATTATATTTAACAAAATACACCACTCATTGACTTTATTAGCAACAAATGCAGTGGACAACTATAAAATTATGGCTACACTATAAGAGAGAAAGTGAAAATGAAGCCTTGGCAGTTGCTTACACGTCTTTCATCAAGTTACATCATAAGTGACAGTGAGACGCAGCGAGGTCGGAGCCTCTTTCATATTCTGTCACCGCAAAACACGTGGGAGAAAGTGACAGCATGCTTTGATAAAATGTTGAAATATCAACGATCAAGTTGTCACACTGACGGCTGACTGGTGAAGTCACCTTGGATAAGACAGATGAGGCAGAGAAAACAGCTCTGTCTATAGATATAATCTGTAGAAATCAATGAGGGCGAACGTATTCCCTTTATCTCGTCTTGCCTTCAGTCTATTATTTCTGCACCGGTGAGAAGACATGCCTTCCTTTGACACCCCATGGTCCACACACACAGGTATGCAGCCTGATTATTCCTGCTGGAAGACAAAACACAAGTTGAAACGATGAAATTAATTTCGGCTGAATTCCATTTAGCTGCTCCAGTTTCAGGGTGCATGCTGGTTCACTATCACTCTGTCATGTCAGGACAGCTGAGCAGAGCCATTGCTGATGTTATTAGTCAAATTTTTTTTTACAATATGAAGAGTCAATATATCTGTCTCATGCCTATGTGGCCAGGCACAGATGCTTGATTGACAGCTCCCTCACTCTCCTCTAAAAGGAGTCATCAACCAGATTTCTCCTTTTGAAATTCACAGAGAAAAACAGGCCCTACAAAGATATTATGAGACCCCTCGCCTTCATTAACGTCTGGCACTGCCCTGGTGGTTAGAGAGGCTGATCACGCAATCGTAACGTCACCCAGTTCAAGTCTTGCCAAGACCTTTGTTGCATGCAATTCCCCATTTCTCTCTGACCTTGCTTCCAGCCAGCTCTCTGCTGTCAATCCTCTAGTGGAAGCACAAAAAGCTCTGCAATGAAACTGAAATAAATGTAGAGCAAAATCTGGTGTGACTGCTTCTTTAGTGCTGTTGCAGGGAAGATTTGGACTTTCGACCATGCTGACGAGCTGCTAGTTACAAGACAGGGAGAGATGCTGTGGCGTTGGCAGAGGCAGTGTCTGAGTCTGAGTCTGGCTCGTCAGCCACAACAAGCCATGTGAAATATGTGATTATTAGTCCATATTGTTTATGACGCAGCTGCACATCTCATTTTAACAAGACGCACAGAGCCGCTAATTCAAGTTGGCTTGTGTCCTTATTTGTAACTGAAAGCGCCGGTGTGCTTTTGTAGGCTGGTAATCTTCCCTTCACAGAGCAGCAGGTTGTTAGGTCAGAAATCTCTGGTATTCATTCCAAAGAGGCTGGTGTGTGTGTGTGTGTGTGTGTGTGTGTGTGTGTGTGTGTGTGTGTGTGTATTGGCAACAGAGGACAGGGCAGACTCCCAGTCTCTCTCTGTCTGTCTGTCTCTCTCTCTCTGTCTTTCTCTCTTGCTGTGTCTCTGTCTGTCTGCCCCCCCCCCCCCCCCGTCTGTCTGTCTCTCCCTCTCTTTCTCTGTCAGTCTGTCCCTCTCTCTTTGTCTGTTTCTGTTTCTCCCTCTCTGTCTTTCTCGCTCTCTCTCTGTGTCTCTGTCTGTCTCTCCCCCATTCCCTCTCTTGCTCTATGTCTCTCTCTGTCTGTCTCTCCCTCTCTCTATCTCTGTCTTCTCTCTCTCTGTGTCTCTGTCTCTGTCGGTTTTCTCTCTCTGTGTCTCTGTCAGTGTCCCTCTCTCTCTGTCTTTCTTTCTCTCTGTGTCTCTGTCTGTCTCTGTCTGTGTCTCTCTCTCTGTCTCACTGTCTGTGATATTGGCCTTTCATAATTAGCACTGACTTGTCTTGATTTTTATATTTCTAAAACCAGACAAATTAGATTTGAAACTAAGTTTTGATTTAAAGAAACAACAGCTTTAAAATTTGCCTGCAGGGCTCAAACAAAGCTGCAGGAACTAAACTGATTAAATCATTGTTGAAAAGTCAAAGTTCAAAATTGAAAAGCTCAGATGCTATTGAAGATAACCTCCAGTCTTGATTAATGATTCTGTTTTCTGAAAACACCAGTTTGTCTCAGTTCAAAGGACAACGATGGAAAGAACTAAGTGTTTTTTAACGAGTAAATTAATTCTCCCAAACTTCTGCAATGAATGCAAATCCAGGCCTTTTTTTTAAATTTGTTACGTGAAGTGGCATTGGGCAAAAAAAGAGAAATATCATCAATGACAAGTACGTGTGCTACAGCCGACAGAAAACACACTTCAGGGTGAGGTAAGTGAAATGACAACTGACTTGACAGAGAGCATGAAGTGCTCTCGCTCTCTCGGATGACGGAGGCTCCATCCACTCTTTGTTTGATGAGCAGTTCTTCAGCTTCGACTCGGCACATGTTCCTGTGAAATCAGCTGTAAAAGTCAGCAGCACAAAAAAACCCAGTCACTTAAACTTGAACCTTGATATGAAGTGTATAAATAATACATCTCAGTAGCTACCTCCGGGGACAAGAACTAAACATTCACAACCACTTTTGAGACTGTCACTCGTCAAGGGTAGAGAGGAGTTCTTGTTGGTACAAAAGTCAGTCATTAACAAAAAGGACAAAATCTCTGTTTCTTCACAAGAACGGTCGATTGGGTTGGCATGAAAAGAATTAGTAGTTTAGGTTTTTTCCTCCCATGTTTGCTGCTTATGCAGACACACTATATCTGAACACAGGTGAAAGAAATTCAATTCATACAAGCTACAAACACAACATCACTTTTTAATTAATCCTCAGGGAAATGTTTTAGTTCAGTCAGTAGAGTTATTAGAATTAATCAAGCAATCTGACTCATAAAAGTCAAAGGCTAATCAAAACGGGTGCTGGCTCTCAGGCAGTTTATGGTCAGAAAGCCAAGGTCAGGTGTGTCATTACCTCTTAACAGGTATTTTTTTACTCCAGTTTGTCTGTCTGGGATTGCTTTAGATAATTCAATATAATTTTGGTGAAAAGTGATGTTATGGCCCAGGGACGAACTGCAGAGGCAGAAATACAATAAAATTATAAACGGGTCTCTACACTTCAGCTTCACCTTCACCTAATTAACTCTGAAAAAGTAAGCACAGATTGTCTTGACTGCAAAAAAATGAAAATACAATAAACAGCTACACACAATTGAAAAATCTAATAACTTCCTGTTGGCAGTTTTCTTTTACTTCTCCTTTGTCAATTTGGAGCAGCCTCTGGCTTTGTGCACTTAAATAAAACTGACCAGGGCCGTTTGTTGATCTGTAGCTGCTTTCCAGTTCACTCTGTGGGAGGACCTGAAGGCCAGATTCAACCTGCTACTCCTGCACTTACGAGACACTCTGGAGACCAACACAAAGGTGTATTTGGACAGTCCTTGTAAACTTCATTATCTGAAAAATGACCAATTGTACCAGAAAGTTGCTCTGAGGTGGTCGACAAAGTTGAGATTGAACTTCAGATCCATGACATCCTGACATGTGAGACCAAAACAGGCAACGTGATTTGTTTTGATTTTACAGCTACATTTGTGACAAACATCACGCCTGCTGCTCTCACCATATGATCCTGGTGGTCAGTATTATAGAGGTCAGGATGACATGTGGGCACCAGGATGTGCAAGGCTGCTAAACTGAAACTGAAAAATTCCTTTAAAAAAAAAAAAAAAAAAAAAAATCCTTATTGGTGTGCAGCGGCTGTGTCCACCAAAAAGACTGAATTTTGAAGAGTTTTGGATGGTTCGGCCTCCTCAACCTTCAATATTACATGTAGCCTTGAAAAGTGGGCTTTGAAGTGTAAATAACCTGAATTGAATTGCAGCATACTGTATGTGTTATTCCTGCAAGAGACTGCCAACCTGTCCAGAACAGTTCCCCAGAAGATGTGAAGAGACAATTCAAAGTGCTTTACGTGGTCAAAGCATTAGAGTGACCTTCAATCTAGATAGAAAAAAATGACATTTTCAAAATCAGATTCAATGCATAAAATACATAAAATGAACTGGAATGGATCAGTATATATTATAGTGTAGCATTAAGTTGTAAGTTGTTGCAAATGCAAAAAAGAAAGTGCATTGAGAAACCAGTCGATGAAATGCAGAAGAGAATTTTCATTAATATTTTAATGTAGTAGGGTATTTACAGTAAAAGTCAAGCTCAAACTATGCTGAAACTCACAGAGATCAAGGTTTTTATCATAATTACTCATCTGGTACAGTAAAGCTGTTGACTCCATTGCCATCAACTGACTAATCTAATCTGCCATCCTCACGTTTCCAAGCATCAGATAAGAGTGATTTCTTCTTTTGCCAGGTGCGTACAGAGGCAGTGTGATGGACATGTAGTGTTGATATTGAAGACAGACGTCCTGATGTGTGGCAGCTGAGCGAATGTTGCTTGACAACTGTCAGCAACGTTGCTACCCTGGAGCAATATCACAGCTAGTGGGGGAGCTGCAGAAAGATGACAGATGTGGGTCAGCCGTCTGCAGCCATGCTAGCTGCTCTCTGAGGCTATACTTAGGACCATCAGCGCTTTGAGATAAATACTAATATCAACATGTTCACAATGACAAAGCTCCTCCGGTGCTCACAAAGGAGAGAGTTTCTTATTATGACACCACTGGGTTTATGTGCTTGACAACAGCTTGATGGAAGAAATACCTCATCGCAGAACGCACTGGCCAATCAGCTGTGCTCAACGTGATGACTTCAGCGATGATTCCAACCATCAAAACAAAAAGTCCAATCAAGTGGTAAGACCTTTTATTTAAAGTGCTGCGCTGCTGCAGAGCAACAGTGAAGAAGTTTCAGGCCAGTCAAGGATAAGACTCTTCGCTCCTTTATACAGTTTCAATGTGGTATGCAGCACTTAAAAAAAAATATGTTTGCAATTTTTTTGTAAAGCTGCGTCTGATTCATTAAATGGTGTAAAAGTTGTATCACTGCTGCAGTAAGGCCTAAATACATAGTGTGTGCTCTACATCTTTTTAGAGATTTATGTCTGTGGTAGGAACCACTTTCTTGGGGCGATGAGTCAGACAGGGTCAGGAGGTCAGAAGGTATCAAGAGACAGATGGACTCATAATTGAATTTTGTCTTTGGCTGGGACTTGTTGATAAGAGAAGTGTGTTTAGCTTTTCCTTTAACTGGGGTTATTTCAGAATATTGCAGTGCATTCAACTGATGAATAGTTGCCAACAGTGCTGTATTTGCCCATTCACTCTCTAATTAGTAAGGTCCCTGGCTGCCCTCCAAATACTTGTCTAAGTTTCTTGGATGTCTTACAGTCGTTAAGTTATAACTAAGGTAAGTTTGAACTTACCTTCCACACAGATGAAAGGAATAGCGGGGGAGCCAAAACCAGTAAGACATCACAGGAAGCTGACAGACATCCAGGTGAAGCCACTAATCAGCTCCATCAGGCTTCTTTTATTTTCACTTCACACCGTTACGTCTGATCAGCCCTTACCTTTAAATGAGGGGCTCAAAGTGAAAGCACACAAAATCAACATGCTCCAGTCTTTCCTTTCTCAATAACCACCAAGGCAACCTTGATTTTAGTGTTCCTACAGTGATGAGTATAATTATGTGAATGTCAAGAGGTGCTGCTTTGCATTCAACCTTTTGTGGGTATAATGTGCATAATAAATGGAGCTAGAAAAACCGTTATGGTCATTTTTCCACTGCCTTGCATCTCACAGACGGAGGAGTGACTCAGAAAAATATTCAATAATGAAGATAATTGTCTCCTGATGCAACACTACTGTGAAATGCTAAACATGTGCTTCAATCATGACTCACCCATGTGGTTTAAGCGGAACATGGTTCTTGTGAATCAAACCCCTGCTCTGTACCAGTCCTTGTCACAATCTTCATGCAAAATCTGAAAAAAACAACAACAGAGAAAAGCAGATAAACACATTGACATTAAGAGAAAGCGAATAAATGACGTCAATATCAAGGAGTGACTGAACTGTAAAATTGCAGAGCCGTTACAAAATAGACAGCCTGGGCTAAAGGAAATTTTATTCTGAAGAAGCACAGGCAGAAAATTCACTCTAAGTCCTGGCGAGTTTGAAACACTGCTGGGATTCGAGTTGTTGTTGAGTTGAAGAGTCTGTGAGACAAGGAGGCAAAGTGCAGCAAACAGTCTTGGCTCCACACGGCCGTCAGAAAGTCAGACAACCTGAACGGCTTCATCTGGAGTCTCCAAACTCCCGCCCCGACGGTGCCTGCTTATCTGAGCGTCTGCAGCTATCATCACTCACAAACCGAGAAACTAAAGATTTTCTACTGCGGGTGGCAATGAAATAAAAGACTTGGAATGAATACAGAAATGTAGGCAGAGCTGCATAGCCTAAGGGTAGCCCGAGATGTTCCCCCCAAAGAAACAGCATTTCAAATGAACCTATTTTAAGGAGTTTCTGAAGTTAAAGGAGTTAAAGGTCTCAGTAATGAAGGAGTTTGAGTACAAAAGGTCCTCAGTGGCCACTTTACACAATATAATCAGACAGAAATGGCTAAACGCTGAGAGAATCTGTTTGTCTAAATCAAATCAATCCGTGTTATACATCAATGCTCGACATCAACTTTTTCTCCCTATTTGCTACCTGTTGAGCCAAATGAGTTATTTTCAATGCATCTAACCTTGGTAGGGAGTCTCATCCGCAGGGTGAGTGATCATCCACCAGCTGTGATGCAAATTAAAGTCATATATCAGCCTGGATAGGTCGCACGGTGCATTCAAAATCTAACAGTGGCAAAAATGTGATGAGTAGTTTTTAAGGGCAACAGTTCACAGAATCCACTTTTGTATCTGACTTTTAATGGTTCTTATTGGAAACACACAAAGTCATACACTGTGAAATGACAAAGCATCCTCCTCCTAGAAGAGATAAAAGTCACAGTGACATATTGAAGATTAGTGGCTTGTAACCTGTATCTGCTCAATGAACATTTGGTTCTACTGTTGAAATGGTGACACTGATGTCAGACAGCAAATAACCTGAGACTGTAAACATTCAGGGCACGCAGATGAAGAAGTCTAAGTATTTCTATTTTAGATGAGTGTTAACAAGCACACCCTATTCATTTTCCCTAATCATGTTAATTTTTGCATGTACTTGTTCCAAAAACCACAAAAGCCTAAGACTTGTACTCAAGCTTATGTTTTCCCATCCTGTGAAAAAAAAATTAACCCGGTTTCTGGTTTTTCAAAAAGATGCTCCACCATGGAGGAAAACAGAACTTCTGAAATGTGTGTGCACGTGCACAGGAAGAGTGAAATTGTTGATCAAAATAAAAAAGTTAGACCTTAACCTTTAACACTCTAAACACACCTGCACATTTTTATAGAAACTTTTGCTTCTTGTGGTAACTAATGACTGCAGTTCATCATCTACCTATTATTGTCAGGTGTGTGGGTGTGTGTCTGTGACACATTCTGGTTATCTTTATTAACTCCCTGCGAGCATGTGGGTCTATATCTGCAGCTGTGAGCTTGTTATTTTTTTTTTTATCTTTGCAGCTTTTAATATCAGTGTCTGTCCCCTTGTGAGAAATGACTGCTATCCAACTACTCACACACTGACAAATGTTATTCATGAAACCAATGCTGCAAGAATGACTGGCCTTGATGAATACTTCACTGTGTGCATGAGTGTTTGTGTCAGGTGTATTTGTGTGTGCACCTCCAGCATCCTGCACTTAAAAACACATAACGACCAATTAAAACTTGAATTCATACTAGAATGATTTATGAAGGAGCACACACATCCACACACACACACACAACATTTTATCTTCCTGTTATTATAATAAATAGCAGAGGGGAGATCCACAAACATAAATGAACATGTTCTCTCTTGTAAACACACACCCAACCACCACTTCACCCACACAGTTAAATGAACAGTGGGTCATAGGACAATTGAAGAAGCACGCACACACACAAACACACACAGATGCATGAGTATAAAAATACACACACGATCTGCCAGAGAGGGTGACTCACCCTGTCAGTTTCTGGTGTGTGAGCTCTAATCAACTGAAAGTGGTCTTTGAAGAGATGACACCTCACATCAGAGACAGCGGGGGCTTAAACTGGTGACCATGCAGGACGGTCCTTTGTCTAAACCGTGACACACACATCTGAGGCACAGCATCAGAGGTGGATGAGACTTCACGTTGAAGGGCTTCGGGTCACGATGGCTCAGAGACTGCTACGTACATTTGTGCATGGTGTTCTGACACGCTTGTGATGGAGAGGAAATGAGAAACTCCTGCATGCGATTCGACTAATAATGCACCCCGACAACAGGAAGACAGAGAGCAACAGACAGAGGAGGGGGTTCTGGAGGAGGTGTTGGTTGAGGCCTGTTCCACATTTTGTTTTATGTTTATAAAACATGATTTTTGATCACTGAGAGCAAAATTCACAAAATCCACATCCAATTTCTGACGGCTATAGGTTGTGCTCAAAGGTGTGGGCAAGTGTTGCTGAAGACTACAATGATTCAGAAATCACTGCGCAAAATAGTGTCATGCAGGGCGGAGGAAACCTGTGTGACATAATGAAATATTGCCTAAAGCTAGGTACAAGAATGCAGTGGCCCAAATGCTCAGAAAAGACGGTACTGAGAAAATTAATGTCTGGGTTAACATGCTCAGCCAGCTGCCACCACAACCCTGCCTTTGGTATCAGTGTTTTTCTGTCCTCAGCTGCAGCCACAACGCCACAGAACGAGCTAATGCTACCATGTGGGATTCAAGTAAAAAAAGAGTCTACAGCCACACTAATAGAAGCTGTGCAGATTTCATTCACATCTGCATGTAACCTATTGTTAGGATGTAAAATTCTACTGCCATATTATAGTCTATTTTCTATTTAAGGTGCAATATTACTTTCATTATCATGTGCAATACTGTACATATTAGGTGCAATATTTGATAGTACATTTAAGGTCATTCTTTCCTCTGCAATTTCCTGAACACTTGCATTGTATATATTTGTTTCAGGTAGTATTTTCTGTTTTTTGCTGTAATTTATAGAGTACTCTGGCACAAGAATTTCCTTTGGGATTAAAAAAGTTCTTATCTTATCTTATCTCATCTTATCTCTTCCCCTAACCCAATCAGCATGCTAACACGCTCACAATTAAATGTCAACACGCAAATGTTAAGCAGATATTAATCAGCACGAAAAAAAATAGAGGCTGGTGGGAATGTTGTTAGTTTTGCAGGTATATGGTCATAGTGCAAAGTATTTGACAAGTTTAAACTTTCACCTGATGCTGGCAGTAGACCACAGGTCAGATCACAGATCACCAGAGTTGATGCAAGGGTGACGCAGATGCTTGTACCAATGTCCCATCTAACAGCTGGCAAGACATTTCACACAAAAACATAAATGTCAACCGCACAGTGGCTGGAGAGGAAAAGTCAGGGGTCAGACTGACATCGCCATCCAGAGAGCAACACCACTAGCCACCACTTTATGATGAAAAAAATAGGAGTGTGATTTTACACATCATATGAACACATAAAAAAGATGTTCTGATTAAATATAGGTCACACTTAATTATTCACCCCCCTCCCCTCCATTTTAATCTCTCTTTTACCTGAATAAAGAAGCAGAGAAGACATGAGAGTTAAGGATGAGAGAAGAGGAGATTATGAGGAGAAAAAAAGAAATGAAGGGATTTGATTCTGCTCTATAGAGGTGTTTAAAACCATTGAATATATGTATGTGTTTACGTCTCTGGCTCTGTAACTTAACCTTATTTATATTCAGTGGCTAAGCTGTATTTTTCAGAAAAGTGAGTTTCTTGCTCTAATAAGTTTTCCATTATTATTTCTGTTCCTATTATTTCTATACATGCTTCACGTAGCAATAAGCTAATGCAGGCCGCTTAACGTCTGCACTGTGTGTGTGGCATTGTATGCTTGCCAAATTTTACTGTGGGAAGATTGAGTCATGGCTGGAGAAATTAATTACCCTCTCAGAGGGTGGCCGGAGACTCCAATGTAGCATCCTCACTATTGTTGATGTACAATTTGGTTGGTAATGTTGGGGATGTGTTGTTCACGGTCACACACTGTGTTGCATGAAAACTATAATGTAAGTCCACGGAAAGTAATTAGTGGCTGTTTGGCAGGAGTTCATTAGCACCGCGTATCAGCTGAGGCCTCCACGTGGAACCAGCCAGCGCTCATTAAGAACGACTCCATTTGTGGTCATTAAATTCATATTTTAGCAAAAGCAATTTCAGAATGGGTGAGGCAAATAAAGAGAGTAAACAATGAATATAAATGAAAGCAACAAGCATGCAATGATTCACTGCTCCTGGTAAAATTGTTATTATTAAACATAACCAAACTTTAACCATAGTGTTGTCAGATTATAAAAGAAATTTATTTTTCAGCAGTGATTACTTGCATTTCTAAAAGGCATAAAGGACTTCATCCTGTCAGAAAACACTTGAATGTGTCGCTCTAGAGGGAGTGGAAAAATTATGCATTCTGTCTTTAATGCAGCAAGAAGCTGTGTTGATGCAAATGATTATTGCTATTTATCACCTTCAATCAGTCATCAGTTGTGTCATTGTGTGGAAATTAATTTATAGTCTACTAACGTTTTGCTTCTGTTACCGCAGCAGGAATTATGCTGGTGGAATGCACTTTCAGTCCTAATTACAATTCATTGCTATTTATTTGGTCAAAGGTGCAAAAACTAATCTTGCATTGGTAATGTTGTTATTCACGATTTCAGGTTTTAAGATAGTTCATGTTTTGATGAGTACCCACTGATATTATGATCGCTCCCTTGTGCTCATTGTGCCTGACTAGATTCAGGTTTAGATTAGGTTTTGCACTCTGAGGTGTTGCACTATGAGAAAATAATGAACCTGCCACAGAGGACATTATTCTGCTTGGCATCATGTGAGATTCTTGAGGCCCCACTCCTCCTTTGTTTCCCCATATCAGAACACTTTCTTCATCATCACAAACTTAAGTTTTCTTGTTTGCATTTTCAAAGGCCTTGTGAGCTTATAAAGTAGGAATACACCGATCCAATTATGGAGCAGACTGAGAATTGGCTTGAAGATGCAAATTCACATTAAACGATAATAATACAACTGTATAAATGTGTAGAAAGATTTGCAATGCAAAATATTTGGTGAGATATTTTTCAAGCTGTTTTTCGCACTCAAGGTACAGAGGAAGGTCAAGTATTAGTATAATCTAATCTTGTCTGACTCCAAACCCTCCATATGCACATTATCTTAATTATTCGACACACCCTGATAGCAAAGGTTAGCCTGCATTATACAGGGCAGATTGTTTTGTTTGCATGACTTGGCACACAGCATTTGTTATCTGTTGGTGATATCACACCTACTTAGGCTCAAATAATCAGTTGCTGATATATTTAATATGAACACTAGATTGGTTAGTGTTTACTGACTACTTAAAGCAGGCCAGCTTTCACCCATTCACACACTGGCGGCAGGCTGCCACCTGCTCATTAGGAGTCATTCACACACTTATTATAAGCCACACACTGGTAGCCATCGGGAGCAATTTGGGGATCAGAATCTCGCCCAAGGACACTTTGACATGTATACTGCAGGGACCAGGGATCGACCGCCGACCACAGACTGTATAAGGTGCCAACCTTCTCAGTAGTGGGCGGATGCTGTGCCCCCAGAGCTACAGTCATTCAAAATCAAAACAGGATAAGAGAATATAAAAACAATATCAAAAGAAAAGTGAAAATCATAATTAGTTTGATCTGGAGATGGATTGTGTTCCCTTTGAAAATCATGCTGAAAATCTGGACCAGTGAATGAAAAGCAGCGCGTCTCCCCTGTGAAGCCATTTCTGTGATGCTTAACACATCCACAATCTGGCCGGGAGGATAAACAGTCATTGAACTGCAAATTAAATAGTCAGCCTGAGTGACTCTGTGACAATGCCCTTCAGTGGCGCCCTTAAGTCACTAACTTGCAACTCACCACTGCTCAGCGGCGCCTTCATGTCAGTTAGTGTCTGTCCAAATTTTTAACGCTAGAAGAGAAGCAAATATAGAGACTTTACAGAGAGCACCTGTCTTCTGCACAAAATCCCACGATACTCAGAACTCACAACTCAATATTGTGAGTTCAGAAAAGGGCTATGATTAATTCTCTGATGACGCTGTTAGAGTGTCAGAGTTTGAATGACACCAAACACACACACACACACAAAGAAACAGTCAGCACTGCAGGTGAAGCCACAATATACTGGCTGTTGGCGCCTTGTGCACGTGGACACATAATTTGAGGTTTGGTGTTGGATACAAAGAGAGGACAGATCGGCATGCTGATCATCATCACTGCAGAGAAAGGTTGTTTGTCCCTGCAAATTTTCTTTGTTCCCTCGTGATTTGAAACCCTAAAATTGCACAGCAGAGGATGCTCATTTCAAAAGGCATTGTTTGCGAGGAAAGAGAAAACAAATGTTATTGAGATTGAAAGACTAATGACCTTAAATACAGAGCCACAGAACTGAGGAAAAGAGAACTGAGGAAAATGGTTCTTGTCTTTCAACATAAAAACTATTTCTAAAACAAATGAACAATTGAGTATTTCTTAATGTGGACAACCGACAAGTGTTTTTTTTGCAAAGATCCTGATTTTAAAAAAAAGTGATTTATTTCTTTTTGGAAAAGAGCATGAATTTAAACATGGTGGAACAAAAACAGAATGATAGTGTTGCAACAGTTTGCCAGACTTTGGTAGTTTGAGTGGTTTGACAAACAGACTGGTGCACTTATAAAAGGTCCTGACAGGTGATGGAGGTCAAACCACTCTACTGGTTTTAACAAGAGGCTTGTGAAACCAGCAACCCAGCGTGACATTTTCCACAACGTGAGCCACTAAAAAACAGCACTGGCTTTACGGGACTGTTATCGGTGTCTAACTTCTGTGTCCTCTCAAGCGTTTCTGCTAGAAATGTTGTCAAAAACAAACAGCATCGAGCCACAGCGAGAGCGCTGTGATCATGTTTCATGCTGCCTTCTCGTTGCCCATTTGACAAGTTCATCAAGAAGAAGTCTCATGCAAATTGATTGCACGCTGTGATCTTGTGCCGTTTACCTAATATCATCAATATCACACCTGTTTCTTTCTAATTACTTCACTTCTTTTTTCTTTACTTTTTTTTTGGCTCAAAAACAAATAAGATGTGACACTAGCCTTCAGTCTTATGATCCACTCTCCTTTAGCACACCTCGTCAAAGATAATATGGCTATAATATAAAGATAATATAACAAAATCTACTTTTGTCAACGAATATTTGAACAAAAAAGTCCCTCAAATGTCTAAGTAATTTAGGATTAATTTAAGCCACAGAATAATCGTTTACCGAGACGCCAATACAAGCAGCGACAACATGACATCCTCAAATGAAAAAACAGAATTGAGTTCATCCTAAAACAACATATATGTGTGTTTTGAAATGACACATGACATTTCTGATATGCAGCCCTGCGGTTCAAGCAACAAAAAACTATGTCTCTCCTGAAAACGTTCTCCAAAATAAAACATCCCCGGATGCTATTAACCCTCAAATTTCAGCTTCATCAAAGCGTGGGTGTGCTTTCATCAGATTTGATTTCGGACACAGTCACGAATGCTAAGAATTTGAGTGGAAAAAAAAAAGTTCTCAGGGCCTTTAAGGGAAATACCATTGACTGTTTGCTACAAAATGGAGCCTGAAATCTGAACTAATGTCAATGTCACAATACTTTGTATGGGCATTTAGCACCCTGTCCTTTTCACTACACTACTTAGATCTATGTCCAGGACTAGCACTTAACATAAGCAACAGGCCATTAAAAGCTACTAGAGCGAACCAGAAATGCTGTTGTTTGTATGGAAAGGACAGTCATTGTTCAGAAATGCAATATTATGCACAGAGGCCTTGAGATTTCAGGGATGGACGGCTGCCATGAGCGAATGAACACAGCGGAAACACTGTCCTTGTCCCAAGTCTGAGTGTCGCCAGAGTGTGCAAAGAGGTATTTGATATGACAGAAAACATGTCCCTCTCCACATTGTCACACACATGAATGGCTTATTCTGGCTGTAAATCTGGCTACTGAAGAGACTGAGCCTGCAGCACTCAAAAAAAATTACACTTTTTCCAAGTATTTTTGTGATTGCAATCTGTGCCACAGGCTCATGCTTCCCTTTAAATGGATGCCAATTTTGAATGCTCAGTCAGAAACCCATCAAATCGGCACTTGAGATGCATCTAAAAGCACACAATTAAAGACAGAACATTTACATAATTAAACACTCTTCTGCTTGGTCTTCACATGTAGTACGACCTTTCCTCCACTATTTCCTCAGCCTGTTACACTCTCCAAGACTCCCCTCTCTCTTTGATGATTCACTCCATCCCCCGGGGGGTGTAGCAATCATCCCTGCTGACTTTCTGAAAACACACGTTAAGAGAAGATGTATGAAAAAGCTGACAGGCTCCTGAGAGGTGTCTTACTAAAGAGACAACATTGGCACAGATGCATCTGAGTGTTTTTGTGTGTTTTCATGCTTGTGCTGAAGTCAAACATTGTTTAATTTCGTCTGACTTATTTCAACTTTAATAAGCGCTATTGATTCTACACAGGACTGTGAGGGGAGGAAGGATAAACAGGGTTGTGCTATTGCGGATGTCTTTAAGTTCATTTCTTTACTTGACGCCTCTTAGCCCCATAAGCCCCATAAAGAATAGCAAGAGCAGGTAAACAGTGGAGAGAATAATGACTTGTTAACGTCTATTGAACCACTTAATTTGTACAGCTCTCACAGTTTTCATTTGTTTTTTTCTCAGTCCACAGTCATCTCAGTTTAACACAATCTCTTTGTACTCGGCCCTCTGGATGAACAAAAAAGCCAGGTGCAATGGCGTCTTCAGATCTGGAATTGAAAGCTCAATAGTGCGAGAATTTAATGGCTTTATGAGACGGTGCAGGTGACTGTTATTCCAGGACTGAAGTGATTGCAAATAATGAATGCTGTCATAAAGGGGGAGAACAGATGCTGAGAGATCGTTCAGAGAGGAGTCACTTGGTTTGGCATGAATTGATCAACTCTTCGGTCAGCGAGCCAAAAAGAAGAGAATCTCTAAATAAACAAGAGCTGAAAAGAAACCAGTGGTGGGAAGCTGGCACTTCTAAGCAGTTGCCTTCCTCACCTTTTTTTGCTCTCGTCTGGGGGGGGGGGGCAAGAAGGAGCAGTGTGTATGTCAATTAAATCGATTGCCATGTCTGCAACCTGGTCGATACATGCCTCAAATTGATTTGGATGGGGTTCTTTTTTTGCTCCCGACAAAACGCCAATTTCCTGTCAGAGCGCTGAAAAGCCACACCGGCTGCGAGGTTTCGATTAAGAGCTGCAGCTGCAGGAGTTTATATTATACTCTGATCATTTTAGTGGATCGTAACAGACAGGCACAGGAAACACTTGGGACTTGACGTTCTGCCTGTAACTGAATGTACTTTGACTATAACACAAACTGGACTTTCTAGTCAGCCAACTTACCAATCAATGCATCCCTGATATATATTTTTAGAGACACTTTAACTTGTTGTTGAGGGTTATGTTGCCACCAGTGACCAAACAAACTAGACTCAAATACTGTGTTGGCATCAGATATGTCATTTTGTTGCCATTATGGAGAATATGCTTTCCAGTGCTTTGTGATTTCAGGTGTCAGAAGCATCGGTTTTAGTTTCTGTGCATTGTTGACTTGGAACAAAAAGTACTGGGACTGACTCTGAGGACTAGCTGAATCTGGCCTGTGCTGCCAACGAGGGTGAATACAACGACTGTACCACAAACTTTAACTGTGCCAACTTTAGATATTCTGCTAACAACGAACGGAGACACACATCCACACACGGCACACACCTGTGAGAACGCAGTACAGAGTGTGTGTGTCTCTTGTCTGGCTCGATGACACAAGCAGCGATCACAATCCAAGGCCA
The DNA here is from genome assembly GCA_037975185.1 of Centropyge bicolor. Classification (NCBI taxonomy): domain Eukaryota; kingdom Metazoa; phylum Chordata; class Actinopteri; family Pomacanthidae; genus Centropyge; species Centropyge bicolor. The sequence continues at coordinate 891,911 of JBBMOC010000021.1, read as the reverse complement.
GGAGAGTACCACTTTTATGACGCTACACAGGAAGCTTTCTCCAAGCAAATGTCAGAACAAGAGATGAAGTGCAACACATCCCTCCAATATATGGAGGCGAGACTGGGAGAGCTTTCTGAATCAGAGAAAGGCAACACCAAAGTTATTGTGAGACAGAGACCCATGGAGTGTTTACACCTTCACAGAAGTATCATGGAGTTATGGAGGACTTTTTTTTATCTACAATCTCAGAACCCTGTCATGGACTGAATGACAGTAAGAACTCTTATTCTTCACAGGATCAGGTCTTAGCTATGATTTTGCACTTTTTCCTTTCTTTCTATGCATCATTCTCCCTCCGTCCTTCTTCCTCTCTCAATCCTGTGTTAAACAGAAGATGTGTTTTTCTCTTGCAAGACATCAAGCTTCATTCTTTGATGCTAACATTTCAGAAACTTAACTCTCTACAACAAGGCTGAACGTTTCATGTGAATACAAAGAAGTATTGACTTAACAATACAATATATATATCAAGGCACCAAAATTGCACTGAGGACAGAATGGTCTTCATTTTTCACAGATTAATAAATGAATAACTGAAGACTCACAAGAAGAAATAATCAGGGTGCTTCGATCTTTATATCAATACATCCATATCTCATTACATTTTAAAAAATGTGTCTTATTGAATGAATTGTCTTCAATCATGACGTGCTAAGGAATGTTCTGTTCTGTTGTTCGGTGGCAGCATCCTTCTACAAAAGGTCATTCACCACACTAGCTATCAATCAAGTTTTTAATTAAAATTCATCTGGTTTTCTATAAAGCACTGAACAGCAAAAGTTCTAAGGTCAAGCGGGGGCTTTTTGTGTTCATCCGAAATTCTTAAAGGGAAAAAGTATTTACCTTGGAGGAAGCACTGGAGTGCCTCACAAAGCTAAAAAAATAGACTCTTAAAATTCACCTTTTTCATTACAGCCATTTCTTTCATCTATGTTTTTTTTGTTCTGCCTCAACACTATTTCATTATTTCCAGTATTACTGATGCAGTTCTCTTATTCAAGTTATTTCAAGTAGTGTTTTTGTTTCCTTTGCACTATGAAATACAGATTACCCTTGGGTTTAAAAAGTTCAGTACAAATGAATATTTAATGACGTCTTCTCAGCCCAAAGCAGTCTGGACTGTCCCAAGAGCTGTACTGTGGGAGCACAATTGCACAGCACTTCCTTTAACCGTCAACTTTGGGTATCTGCTGCAAAGGGAAAGATTTTCTCCACTTTCTGCACTGCAGAAACATATGCTTCAAAGTGTACTACTGTGAAAAATAATCCAATTTCAGAGCCCACTTTTGGCCTTTGTAGAAAAATGTTGCTGCTTCACTATGTCTCTACAATGTTAACAGACTGCAAAAACTAGGTTCTATCTACTCTGAAGCTTTCGAGAAAAAAACTTTTCTTTTTTTCCAATCACAAATGAAACTAATCTCTTCATTTGATTGACCGGTTTATTGAAATATATGTATACTCCAAAAAGGAATGTATCATCTTTATCTGTATGACAACTGATATGTGAAAGGCATTGAAGTTAATCACATGCACGTCTGTTCTTGAGAGGAGCGACTGAATCACATGGTATATCATTCAGAGAGGCATTCACAGTGAATAGACCTGCTGCCAAAACTCAAACCAGGCAGCTCTGAATTGTGCGATTGAGAGGAAACACAAAGAAGCGCCAATGAATCCAGGAGGGAAGAGAAATCAGCTCCATCCCGTGAAGCCAGTTATTCAATTTGAAACAAGAGAGGCTACATTCTTGATGTTATTCCAATAATTTCTCTCTACTCTTTTCTATCCACTGACTTTCAACCTCAATCGCTTTCCTCCCTCCATCCTAGAAATCTGGCCTGCAGGGTGGCTTATGACAAAGCTCTCTGAAGAAGCCGACAAGCACAACTCCAGACTCTGAGTGGAAGCTCTCAGATCCGGCACACGATCGTAAAAGCCATTAAAAGCCAACTGTTGCTGCACTGAAACACACACTGCACACAATGGTATATATTTTAAAGACTTGGAAATGTGGATATTTAAAATATTCATCACACATACAGACCCTCGAGACACTTGCAGTCTGGCACGAGTCAATAGTTTGGATAAGAAGAATTTTGTTTGCTGAAGTATATGCAACAGACGTGATGGTTTTCCTGTTGTGGCTGTGACAGGTAGCCAATTAGCCGGAATTTGCTCAGCTGTGTGTGTATGCTTGTGGATGCACATCTATATGTTTCCTTGCTGTGTGTTCATCAATCATCCCACAGAGAAAAGTGCTGCTGCTGCATTGGGCATAGACTGTGCTTTTGGCATGTTTCTGCTGAGTTATTAAAGTTTCAAGTTGGACGTGTTTTGCTGGCAGCGACAACGCAAAACAATTTTCTGACTGAGAAATGACCTGTGACAAAAATCCTCATGCAGTATGGTTCTAATTTGCATGTGACTGGGCTTGGACAACATGGCCACAATCACCTGTGTGATAAAGTCTTGTTTTTATTATTTCTGTGTTTTACTACAACACATTTTTCATTTACTAGAATATTTGTTTCTCTTTTAACTATGTGACAGATTGTTGCTAAATTTGATTTGATTTGACATTTAGATGTGAAAACTATGAACAACTAGAAAAAACATATAGGTTTTTACTACATTTTAGCAGCATCACAAAGTTTAGACAGACTTTTAAATGCACTTCCAGAATAGGCCTGTGCCCATTTTTTATTTTTTAACTTTGCCAGTAAATTCATGGATCTCTGACTGATATACACAAAACTGAGAGAAAGCTATCACATTAGATTGTGCACCTGTGGTAAAATTGTGCAGCAAAGCATTACAGTACATCATGCATATCTATCATATTGTACATTTACACCTCATGTGAGTAAGGACTGCAACAGATTTCTTATTAATAATTAAATATTCAAATTAAAAAAATAATAAAGTGGGACATCAGATTATAAATTGCGGAAATTAACCTAGGGAGCAAACACTAATTCATAAACATAAAAGTAGGATTTACCCTTAATATGGTTCCCTTCTTGAAACTCATTTCATCGTCTTCAATCGCACTGAAGTCGACAGGAGCTTGAGCCTCCATGAAGGAAAAAAAAAAACACTTGCAAAAACACCTTTTAGAAATAAAAGGAGGGCGAATGCAATATACAATAAAAAATACACAAACTCGGTGTGCAAAATGCAAAATAAATTTAGAGTTAAAAAAAAACGAAAGCCTGGCTGGTTTGAGTACAACTCAGCGTACTTTCTCATTGTAGCTAATATCATGAAGAGGTGGAGGAAGTGATTGACGCTTCAGCCAATTACATTGCGCGCTCTCTAGTGGGCGGGTATTTAGTAATTAGCAGAGTGTGAATGAGTTTTGACAGCAGTAGCATTAGTAGCTCATCAGTGAAAACAGAAGACTTACAAAATATTGATTACATCAAACAAGACGCAGACTAAAATAATGATGCAACCTACAGTATTTTTTAATGACTTGCAATTTTTTTTTTGAGATATAACCTCAGTCCTGCACATAAAAACAAAAACAACCCCCCCCCAAAAAACACCTCAAACTTTTTCCACCTCACAGAAACACAGAAACAAGAGGAGTCACACAATAGTGAAAACAAACAATAGTTTTCTGACAGCCGAAGAACAAAATAGAAGCGACAATACAATCCAGAGAAAGATACAGTCAATATTATTTGTGTGCTTCCACCTCATCCTTTCACTTTTAAAAAAGAAATATAGACGGCTCATTTGAGGGAGGATTTTTCTGCCCTGTCACACATTCTGTATGAGATTATTTCATATGCAGGATCTTGTCCCTAAAAGGAGTCTGTGCAGGCTGACTCTTACCCTGAGAATAATTACCATCATTGTTACCGTCTGGGTCAAATTCTTCAATGATTGCAGAAGCTGATTGTGTGATAAATCTTCTTCCAGATATGACTTATTTTGGAAGATGTTCAAGCATCTCTGTAATGAGGCTGCAGAATCATTTAGACCAAGTAACGTAACAATAAATCTTTTGTCATTATTTAGAAGTTGCTGTGGATTTCACCCTGTTCCTGTTTATCAGATGAGGAACTCAAATCTCTTTCCACATCATTTTTTAAATTTAATTTATTGTGGAGCTCTGCAACCTGCTAACTCCTGCAGATTCACTCACCCAATGGAAATCACTGAATCACCTCCAACTGAGGAAAAAAAGGCAGCTTTCTCAATAATATTGACTTGTCCTTGTCTATCTTATCCTGTATATTGTCTGAGGCAGTGATACCCAATCATTAGTACTTTTGCAGTCACCAAGGGTGTAGATGGAAAGATTGTGGAGTAGCTCAGCTGAATTGAAAAAAAAATGGTTTGATATATTTTCCTTCAGATGGAAATTAAACATATGAACAGAATGATCAAAATGGTATGATGTAATCAGAATCTGAAAGGGTCACTTCAAATGACATATGGAGGAATTTGCATAGAGCACTACACAACTTCCAATCACTTTCAATTTTCATCATTTTTGAGCTGTTTTTTCTGTTGTTCCACAATCATGGAGCCACAAATAAAACTGTAAGACACCTGCTCAGCACACAAGGAAATCACTGATTTGTACAGAAAAATGAACATCCAGCATGTTTGGGACTGACTGTACAATTGTCAAGTAGGTGATAAATTCACCCCGACTAGACTCTAACAAGATGCTTGTGTCGCTCTGTGTCTTATGAATGGGTAATCAGGAAATTGCTTGCCAACACATAAGCCATAACAACTTCATAAGACTAGCGGTAAAAATGTTTTCATGCTATTAAGTTTTTGAAGGCACACTTCCTCCATAGCATGTGCTGTGTGTTGACAATTGCTTTGCATTCATCCACCTTAACCACAGCAGCTGCCACTTCACTTTACTTTCAAAGGCATTTCTAAGTTTTGTAAAGGCTGGTTCTAGTGAATGACAGGTTTCCGCGTGGCTTATACTAGATGCCAATGAGTGATGGCACTGAAGATTGATGGATTGATGATCTTGTTTTCCTCCCCTGTGTTCTCCTTACGGATGCCAGATAAACAAGCCTGCATGTGAGGAACAATGTTTTAAAAATGTATGGCTGCATTTTCTAACTTCTGTTCTATTCCAGACATAATTAGAGTTGCATGGTGATAAGATAAGATAAGCCTTTATTCATCCCACAGTGGGGAAATTCACAATTCAATTTCGCTGTGGGTGAGTGGAGTGATGGGAAATGTACATAGTGTGCACCTGAATGGGACTCAAGTCCATCATTTAAGGTAATTAAACCTGCAGGGTAGATACAGCATTATCAGTGCACAGTATCTGTAACCCTCATCCTCTAACTCTCATACAACCATCCTGAGTTGTCTGGTGACATTAACACTTGCAATAAATAGAGGGATCTCTCCCATATGCCAACGTGCCCCACATATCCCAACAGCTCGTCCAAACCTCACCTCATTAACACAGACTGGTCATGCCTGCAATCAGGCATTACAACTATTTTCCGTTGGAAAAAACAGACTAAATGAAACCTGTTCACTGTGTGATCTGCTGATTGTCCAAAGCTATGGCGACATGCTGGAATGACGCATTGCTGCTGTTTTTATGCTGTAATTTTTACTTCTGTGATCAGCACAAACAGAATTCCATTCACCTCCTTCACATTAGCGAGTGGCCAATGTCTCAAAGCCTTGGCACAGGAAAGTTATCTAAAAAAATGGATGCCATTGGACGACAAGTCAGAAGATGTTTTTTTGTATGATTTGGTGAATCCGTCCTTTAAGAATTAGTGATGTGTAAGGGAAGTTTCCTCCGTATTGAGTAAGAAAGTCGCTAATTATCTCAAGAATTAGAAACTCGGCAGATGTAAAGTTTATCACTGTTTTGTACAGTTCAACCTTCCCCCAAAGATGTCTGTCAGAAAACTATGTGATCAGTGATCCTTGTGAAGCCCATTTCTACAGGAAACTACAGTGCAATTACTTTTTCTCCACTGTATTAGAAGTTACGACTTTTTCCTGCTATAGCATTGTGCAGCACAACCTGCATAAAAGTAGTGCTGCCTTAAAGAAAATAATGCATTACACTGAGCCGCAATAATTGGTCATTGAAATTAGACACTTTCCATTATCTCACAGTTACCTTATTATGTTGCCAATGAAAAAGCGAAACTGATGATACAGATTTTTATAGATGCTAGAGAAGTGTAGTAAATTGCAAATAAAGATGCAGTCATATGTCAAAAACCTTAATAATATAGTATGAAAGGTGGGAAGGAGGGTAAGAATGTGTAATTGTAAAGCTTCTAACAAGAGCAAACTATTCAGGAGAGAGACTGGAGGAGATGCATGTTATTACGTCTATGCTATCTGTTTACAATTTCAGTCCATGTGGCAAGATGTTTAGGTTTGTATTTGCTGATTATGGTGCTTTATGGAAACAAAGCAGGAATCTTGTATTTACTGCATCTAATAGCAGTTGGTCAGGTGCTTTGGCGGAACCAGATTCTGCTTAAAATATTAAGTGATAAAACTAAATAAGTGATATTACAAATCAGCCTCAATTAATGTTTGGAAATTTCCCTCGATGGAGTCAAAGCTCTTTCTGCTCTCAGTTGTATGAGTTAATGAGAGGCTGTGGACTGAGGGGAAGCTCGCATCCACGGACAAGAATGTTGTAAATGTTTGACAATGTTTGGAAAGGTGTGTACTGGAAAGGACACTGTGGAAATGGTATGACATACGTGAAAAGATCTGCAGTTCATTGTGTGATGGGTCGTCAGCAGTGTCAGGGTCTTACGAATAGTTGGGACACTACACCAAAACCAAATGAGAACTAAATCCCCCAACAAAAGATCAAGAGCATAGTTAAATATTCTCAACAAAATGTCTTTTTTTTCCTGGGAGCATTGAGTTGTTCACAAGTATGCATTTTAAATTTTGTTAAAAATGTCGCAGGAGGATTCTGTCAAGGCTACTGAGAGAAAGACATCAAATTAATTCTGATGAGACCAGGCAGCTATTCAGTGGGGAAGCGGCGTTCATGTATAGAATCAGGAAGGGGCTGAGACTTCCTGATCAAATGTTAATGCACACTGCTCAGTTTACTGCAATCGTGTGGGCACTCACAGGGCACTAAGCCAAAATGAGAGAGTGATATGCAGTGATCCGCACCAGCTTCATTTGCATTAACATGAAAGAAAACCAGAAATGAGAGTCTTATTGACAGCATGGAAAATTTATAAGGTTGTTGCTAAGTGGGGTTCAGAGAAGAGGGAACCAAGAAGCAGATGAAAGAACTAAAAAGGCAATTTCAAGTGGAGCAATTCAAAATTTCAGTCCAGTGTTGTCCAAGCTGTGCAAATGTGGCAGAAAGCTTGAGAGAATGAGTAAAATGGCAAGAGGCACTATTTGATAGTCATGTGTGAATAGGGCCTTTAAACCATGGGGATTTGGCAAAGATAACAAGGATGAAATGAGGTTATTGTGGGCTCAGACGAGGGCTGGCTCTGACGGATTAACACCCGGACTGAAATCGTGACTGACACATTTTCTTCTGAAGAGAAAGAATGAGGAAACAAAGACAGCAGACGAATAAGCATTCCTCTGAACTTGGAAAAGGTTTTAATTTGCAGACGCTATAGATAAGGGGAGGAGAACTAAGACGCTTGGAAAATGAGCAAAAATTTGCTGAAGCAGAAATAATGGTCACTCAGCCAGCACAAATGAAGAAGATGATGGAGAGTAGCAGAGTTATACTGTCTAATATGACCGTGTGCTGGGCATGTTCAACTAAAGTTCATGTCTTAATTATGTTATATTTGTCAGAAAGTCCATGTGAAGTGTGAGTAAAGTGTCAGTCACTTATGTTGTGCTACTTGGAGAAGTAGAGGCTTTCATTTCTTGCATATTTGTACAGTGTACTGCTGTACTCACTTGTGATAAATAGCATTATTGGTGTTTGATTAAAGTCACCTCGGAATCGCAATGAGTGTCATCATGAGCAAAGGAATGATGGAGTGCTTCAGAAAACGAAAGTATGCTGAGTGAGAAAATGAGCACCAGTCAAATGAAAAAGAAAAAAAACCCCAGCAGGACAAATAGTAAGTCAGTGTTTCTTGATATAATAATCAATGCTGAACCTTGGCCACAATATCTGGGCTTCATGTACCAATGCATAGATGTATGGTTATATGATTATTGTTGTGGTTCTACTTTATGAAACTGTTATTAGAAAACATGCACGGTGGTATCTCATTCACACATTAAGCCATGTTTCACTGAAAAGCCACACCAACCTTCCTCTAGAAACACAACACAACATGGTGAACTGCGCAGTTATCTGGTTTTGTTTACAAATGATGCCAAACTCCCAAGGATGCAATCATCATGTGGACAGCATGGAAAACACACACACACACACACACACACACACACACACACATAGTCTTTACTTATGCCACTTTTGTGGAATTTACATAGACATACATTCATTCCTGCAGACTAACATGAATGACTGGCTGACCTTAACCTAACCCTAACCTTTTTACCTTTACCTAGCCTTAACCTAACAATAATCTCAATTGTTGAACTAAAAGTCACAGTTTTCCAAATTGGAGACACAAATTTTGTCCCCAATTGCACTTGCCGTCCCGAATCAACTGGTCTGAGTCTAGTGTATATCCCCAATTTGGACATAAGCGAACCCACACACACACACACACAATCTTGTTTGCTCCACCTTCATCCAATGAATCCCATGTTTAGATTTGACCTGAACTCCAAATAGGCTATGTCACAATTAACTGCCCTGAGCTCCCAAACCAATCAACATATCAGTGCATAAACGTGTTTTCTTCATATGCTTATTCATGACCCATGACTTATTATGTCATAATCACATTCAATTTTTCATGAGTGGGGAACGTGTGAGGACTCCAAATGAGGGGCAGCGAGGCCATCTAGTGTTTGAAAATGGAATCGACCTGTTCAAACCAGCCAGTGATTTGCACGAGACTCCTGAATTAACGTGTCACTGCAGAAACACTTGTTGCTCATCTGCGCACACTTGTGAATAACAAGTCTAGGGATACATGGAAAAAAAAACCTTCAGTTTCTTTTTTTTCCTTTTCTCTTTTCCCATTTGCCTTCATTGCTGTGTTTGACTGTATGCTGTCCCCTCTCCCACCTCATAAATCCCCACCGAGCTCGTCTTGAGAGGGCACAATTAAAACATCACATCTGGATGAAACACCTCCACGGGAGCACTTGTTTTGCAGAGACTGACTATGCAACGGTTATCTGATTTTTCTATTTTATTTATTTATTTAACCAGTCTGACTGACACCTGCAGCGCAGTCGCAAACTCCGCTGAGATGAAGACGGACTGAGTGAAGACGCTCTCAGAAGCGCACTGGTCTCTGCTCATATAGGGAGACAGCACGCACCTGCTGCCCAGGGCTTACCTGTTTAACATGGGACATCTGCAAGAGTGAGGAAGCAATTTCTGTTGCAGGCTGATTTGGATGCTTTTTACTTGACAAGCAGATCCTACTTCTTCACTCCTTTTTTTTCCCAGATGGATTTTTTAAACGATTCTAATTTTTCTCTCGGAGACTCTAATTCAACAACAACAGGTAGGTTCAGCCACGTCCGCCTGTTTGTTAATAAGAATCAGATGGGTTTAAAAAAATATATTACAAAATTAAAATTGATGCAACTGTTTTCTCTTTTCTTCAAACTTATCCCATCTGTTTTAATCATGCAAGCTTTCACAGCCTGTTGCACTAATTGAGGCTGCAGTCAATTCCCTTCACAGCCTGATGTGTCTGCTGAGAAATATGATTAGCTTCATCCACTTTTATCACATCAATTTCAACTTTGCCAATGCTGAAAGCTATAATTTGAATTATACTTATTCTCATAATTATATAATAATAATTATAATTATATACTTATAATTATACTAATGACTCATTTTAATGTTAAAAAAAAGCACAAATCACTGACTTGATTTGGTGTTTTTTTCCCCCCATTTATGTGACTTTCTGTGTTTTATGTGTACCTGTCCATAGCAGCCTATTTTATGATCTGTTCTTCCAGCATTATATGAATCATTACAAAGATCTTTTGCCCCCATCATCATCTGTCCCTGCTTTGTGCAAGGCTGAAAGAGCCTACACACACATATACATGCACACATCCTCATGCACACAACTCCATCATTTCCACACTGACAGGCAAGATGGAGAAAATTCACTGCCACTGTTTGATAATGGACCTGCCAACATAATGATGTCAGACAAACCTGTATTGCTAATATTACCCTGCTGTGACATAATGTATTACATCCTGTTCATGCTGATAAGATTTCACATCTCATAACATGTTTAAATACAATGTATTATACAGTGTGATATCACTCAATATGTTTGCTTCTTGTCTCCAGCTGCAGATGGAGCCCTTCATTGCAGCGCCATCCTCCCTGTCATCTATGGCATCATCTGCTTTCTGGGCATCTTGGGGAACTGTATTGTCATCTACACAATCATGAAGAAGACTAAGTGCCGTGCAAAGCAAACTGTTCCGGACATCTTTATCTTAAACTTGTCAATCGTTGATCTCCTGTTTCTGCTCGGGATGCCGTTCCTAATCCACCAGTTGCTGGGCAATGGTACTTGGCATTTTGGAGCTGCAATGTGTACGGTCATCACCGCTCTGGACTCCAATAGCCAAATTGTCAGCACCTACATCCTTACTGCGATGACCCTCGACCGTTACTTGGCCACAGTCCATCCCATCCGCTTCAACTACATCCGCACACCTTGCGTGGCAGCACTGGTCATCGGTCTGGTTTGGTGTCTGTCGTTGCTCACCATCATCCCCGTGTGGATGTACGCAGGCCTGATGCCTCTCCCGGACGGCCTGGTGGCCTGTGCTCTCCTTCTGCCCGACCCGGTCACCGGCACATTCTGGTTTACGCTTTACCAATTCTTCTTGGCATTTGCTGTACCTTTGGCCATCATCTGCCTGGTGTTCTTCAAGATCCTGCAGCACATGTCCACCAGCGTGGCTCCACTGCCTCCACGGAGTTTGAGGGTGCGCACCAGGAAGGTTACCCGCATGGCAGTGGCGATCTGCCTGGCTTTCTTCACCTGCTGGGCCCCTTATTACATCCTCCAGCTGATCCACCTTGGGGTACAGAAGCCAAGCCTTGCTTTCTCCTATGCCTACAATATAGCCATTAGCATGGGCTACGCTAACAGTTGCATCAACCCTTTCCTCTACATCATCCTGAGTGAGACCTTCAAGAGGCAGTTTCTCCGAGCTGTACGCCCGGTTAATCGAAAGTTCAGAGTGAACCCGAGCACCACTGACGGGGGCAGTTTGAGTGTGAGAATGATCCCTGAAGGGGCTCAGCAGGAGCACGCATCCGGGGAGATGATACCATCCAACGCGGCGCCACAATAAATAAGAGTCAGTGAATGAAAGTGATCTAACTTTATCACTGTGTGTCTTTGCAACTGACAATGATGAAGTATGGATGGAACAGCAGCACAAACATACACATACTGTTTCAGTCAGTCAGTCTGCACATCAACACATTTAATTCAAGAACTGCCCTGACCGAGTCAATGGCCAATTAGAGCGTGAAGCAGACTCCAAAGGTGTGGTGGGATTCATTGTAAAGGAGAGGAGGAGGAGGAGGAGGATGGGGATCTGCCTGTTTTTGTTTTTTTTAACAGCCAACAGTCAGTGGATATGACAATATAGACATTCTGCTAACAACATCCATCAACTCCATGAACTCCATATGATACTGTTAAGCCTCCACATCCTCCCTGCTCTCGTCTCTGGACATTCATTGATTCAGCTTGGATCATCACACATTTATGTTCAAGGGGAGATCTTTTCAATCTGCGCTGACTTATCTTTACCTCAGTACATGCCAGACAAATGGAATCCACATCTTTTTATGTCCACTCACATCCTTTCATTGACTTGTAAAATCTGCTTTATGTTTGGTCTGAATCCAACTTAACATCACTGGTGAGGCTGTAATATCCAGGATCATTTAACCATTACAACAAGGAAATTTTACATCAGACTTGATCATCGTGCTGTAAAAATAGCAATTGCACCTAATCACCAGTAGTTACTGGCTGACATGCTGTTATCTGGTAACAAGTGGAGTACATGTCTTAAAAATGTGCTGCTCCTGGCAGCATTGGAACATGTGTATCATAGTAAATACCACATTATAAGTATGCACACATTTACACATGCATCATGTTAAATATGATGACAAGACTGTGAAGAACATAAAGTACAATACACGAGTTGATGCACATCACCACACACATTAAATAAAATATAAGTGTGCATATCCGTGCAGTATACCAAGGAGTTGCTTGCAGCCTTCATTTGTGCAATGAAGAAAGATACACTGGACAGACATAAAGTTTGTCTGACTTGAGAAGTTTTTTCTGATTTTGATAATCATTCTTGTTTGTTCTTGTGTCCTCCTGTGATTCTGTGATTTCTGTGAATATCTGGTGAACATAAAAATGTAGAATAAGACCGGAGATAATGCCATAGATGATAAGTTGTTAAATACAAGGATGCATAATTTAGTAAGTGCCCTGCTAACAGGAATGAAATGGATTCACTTATGTCCGATAGCTTTCTCTCGCTGTCTTTATAACTTATTTCCCCCTTCATGATAACTGTACGGGGAAATTTTTATATAACTCACTTGTGCAAATTATATTAAGGCTTGGCTAAGTTATGCATAATTAAGGGAATGGTCACCTTGACTGCTAGAACTTAAATTCACTGCAATTTGAACCTCTCAACTCTGTTTGTGGTGTTTACAGGCAAATATTGGAAAATAATGTGATTTTCGGTGGTTAATTGTACTGACAGACTGCTCAAGAAGTATTTTATGTTAGCATTAAATAGCAGGTGTTGGTGTCTGCGCTCATATCTGGCTTGTTAATTAGCTAATTAGCCTTTGAGCAAGCTGCCCATCTGTGCTAATGATGCTAACAGGAGCATATACTCCGTGCGCTGAAGTCCAAATGAAATGGAGACGTGTTATAATTTATGGTGATAATACTTTTGAACAAAAAGTGTCTGTCTGAGGTTAGAAAGGCGTCAGTTTGCTAATGCTATGCAATGTTATCATTAGACATGCCATACAGGCAATGTAACATTAATGCTAGACTTGGCTCGGTATGTTAAAAAGAGCAGCTACAATAACGTTTGATTATTTATTATTATTACTGAAACAGGCATTTTAGGATTATTACACTCAACACAACCGACTGATTATGATAGAAATATTTGACACATTACCCCTGTATGTCATGAGGAATTATACAAAGTAGCATCACCAGTGCTTGAAATGGGCCACGTTAACTTAGCTCAAGTGAGTAGCTCAACTTGTTAGCTTTGAGTTTGGTGGGTGTGTTTCAGCAACCAGGCCTCAGACAGTATATACAATGACTTTCAACCAGCTGACACAGTAACTGCAGAGAAGAAGGTTTGTGTTATATTTGGAACTTTTCGTTAACCCTCTCTGTGATAACTATTCTTTATGTTGGCGGGGGAAACATCCAGTCAGGGACGACTAAGTTAACTAATTAAGCTTTCTCAGGACACTTTAAGGTCTTTATAGGTGTAGAGAAGGATTTTAAATTCTATTCTGGAATTTACAGTGCAGCAAAGTCAATATGATCTCTTACAATAGCTCTTGTCTTAGAGTAGATAATAAAGTATTTTGGCTCAGGTGGGCAGAATTTTTGGGCCTGATAATAAGGAATTGCAATAATGCAGCTCAGCATGACAAAGTCTTGGCACAGGCAGATCAGTAAGATGAAATAATCGTATATTACATCTTTTACTAATACAGTTTTTGATGACAGAGATTTTACATTAACAGTCCACATTTAATTCTGCTGTTTTGTTGTCGTCGTAGTGATGATGTTAATTGTATAACTCCTCTTCAGTTTACATTTGATTGAATTATTTTAAGTGGCTGAGGGCAGACACAATTTGGGATTTTAGCTGGATGACTGCTCTAATGGAAATTTAGCAACAGGGTGTGCAGGACTGAAACTCTGTCTCCTGGTCTCAGCTCTGAGTCATTATGGTTTTGGACCATTAATGAACTGTAAGATTTCTATATATAAGAGATGTTCCATCCAAAGTGGGATGAAGGCTGTATCTCCTCATCAGAACAGGCCTCCACCACAAGCTCGCATCATTTGCTGGACACCACCTTGACAGGCAGCGGCTGAATAACGACATGCTGCTATATATGTCATCATTGTTCAGACGACTGTGGTCAGCTTCATGTTTCTCAAAATAGAGCTGCCAATGATCAGAGCTGGTTCAGCGGGTGTGTCCCTGAGTGGGGAGCGCTTTTTAACATGAGTTAGTTGGTGGTTAACCATGGACTCCTGCTTAGGATTATGCTACAGTCAACCAGCCACTTTGGAAGAGGGAAGCAGAACTAGTGTAAGTTTAAATGCACAGTCAGTAATTGGCTGAATTAATGAGGAACATGGCAAAATTAACTGGGTTGAGATAATGCAGCAAACCCCCCCCCCCACAAAAAAAACCAACTACTAGTAACACAGAAAGTCCTGTAACTGGAAATGAGACAATATGCCTGGCAGACTACAGATGTGCGAAAAGGTGTGTAGCAGTGCTTTTACTCAATTTAGCAGTTTGCTTCTGCTTGTCTGTTTGTTTATTTTTCCTGTTGTGATATCTCAAAAACTTGTTGACAGAATTCAGTAGAACTTGGAGTTAAGTTAGGCCGTGGGCAATTACAAAGCAGCTATGCCAGGAGTTTGTTATGATCATGATGATGAAAAACAAAAAAATATTCAAGTCATGTGCAAGAGTTGTGAGAGCTTGCAATAATTACACAAAAATTAATCCTAATGGAACAACACTTGTAAACTTGACTCGCTGCACTTAACAGGCGTGTAAGCCATTTTTACAAGCCCAAAGAAGAAGGAAAATTACTGACATTTGACCTGGATTTTACATGCAAAAGATGTAAGGTTTCCTCCTAAGGAATCTCTGTAATAAGTGAAATGGTTATTTGTCAAGTCAAAGTTGTTGCATTTTCAGTGTAGAAATTTTCAGTCTGAAATTCAAAACTACTTCTATAAATGAAGGGCTGTGTTCTGGATACGCTGATAGGTCATATCTATAAAAGAGCACCATTTTGCCAATGAGATGTTGTTGATATTGTTGTATTGATATTAAGTTCTGTTATATTTTGTGTACAGTTCTGACTGTTAAATTATATGTATGGGAAGGGTTAGTCATGTGAATATAATTTAATATATCTTAATCACTGAATGTGAAACTCAGGGTTTCTCAGCCTTTTTTTGGCCTGTGACCACGTTTTCAGAATCTGAAAATCGTCTAGATGGCAGCAGCTAGAGTTGTCAAATTGTCATTGAAATGGCCAATTTTTATATACTATTTTTAAGAGGGTAGCGAAAGCTGTGAATGTATAGTGCACAAAAATAATTATATAGTTTTTTAAATTAAAAATTAAACAAAAGTCTTAGAAATCCATGACCAAAGTCCACAACCCCACCTGCGACTCAAACCACACCCTGTAGGGTCCCGACAGCAAGGATGAGAAACTCTGGTGTCACTGTTGTTCTTGTCTGTTGTGAGGCAAAAGAAGAAAAAAAAAGCTCATGTCAAAATGTCAGTTGTTGATAAAACAATAAGTTGTGGAGTACTCTATCTGTATGAGCACTGACAGTATATTCTGTGACAGAAGTATTTAAAATTTGTATGAAACTGTCAAACAGCTGTGGTTATTATTGTTCTAAGCACATTTTAACTCTCTCTGATGAACATATTTTCAGATGCATAAACTTATAGTGTAATGGTCCTGAGATCTTTTGGCTGGAGCTCAGGACTCATCCTGCAGAAGCCTCCCATGGTCTGATCAACAATTTAACCCCAAATTTGTATTCCACCCTACATTGGTCTCTTCTATTCTTCATCTATTATTTGAGGTTTACAAACAAGAAATTCTAGACAGGAGCTGGATGAAAAATGTAAGTATGTGGTATTTGATCATCAAGGAATGAGCGAGGACCAGAGAGTGAAGAGAGAAAGTCCACATGATGTTGCATGAGGTGATTAAAAACCTTACAGAACTCAAACTAAAATGTCTTGGTGATCTTGGAGTCCATGTGGAATACTACAGCAGTCAGATGTGTGAAAAAGGCACGGAAGTCATTATTGTGCCAAAGACCAGCAGTGTCATGTCTAAAGGATTAATTAATGCAACTAAAGTGTAACTGTGCAGGACCCTAGACGCTTGCAGTATCCCTCGAATTACAGACGGCAGATGAAAGACCATGCTGTGCCTTCCTGCTGTGTTATCAAGACTACAGAATGATGAACTAAAGAATTCATGCACTTTGAAATTCATGAGTGTGAACTAGAGAATTCACGAAAGTCTCATTTATTCAACAAAAGGTTGTGGATGACATCATCTTTTTATAGTTATATAGTTTATATTCACCTATGTACAACTGTATATACAATCGATTTCATGCATTGATTTTACTTTATTTTCTCTTACTCTCCTGGTGCAGTCCTCATGAGAGCCAGTTTCATCACATAATGAGATTTTTTGCAACTGCACTTGAAGATATATTCAAAGTTCTGGACAGGAGAAATTGCTGGACCTTGGTGTCATGATAGTAATGATGGACTGTTGTTTCTCACTGTAGTTGTAGCTTGATACAAGACCCACCTGTTAATTTAAAACGATTTGATATTGACTTATGAAGCTGGTTATGATAATGCCAATAGAGGGCAAAGCTGTCAACAAAGTGGCTACTTTGAAGAACATAAAACATTTTAAACACTTTTTTATTTGCTACATAATTCCCCATGTTCAGAGATTTTGATGTATTCAACTTTGATCGAGGTAGATAATGATAAAAAAAAAAAAGTTCAAGGTCAGTTTATGCAGTTAAAATCGAACAGAAGGATGGAAGGAAGGGATGAGTGAATGAGATGGGATGAGCTGCATCAGCCCAAAAAAACATTATATCAGTATTAAGGAAGTAGAAAATTGAATTGAGTGCAGATAAGATAAATTAAGGCTAGACGTTGGTCATCACATTTAAATTGAGGCTCAACATCAATAAAAGCCTCTTTACTTTCCTGGTATCTGTTTCTCTCACAATGGGAGCACAAGGTTATTTAGCAAAGGCACTTGTGAGAATGAAAGATCTGATTTTCAGATATGTTTGCCCTTGCTGGGATCTCTAATGTCAAGTGTTAAGTCAACGATCCACAGAAACATTTTTTTGTGTTAGGGCTCATATATCATGATGTGATGTGCTGAAAATCTACGCGAGTGATGTTTAGCAGTGGTGCAAGCAGGGGGGCAGGGACACAGGGAAACGGACCAAAAATGCCAGAGAGATACTGCAGTTCAATATTTATTCACACTGGATGGTTGGGCTGGCAAGGGTCGAAATCCAGATAAGGCAGCCCAAACAGGTAAACAAATCCAAACAGGAGCGGGCAAGAATTACAAGTCCACCAGCAGACAACGTCCAAGAAAACTAAGCACAAACTCCCAAAAACTCTGAAAGAACATGTGGAATAAACAGGAGGAAGAGCTGCAACTCTTCACCTGAGGTTCAAGGACAAACTGGCACAGAAGACAGGGACTAAATACATAAGGAGGAGAGGAGCACAGGTGAAACAAATCAACAATTCCACAGGTGAGAAAAACACAGACAGGAAGTAAAGTGACCAAACACAGCTGAGGACACAGTCTTAGAAACAAAACAGGAAATAACTAAACTACAGCACGAACCATAACATGATGTTGCAGACTTTTTCTAATTATCAAAGAGAAATTTGGTCCAGTCTCCTGAAATTAATTATTTCTTTGGCATGTATTTTACCCACTTTAACATCAGTGTCATCAGTTTTAAGGCAGATCAACATGAGCATTTGAATGTTCAGGTCATCATCACAACTCTCTTAGTCATTCGAGTTCACTCAGTTCAGATTTTCTTGTCCTCTCCATTAACACATACCAACTTTAATTACGGCTTAAAGTGAGAAATTCAGAAATGAGTTCTACAATTTTCGATCTTTTATGCTGGAAAGAGTCACAAATACGTTCCAGAGAGGATGAGCTTGACATCGTAGGTCAATCAAATCAAGTAGCACTTCCACCATTTGTCAGTGTCACAGGTGAGGATTGAACGTGGGAGTTGGTGAGCGTTCAAAAGCAATTCAGCATCATTCTCCTGCAGCTATTAGATGCTCAGTCCAGGGACATGTTGACACTATAATAGAAAGCAACACATGAGATTCTGTATTGTATCAAAAAAAATATTTATTATTTAAAATTATTTGAATGGAAATCAGTTGGAAGAGCTGGAAGAGATGTCTGGGGCGAGGGAGGTCTGGGCCTCTTTGCTTAGGCCCTGGATAAGCGTTAGTTAATGGATGGACAATGGACGGATGGATCAGTCAATTGATTGACACATATCATAAAGGATTGG
The DNA here is from genome assembly GCA_037975185.1 of Centropyge bicolor. Taxonomy (NCBI): domain Eukaryota; kingdom Metazoa; phylum Chordata; class Actinopteri; family Pomacanthidae; genus Centropyge; species Centropyge bicolor. The sequence continues at coordinate 873,288 of JBBMOC010000021.1, read as the reverse complement.
CATCACTGTGATCCAATATTGCTGTCCTCCTTTATGCTGATGGCTCATTTTGACTTTAAGACCACCACATCAGGAATCACCTTTACAAGTGGTGGAGAAATGACCTGAATGTTTGACATAGTATAATTTTTTGGGATGGTTTGTGCTGAAAAATATATCAGAATTTATATAAAGACAAAACTAATCAACATGGTAAATGGTATGTGTGAAATTATGATGTGATATAAAACATATCTGTTTGTGCATCAAAGATGCATTAGATGAAAAGAATTATGCTGGCATCTATGACTTACATCTATCCTGAATCACAAGGTACTACAGGAATTTGCTGTAATTAATAACATATGTCTATTCTGAATCAAAACATTAGATGTGAAAGGTCATTTAGTAACTATGGTGTGATTAATAAAGACAATGCATTAGTATTAACTCTGTGACTGATATGAACCTTGTATGTATTATATTGCAAATTTATTATGAAATCAATATGTGATCAGTGTAAACCAAAGTATATTTACTTAAATTTATTAAATTTAATAATTATTATTTGAAAAATATATAACAAGATAGAACTGAGAAATAATGGTATCAAGGATCATTAAGACTTAGAATAATATATAACTGTCATAGCGGGTGGGTGAGGACACAATCACTGCTTCGAAAAAGTATTTAATGAAAATAAATGAAATCTCAACAAAACTCATGGCAAGGTCGCTCAAAGACAAAATCCAAAACACAAAAACATCAGCAAAGCAAGGCATAGGATAACATGGACATGGACGTGAAGCGAGGACATGGACGTGAAGCGAGGACGTGAACATGAAGCGTAACGTGATGAGAGAGACGATCCGGCCAAGACAAAGAGACAACAACTGACTTATGTAGTGTGCAGTGGTGATTAACTTCAACAGAAAACACAGGTGACTTGATGAGGTGGGTGTGGCTGGTGAGTGACATGATGCAGAGACTGGGTGAGAGACAAGACATGGATATGGAATATGACAAACAGAACAGAAACCAGAACACAGAACTAGAACAGACAGAACTAAACAATACATGTGACAAGGCAGGACAGGACGACATGACAGGACTAAACTGAAAGACAAGAACAGAATAATGGCAGAACAGAGACAATGGCATGATGGAGTGTAACAACAAAACTAAGGTAGAACAAAAACAAAGTCTAAACCAAAACCTGGGTGCAAAACTGTGACAATAACAGACAGAAGCCGTGGCAACAATAGTGTCTAGGAATGGCAAGACTTAGAAATCGAGAAGGCAAATAAGGTCAGATATAAGAAACAATGGTGTACATTAATCAAAGGGGATTATTGAAAGAATAGAAGGCCCTCACAGACTTCTGGAAATCCCTCAACTGTCCTGTTATCTCTCCAACACGATGTTCCTAGAATCAAGAACACATGCATTTGAAATAATGATGATCTAATGGTGTAATGGAATATGATTGATGTGATGATGAACCAGTAAATTAAGAGATAACCTAATGGTGTAAACGTCTTCACCTGTGAATTTAGGGGACGGACAATAGGTGTGGAAAGACAGAGTATATAAGCACCAGCCATTCTACCTTGTGTGCATGTTGAACCTCTCTCCTTTTTGTGTCGACATAAAAGTCTTTGCTGCCCAGAACTCTGACTCCTGCTGATTATTCCATTGGATTTCATCAAGAGATTTTTGAACAATTGAACGCAGCTGAAAACTGAAAAAGGATTTCTGGTCCATATGTGGCTGGGGGCCTTGGTTTCCTGACACCACAATATCTATATAGAACTGTTCCTGACAGCATGGTGGCAAATAGACAAGAGTCTCATTTTATGGGTTCAGCCTTTCCTTGTCGTTGATGTGTTTGATCCCAGAGAGCGCTTTCAGAGACGAAGTTGGAAAAGATAACAGACACTTCATTAACTTTCTGGTCAGCTCTGTGGCTGACAACCCGTCCAGAACTTCACAGGGGGTGTGTTTCATACGCCTTGACGCAGTGTTGGCTGACATCTTCCAACAGCTGATCCTCTTCTGCAGCGGTCGTGGGTGACCCCTGCTGCTACATCATCACTAAATGGGTGTGAGATCCATTTGCTGTCCCTGTATCACTTGTGAGACTGAGTGTTTTTGGAATTGAAGCAGAAGGCTCTTTTTTTCCTCGGTGTTTTTCCTGTCTGAATCGAGGGACTGAGGACACAGAGTGTTATATACTGTACAGACCCTTTGAGGCAAATATCTAATTCGTGATATTGGGCTATATAATGTAAACATATATGCCTTGACTTAACTGCTCTAATGGTCACTGATGAACACCTTGATCAGAATATTCCTCAACTGATGGAAACAGAACCAGCTTCTACTTATTCAATAGTACATTTTTATGTGAAAGCCTCCACTTTTACAGTTCTTACTTGGACACTTGCCTAAAACAACCACATAACCACACTTCTCCTTTAATGCAGGAAACATCAATACTCTCAATACTGCTACAAAAAAAACCCTCACAGAACTTGAAAACATTGGTGGTGCCAGACATGCTGATGGCTGATAACAATCCTGATTGAGACTGATGGATGAAGATGACTTGGGCAGACTCATTGAGTTTACAAAGTGATGCAATTACTCATGTCTTATTGGAAAATGTATTTGTAATTTGCAACAAGTCTCACATTCATTTGTATTGATTAACAAAAAAAAAGAGGCAGTTTAAAAGGTCACTTCACCAATCAAAGGAAAAAATGTCCTTACATATCCTCACTGGTATCTGTTCCTGCAGATAGTTACTTTCATCTGTTGAGGTTTTGAGATAGGCTGCGTCCCTGAAAGTTTTGTTTGTGGTGTTCAAAGCATTGCAATAACACAAATAATACATGTTTTCCTTGATTCTACCAATGGATTGAAAGCTGTGGCTCAGCAGGGCAATTAGAGTACAGAGAGCAAACAGTCCATGAGACTGATGCTGCTGTCTGGTACTCTGATACTGTTTAAAATATGGGAAGAGCACGCCAGTGGAACGACAGCTCCCGCATTTTCACATTCAATGTAATCAAATTATTTACACAATAGGAAATGATTACAAACATGTTAATATGGATTGTCATTAAGAAATATATTTGTTTGATATTGGATGACTCACATAGTAAAAATGAGTTGCTCTTGGCATAGCCAGGATGTCCAGCACATACATCAAAAGCATAATTGTCTTATGTTGCTAACCACATCCATAAAGCAAAGTTCAGGGTCTTAGCATGTTAATATTGCTGATCAGCACTAAAGACAGACAGAAAGACATACAGAGTACTTTATTAATCCCTTTGAGAGGTTCCCTCCGGGAAATTGGCATCTCCATCGCATTCTCATATATTGCACTGTTTAAATATAGAATACAAAATAAAAATATATAAAATCTAAAAATCTAAAAATGGACACAATAAATTAGGCAGTAGAGGTAGCAGGAATTTGAATCAAAATAGGCACTTGTAGGAGATCAACAGAAAATATGCATACGTGTATGTGTGTACCTGAGTGTAGCAGCAGTGGGTATGGTATGCTGATGGTAATGATAGAGTGCATATGGTAGTGTAATATAATAAATAAAATAAAGGATGATGGTAATGTAGTTATCTTTGCAAATATTTTTGCCAAAGTAGTCTGTTGGAAAAACTTTCACCACAAGATGATGGAAAGTCACCAAAGTTAATATAGTTCATCCTGACGAGGTCACACGAGTACTAAACGTTACTGCATCAATAGCTGTTGAGACGTTTCACTTAATATGGCAAGTATCAACCACAGGGTGGTACTAGATGAAAATTCCAGGTATCACCAAAGTTCAGATCATCAGAGGGTTCATCCTCTGGGCACCATGAATGTCAACAAAATGTTTTTTCCAACCCATCCAGTAAAAGTTGAGATATTTCACAAAATAAATTTAAACTTTAGGTATCACAAAACACAGTAAGGTTGATCCTCTCATAGTTGTTGACATATTTCATTTTGGACCAAAGTGGAGAACTGACTGACCTGCAGACACCCTTGTCGCTGGAGCTGTACTGCAAGCATAGCTGGAAATCATGACAGTATCTGAAACACATATTCATACATAAACAAACAGCTGCAGTCTTGATCTCCTGACCCACACATCCCGTGGGAAGCACAATAGAATGAAGCACTGCTAAAGTAATGTTTATGGGCATATTTAGCGACCCATGGTTGCTGCGGCTAGTTAGAGAGTTTTACACTTGATCTTTGACATCCATGCTCTGCCCAAACAGGGAGCAGCACACATCTGTAGGAGGAAGATATTAGGTGTATGCATGCATAATACTGTTGATGTGCTCAGCATGTTTAACTACTTCACTACTTTGCAAGACTGGAAACACAAGTACACTTCAGGCAAGTATGGTGCAACCTTGAAAGGTTTAACACAATTGATCTTGTAAGTAACATTAATCTAATCTAATGAAATAGTCTTCCCAGCCGTGCATCAGAACAGATGGTATCAGGGCATGCATGAAAAAAAAAAAAAGCATGAAAATGTATTTAGTTTATTGGGAATGCTACAAAGTCAGTTTTGCAATTCAGATTCGCTCCCAGGCTGATCTACCTGGCACAACCACCAGCTTACCCTTCACAAACTTATTCCAATTAAGAAGATCTGAACATTATTTTTCAGTCTTATCACAGTTGTGTGCCACATTGGATTTTACGTTAGTTTCCCAGATTTGACAGAGAAGCTGCTTTGATCATCATTATGACACAAACTGCATTTGCCTTTAAGTTAAGCTACACTGATTAAAATTTCCTGAATTTCCTCTCTTCAACATTTTGAAGATAGTTAAAAGTATACATCAATCAAAGACTGTTAGGTCCTTTGAGTTGGAATAACGTGGTTGCCAGTTCAAAAAGTACAGAGAACTAATTTCATGGTTTTAAGCTTTATGGGTTGCTAGAACTGTTCCAGAAATATTATAGAGTTACTCAGTGTTCTTATCTCTTTGCTGTTTGCACAGGTAGCTTTCAGTGGACTCAGAGGAGTAGGATGTGGAGAAACAGCTGGACATCCTGAGAACACTGAGACACTGTTGGTGTCCCCCGACCACATGCTCTGCTTCATCACCTCCACCATCCCTGACAGGTACATCCTCTTAGCCTTTGTCATCGGCTTAATCCCAGCAGGAGAAAAAGAGAGCATGATACAAATGTTGAGGTCTTTTTAAAGCACATCTGGGTTTTTGAAAGAGGAAATTCTGGCAAACACAACAAACATGAGCAATTTTTCTTGCATACGTAATTACGTATGCATTTTTTAAAAAGCCACTGAATGATTGTTCAGTCCTCATGTTCCTCATGAGGGACATAGCTGAGCAGCTCATGGCAGCATAAGAGCGAAGTCATTTCAGGCATCGGTGCTCTTCTTGGTGGAGAGATTACGGACAGGATGTTCATTAGATAACGGCAAAATACAAATATGTTATGTTGCCGACAACAAAGTGGGACGACATCTCACAAGGGATAAAGTGACTGGAGGAGGGATTGCAGCAGTGCAAAGGGAGCTCCCTAATTAAGTTTCACAAAAAAAAAAAAAAAATCAACACACTGTATTTTTATTACCACAATTTGTCTCCAATACTAAACGAAGCTCTTACTGTCTGCTGGCCAACCTCAATACCAACACATCAAAATCTGCAAGAGATGTGCTGTCCTCCCAAAGATATTCAATTCATTTTATAAACGCTCAAGAAAGGCAGCACATTTGAGAACCAGCCTGGAAAATGACTTCATGATACATAGGATTGCAATACGATTCATTAGTACATGTACTCAAGTATGGTATTTCATTTAAATACAGATTTGAGGTACTTTTTTCTTCATAATTCTGTTTTGCTTCTGAAGCAAATATTATACTTTTTAATTCTGAATATTCTGATTCTGCAAAATGACTAGTTTCATGTTCGATACTTACATTCATGTACAGCAGAAATGTAGAGTCACACTGAAAGTTACTGTCACTGTTTTTCCACTGTCGGCCCAGTTTCATGTCTCTTTCAAAAATGGGTGACAGCCCATTCAGTTCGGCGAATATGTCTGAAATAGAAAATGAAACTTTGTGTGTTGATTGAAGGCCATAGTCATAAATAATACATTTTTATTTATAGTATTGAAAAATAAAACAATATATTATCATGTACAGAAGAGAATTCAGGCAGAAACAGTGAAAGCATACTTGTTACACCCTTATGAAACACATGGAACACATTGCATGTGAGATCAGTTGAGTACCTTGGCACTTATTCCCAAATCACTACACCCTGCAGGTCAAATGTCTCAATAATCTTATTCATTCACTTTCTCTCTCTCTCTGTCTCTCGCTCTCACACACAGTTCTGTCCGTGAATATCCACAAATATATACAGATTATTTTTTATAAAATGTAGAAAAATTGCATATAAAACATCTTCAACCCATATTTCACAAAAAACAAAAAATGTGTTAACACTCAACAACAGTGCTCAGTTTGGCAGAGTAAACTTTGTATATGTGTGTATATGTGGCCACAATGGGATTGAGCCATGCAAAGAAAACCGAAAACAAACTTTGATTCAAAATTGATTTAGAAAGCAATACAGACCTTCTGTCCCTTTTTAAATTGTATGCCCTATAACAACAAAGCATCTCTGAAAAAAAAAATTCTTCTCGGCTGCTTTGTCCGTAGAGAAAAAGAAAAATGCGGCTGGATTTATCAGTGAGTATTTGCCACTTCTGCACTTTGACCTGATGTTTTAGACTCGATGCTGGGGAAATGTACTGAAAAGAAAAAGCTTTGGCCAGCGTCTATAATGATTTGTAAAAGCAAGTATGGTCTGGTTTATAATTATACACTATAGATATAGAAGTTTCAAGGTGAGTTTTTCCCTCCCCCAAAAACAGCTCTGGGCAGTATTGAGAGAACTGATTTTTCCAGCATGAAAGGAAGAGTGTGGACAACATTATAAAAAGGCCAAATAGAAAGAATACTTTGATTTACTTAGTTTAATGCAAAGCCACAGCTGTCATCTTGTCACTGTTAGTTCAGGGGAGATCGACTGTGAATAGCACAAAGCTCCAGCTGCAGCAGAGGTTCTCAAACTTTTTCTGTCTTGCCTCACCATCAGAAGCTGAAAAAAGCTCATGCCCCACAATTTTTATCAATCATTAAGTAACTAATAAACATGGATCCAAGTTGAATTTTAGTGAAATCAGTGCACAAGAGCACCAGCACACTCTTATTTATTTTCCCTACATCAATCATATTCATTCAAATTATTTTTGCACCATATTTTTCTCTGACTCATCCTACTTGGGTCTATGTTCCGAGGGACCTGACCCCCAATTTGAGACCCTGCCCTCTGCCTGTGTTTTCTTATTTGCTGTGTGTTTGGATGTTTACAGGCATCAACCTTGGGGCAGTGGTTGTGTAGCCCCCTGCTAATAACATCCAACCAGGCCATGAACTATAAAAACGTATTGACCAGGTGCCGGATAGTAAAACCGAGCTAGGGAAGAAGGGTCAACTTTGAATGTTGTGTTTACAACCCACAACTGACAAATCCTACCCATTCTGCCTGTAACACCTGTGTGATTACAATAATTAGCAGCTGCAGTGAAAAGAAAGCCAGCGTCTCACTATATGGTTTAGTTGCGCATCACGTTTTAATTTGGAGAACAGAAATCTGCTGTGCTCGACTTCCTCAAACACCCTGAAAAGAAAGAGCCTTTTCCAGCAAAAGCTTACAGATATGATTAATGAAATAGCAGTCAACTATTAATTAAAGTTACTCCTAATGTCTGCAACTGAATCAATTACTTGTCAACGTGAACATTTTGGCTTGGGAGGCTAAAAATAAAACATCAGATACCTATGAAAAATATGAAAAAAGTCAGCCTGCTCCATTAAATGATAATGCTGAGAAGTTTTGGGTGAATCTCAAGCACCTTTTTGAGAACATATATGTTTGTTGCTGAAGAGTTTTGTACAATGAGGTTGCTGAGGAAGAATCAAACATTTACCATGATAATTTAAAATTTAGCATGGTATTTCTCTGTTCTGGTCTCTCACTACACTGTGGGAACAGTACAACCAGACTAGGAAAGCTGAAGCAGATTTATTTTGTAAGGGAAGTAGAATCCATCCGAGAAATCTCCCGACACAAGAAAAATATAGTTGCGCTATGTGATACAATACCACTCACCCCTTAAATAAAGCATTTCATGTGTCACAGACTTGAGAGCCAAGTGCTCTATAATGTCATTCATAAGTCACAGAAGCTTGTATCCTTGGCACAAACATGAGAAAGTGTTAAATTCAACGTGTATAAAAAAAAAGGTGACTCAGCGAACTTCATAACGATGATCTGCATAGAAAAGTGGCTTCAATAATAAAGTTACTTCAAATGTTTGATTTTAATCTTTGTTGGAAAAAAGGTCTGTTTGAACTTCCACATTTTGTCAAATTGCACCTTAAACTTACTTTGCACTTAGTTTGCACAGAGTTTCTCAGTCTCGATGACCTCATGACGTATTCAGAAGGAGTCAATTGAGATTTCTAAGGCTATATTCAAATGTGAATACTGTGAATACACGACCTGACATTGTTCAGCTGATAAGAATAAACCTATACTTTTTCAACAGTGACAAGAGAGACCACTCTTGTCTCTAGTGTGGGTTGACACATTGATGCAAAAGTTCAATAAGAGTCAGCTGAAATCTTTTTTCATTTGTGCGACCTTAAATAAAGATTTAGTGACTGCACACATCTATCTACCATAAATCCAGTATTCATCGTTCTTCAAGTACATTAAAAAAATAGTATTCAGAGGTTTCCTCTATTTAAGCAGCTGAAGGCCGTAAAACTGCAGATGACAAACAGAAGCTGTATATTGTGACTCTTCATATGGAGAGAATACTGTGCCAAAGGTGGGGCGTATGCGTCTTCTACATTCTACATCACAAAACACAGAGGTTGATACAGCGCTGAATATATTATAATGCTTGTGATGATCATTTTGCACCAAAACCTGTCAAGAAACTGTTTGTGGCAAGACTGCAAACTCATTCAGTAGTTTAATGTACTTAAAAGCATCCCCTTATATGCAAAGTGCAAATTAAATCTCACCACTGTGCAAATTTCAATATATGGTATGTGTAAAGAAGGCATCATGGGAAACGTCTGTGCACATATAATTTCTAAACATCAGTGCAGCAGCAAATGAGATGATGCAGCTGGCCTCTTATTTTGCTTTAGTACAACCAGAATTTGAGACGGATCTTTGACTAGGAAGTCATCCATTTAAATTCCATGGCTGGAGACATCTAGGCCAGGAAAATGAAAATTGTGTTCTGCTTTCCTCCACTAGTTATGTTTGATTTATTCCAGCAGTGAAGCTGCACAAAAGTATAAGTGTGTAGTTGTAGTGTGTATTTCATACATGTGAAAAACTAACCATTTAAATGTCAAAATTTATACTGGGAAAAACGGTAACATGGTAAAATTGCGCAAAAATAACACAGATTATACTAGATACACAAAATATACTCACATGTTCCCCCATAATGCCCAAAATAAATCTTTCAGATAGCATAATACAGGCATACACGCCATTATAAATGATCACAATACTCTAAACTGTGAAAAGACAAAGTTCACAGCAAAACCTTAATTATGCCAGATTCACAAAAGGATTTTTCAGTACTTGCTGATTAGTATGGAAGATTTAAAACGCCTGCATTAAAACAAACGAAACAAAGAAATCAAGAAACATGGTAATATGCACGTTTCATGTTTGCATTTACTGTGTCACAATTGAGTGAAAACTTGAGATAAAAAGATGTATTTTTGTTGTTTTTCATTGTGACATGAGCTCCGCATTAAAATCAAATCACAACACAGATAATTAAGTGAAGAGGCATTTAGTGTTGTCCAGCAGAGAGAACCCTGCAAATTCTATCCAGGTGGAAATACACTACTATTGATTGATTTTTTTTGACAGACATCTGCTTTTAAGGGATAAATTATGCTGCAAGAAAGTGTACAAACAGATACTTGGAAGGATTTGCTTGGCAGAAATCCTGATAAATATTCATAGCTAATTAGCATTTCCTTGAATTAGCTTGCAGTCAATACCGTACATGCGTACATAAAAATAATATATGAGAATGTATTTTGTATTTTACTTCATTTCTTTCTTTATTTGTTTTAGTTGAGGTATTTTAAACCTTCCATAGAGTGGATTGTCCAGACAAGGAATGATTTAGGGAAAAGCCCACCCTACTACACTGAGGCCTGCCCCTTGAATTTTCTTATTAGCATTTTGATTCTCTTTCTGATAATGAGCCAATTACAGGTTGGCTGTTACATTTCCAGATCTGTTACAGTGGCCAACATTACTGGATGTCAGGGTGTGGTGAAAATTCCTCTCAAATCAAAGACCAAGGAGCAGTTTCCTAGCATTTTCTTTTGGGTGCACGTACACAAAAATGTTGAACAAAAATCAATAAACGTTGGTAGATTTTTTTTCTTCTACCAGCCACAGCTTCAACAGAACAGCCTTCAGAGTCAGGAGAAAGACTTGACCTTTCTTGCTGTGCTAATTGCAGTCACCACCTTCATATTACCCACAGCTAAATAAAACTTTATTAACTGTGTCACAGCCGATAAAATTCTAACCACAGGAAATCATAAACTAAGAAAAAGCGATTACACCAAAACATTAGAAGACAAAAAAAAAACATGGAATGCATTTAATATGATTAACTGATGTTATATAAAAGGTGTAAAACATTCTCTAAGCGTGGATATAGCATTAATATTTTCCTTCACAGCAGAAAAAATGTATTTTCTAAATTCCCTTCTGCCACAGGGAGGTTAGTCAGGCTCAGCTATAAAGCGCTACTGGTCCTGGTAGGGTTAATTTTTTTTCAGCCAAGTGAAGATTAAGAGACTCAGGTCACAGTTAAAGGTCATAGTATTTCCAATGCACATTTAACTTGGAATAAACAACATCTGCAGGCTGGTTGACATGGGGATGAATCAACGCTTCATAAAAACACTGCTTTGTGTTTAAAGCCACCCTCTACTTTGAATAAACATAAAAGAATGGATTTCAGATGAACAATTGATGTTAATTATGTCTTTATAAATGAGCACAATCAGTGTGTCTTGATTGTAAGCAAACAACCATAAGATTCAAAATGGAGTGATGAATTCCAACACTCACACTACAGCAATAAGACACAGATGTGGATATTATGCTTGTACAGTTTGTGTGTGTGTGTGTGTGTGTGTGTGTGTGTGTGTGTGTGTGTGTGTGTGTGTTTCGTGCTTCCAGTGCTAAACAGACATACTCATTGGTCTAAACTGCATATTTGTTGCTCAGGCACTTGTTTTGAGTCATCATAAAAAAACAATAAAAATGGACTCCCTCTGATGTTTGATGGACAGGTCACATCATTTCATATCCCAGCATTATAGGACCCTTCATTTACTTTGTATCTCTCAGCTCCTGTGGTGCGCACTACTTGAGCCGGTTCATTTTCAGGCAACAACACGGGGTACCGCTGTGAACTGAGCTCTATTGCTTTGATGTCAGAGATTGGACGTCATTCACTTCATGACAGATAAAAGGCTTTGTGTGTATGGATGTGTCAAATATCTCTGTGTCAGAAGCTGGACTCAGGGACTGTCCTTTTACGTCCCAGCGAGGTTGTGCTGTAACGAGTCCTCTGCAAGGTGCCATAAGACGGTTTGTCCATTGTCAGGCTGTGCGATGGTGCTGGAGCTGAAGACTTTCCATTACGGTGCAAAGACGCAGTCCTACGCATGCTCTGCTCCGCTTTGGTGGGGATGTTGGACGAGCTCTGGGAGCGTTTGATGTCGGCCGAGGTTCGTCCCACCTTCCCGTTTGCCAGCTCGTCACCCAGATGACCTGAGCCGTTTGACTTGCCTCCTTCCACCCCAGCTCCTCCTCCTGCTGCCCCATTGGACAGTGACAGCCTAGAGAGGGTCCTTCTGCTTGCTTCCTCACCTCCTCCTTTCCTTGACTCCCCCTCCTTGGACTTCCTTGAGTCTTTATCCTTCTTCAGGAAGTTACCTTTGAAGAAGGAGAGCAGTCCGTCATGGCTCTTGGGCACTTCTTCTTTCTTGGTCTTAGAGTTTCCTTCATGTGTACCGTGATGGTCCTTATCAGCCCGGTCCCCCTTTTGTCTTCTCAGAGTCCCCTCTTGAAGGCTGGGAGTGCTGTAGCTGGGCTGAACCCCAGCACTGGAACTCCTTTTTGTCTCAGTATCCTGGGAAGCTTTGGAGGAGCTCTGCTTCCTGGCTTCCTTCCTCCTGGTGAGGGTGTTACTGCTTGAGCTACTGGTGATATTAGTGGTGCTCTCATCTTTTGTCTGGTTCCCCTTGCTGCGTCTCAGGCTGGCTGTCTTATCTGATGGCCTCCTCTGGCCCTCTGGGACCTGTGGAGACTCATCTCCTGCCTTACCCACACAACTTATGCTTCCAACACTGGCAGATCGGACGTTGGCTGCGGCCCGGCCCGCAGCAGCTTCCTTTGCGCTGCGTGGTTCGCTCATCAATGTTACTATCGGATCCTTCGTGCACCGGGGCCGCCGGCCAGATTCCAAGTACTGTACCAACTCCACGGGGGCGGGATCCTGGACAGATGGAGGCACTGGTTCAGGTTTCCGTCTGTCCTTTGAACCCAGAGACCAGCGCAGGGGAAGCACTTTGCTCAGCGTGTCCTTGGTCCTGCTGGGGGCTCTCATGCTCACGCTGCGTCCCTGAAGACCCCTGATAAATGGCCTGCTCTCAAAGCCCCCTAATGATTGAGTTGAGAGGAAAATGTTTTAGATTTTGCATTTATGTAATGCCTTTCTAAAGAATAAGCCACTAAACTGAAGAGTGCCAATCCATGGTGTGGCTCCTTACCTCTTTCCTCTTTAGAGCCATCATCAAGGAAGACTGGAGACTCAGGTGAGTCAGGTATGGAAGATGGGCAGGTGGTGGAGGATCGAGAGACCAGACTGCCTCTCTTACTGTCCCCTGTCAGCCGGATTAGCCAGTGGTCTGACATTGATGAACTTGTGGATCCTGTGAAACACACATATGGAGCAGTGGGTTCAGGAGAGGAATAACAAACCATACAAGTTTATCAATTTAGCAGCATTCCTATAACAATGTTGAGCTCATGATGGACAGCTTAAAACTAAAACAATAAATGTTGGATCATGTCTTTTTTGCAATTCCATGCATTCTTTTTCTTTTTCTGGTGCCTACATTACCCATGATGCAACTTGACCACCAATGGTTCTGTTGGAGATTTGAGTGTGCTGCGTTAGTAGGACTACATTAACATTACATTAAAGTGTAGTCATACCACAATGTAAAAACAAGTCTTGCATTCAAACTTTTTTAATGGCATAATGTACAAAAGTCAGTTACATTAGTGGATTATTATTACTGATGCATTAGTGTGTAAGCAACATTTTAAATTTTTATTTTTTTAGTAGGTGGAACTACAATGAACTGCTATCTATACTACTTTGCAGTTTTACCTAAAATGAAGAAAACCACAACTTAAGTGAAAATACTCGGGCAAAATGTTCTTTTCCCACCATGTATCACCTATTCAAACCTTTTGCAGCATAATTGCGCTATAATGACAAAAATTACAGCGTGTCAGCATCTCTTGGATTGAGTCCACTAATAGTTTGAAAGTGCAAACAGTTGAGCTGGAAGTAGAGAGGGAGACATGGCTTCTTGCTCAGGTCAACTGATGTTAAGGTTAAGTTTCTGAAGGTTTCTTAGGTTAAGAGAGTGCCTCAAGCAGTGTTGTGGGCGAATAGGTGTTAAATGTGAAAAGGCAATGCTTTTGGTTTTTGTGCCTCCAGGCCTCCTTATCCTCTGTACTCCAGCCTGACCTGGAATTGATGGAGGTCAGTTGTCATCGTGATGCTCCAATCCCTTAAAAGTGGACTTACAAAGAGGGAGGAAATACAGGAATTGTGTGCAAGTCTTGTAGCGGGTAAGAAAAACTTTAAAAGAATATATAATAAATGATATAAAATACTAATAGAAAAGTTTGAAAAGCCTATTGATTGTGTAAGGTGTAATAAATCATTTTTGAATGCGAGTCTCACTTAGCCCAGCTACAAAGTTAGTAATGATGGAATTACCTTTTTTACAACTCACCCAAAAGCAGTTTATTGTGCATGCATGGCTCTGCAGCACTCACTGACAAACAGATCAATTTTACAGACAAGATGAATAATATGTTAGAACTTATTTTCATTTAATGTTTTGTTGCAGGAAATGAATAAGCGGCAAATTATACAGAGATCATTTACAGAGAACATCAGTATTCAATGAGCTGACAGACATTATTTAAAGCATCCAAAACTGTGGCTTATTAATTTAGTATTTCTCTAGAAACTAAAATATACATGATTAAATAAGTGTCAATCAAAATTTAAAAAAAGAATCCTAGTTATTATTTATCTCAAGTTTAACACCCAAAAGCTTGGCTAATCTGCTTCATGTGGGTGTGGTTCGATCGAATTTGACTGACAGTGCCGGCAACAAAAGCAAAACAAACCACACAACTGTCACCACGGTTTGATTCAAGTGACAACTCTGGGTGACAATAAGTGGCGTCATCTTTTTCCTAGTGAGCCTCTGCCATCTCAAACCAGTAACAAGAAAGCAGAAAAGCAAGGAAAAAACTAAAAAAATTTGTGTGCAAGAGCCCATCGCTCATAGTCAGCAGCTGATGGAGAAAATAAGTTTTTACGCCTTTAAGATCCTGCCAACTAAGAGATTGTAGGGAAACTGCAAATCCACTGACAGGTAATGAATAGTGCTAAAAGAATCTGAGGTTGTGTAAAAAAAAAAAGATGCTAAGCTGGGAAACAACGCCTGATTTGCGTCAATCTTCCTCCACATCCTTGGATGTATCTCTATTTTGTTTCTCACCCGGAGGAGCAAACTGTGACAAACTGTCAGTTTTAAATATTACTGTGTAGAGAGGAAAACATTTGTTGCCCGTGTGTGCTTGCATTTCCCTGAGGAAATATGTGTCTAACTCTTTCCGACCCTCACTGTGGTTCTGTTTCAGCCTTGTTTCGATTGAGAGTTCATTTCTTGTTCACCTGCACAAAACAGATGCACACAGAAAGGTGAACTATAGTGTTTGTGGTTGTTTGCATTCGGACCTGACTGACTGGTGCAGAGTAAACACGTAGCGGCTCAGTGCACTTCACATTTTACCTTTAATATTTTACACTTGGAGGCCTGTTGTTAATTGATTTTACAGGGTTGCAGTAGGCTGAAGTGGGAACAGATGGCTAAAACATATAGGATGGCAAGTTTTTATAATGACCGAGGAAGAAATTTATATTATCCAGTGCTTTAGAATGTGGACAAAATAAACTGAACCAAAGTGTATTATGTGCAGTAATTGTGTATAATTCCTGACAGCAGTTAACCATTGCGCTCTTTCTGTCATGTACTATACAGTCACATACACTACATACAAACAGGGTCAGCTCACAATGATAAAAGTTGAAAACTTTATGATAATGCTTAGAGGCATTATGACATTTGTAGTATCTGTATCAGCAAAAGGCTAGAGGTTCCAAGTTCATCTCGGTGTATGCATGAATGCTATGATGCATCTGATTTGTTCTTTTGAACATGTCAGTTAGCATGTTATTGTATGTAATTTCTCATAGTTTGAAAAAACGCACCAGTTGTAAGATACAACTGTACAAAACTGTATGCAATCGAACAGTTGGCTTGATTGTGCTGTGAATGGCAGAAGGTGAATAAAGAACGGATGCAAAGCTTTTACTTCACAATAAGACGTGACTTGGCCAATGGAACCGAGCAAGAGTCGCAGAGACGGCTCATAAAGAAGCAGAGGAAGGCATTGTGGTTATTGAAAGAGCAGCTTTAAGGCTTCAGTTCAAGACCTTTAGAAAGTTCATAATGATACATGCTTCTTTGACTTCCTATAATGTACTGACTTATTATTGAGCATAAAAAAATCTATATTCTGCACACTCCTCTTTGTTACTCCTGCCTGCCTTTTCACCTGGCGGTTGAATGCATTTCAGAGTGCATTAAGTAGCTTTGTGTCTATGCAGTCAGTACACAGTAACAGGCCAAAACCAAGACTGGAGGCTCCAGCCCTTCATGTGACCCTGCACAGGATGGAGGGAGCTTTTTAACATTTCCTTTCAAAACACCAGGCTTCTTCATTTTTGAATGCAAAGAGAGTAGGCTGCTTCAGCTCAACTTTGTATGGAAGCACAGCATGCACAATGAGCAGGCAACAGCGTCCCATTATAAAAAACAACAACAACATAAATCAAATGAACAAAGACTCAGTGCTTTCAATTGTTCACCTTGTTTTCTCTGTATACATGACTTTGTTGCATCAGTATTGTGTGTGGAGCTGTGTTAGCAGATTCAACAGCTGTCTTCATTATTGTCAAGGTAAATAAGTTACAATGAGGCTTCTTAGGGTGAATCCAGCAGCAGATGCAGAACAAAATGTAATGGTATCACACATTTACAGTTTTGCTAAAGTCACACACTTTCATATAATTTTGGTAGTAATAGTGGCTCTCAGCTGTCCTCACTGTACCAGTAGTGCAGGAGGTGTTTGACATTGCTGAGTCATGATTTATGCATGCCACAGGGACATAGTTGATAGTTGCTGAAGGATGCACCAGGAAAAGCTGACACAGTTGTTAGGGAGAGTGTAATATCATAAAGAGTATGGTCTAGACCTGCTCTGTGTGTAAAGTGCCTTGGGATAACTTTTGTTGTGATTTGGCGCTATACAAATAAAACTGAATTGAATTGAAACAGTTGAACAGTTTGTGGGACGTCTTCTCTCGGCTGAGCAACATGTCCCTGTTTTCTCTTGTTGGCACTCAGTTGCCAGTTTATGAGGCACACTCGGCTAAATGTTGAGAGTACAGTAAGAACCTTTCAGGGATTTTTATCGTCTTTTTCTGCCTCTTACACAAAGCCCTTGAAAATAGGTATTCGGCAGTCCAGTCTTTAGTGTTTACATCAGCATGTTGTGGCTCTGAACGTGTGTCAGGACTACTGCTCCTGCCCCTGCCTGCAACTAGTAGACAACCCTGCTCTCTCTCTTTCTCTCTCTCTGTGGGTGTGGTTGCGACTGTGGCTGAATGTGTGAGGAGTGGAGAAACCTGCGTGGGAGGCTGAGCCATCTGCACCTAATCGCCCACCTCCATTTAACACTGGTTCAGACATCCATTCATCGCCAGAATGAAGACTCTGCTTTAGCACTCTCTGACCAGCCTCCCGCCTCGTCTCCCTCCTGCTACAGCACAAAGGACTTGCAGCTCACTTTAGCCAAACCGTCTCCCCTGGTCTCCATACACCACTCTCTCAGAAAAGGTTGGATTCTCGATTCCTCCACCTGCCCCCCGTCAGCTCCTGGCCCTGGCTGCACCACCCCCCTGCTCTGCTCTGACTCCCATCCTCAGCCTCCAGCCTCTGAACGTCCGCTGTGCTCCAATTATCCAGACGAGTGCCTGAACCCTGGCAGCTCGGTGTTGAAGCTCTATTTGTTAGATGCTCTCTTTTTGTTGTATTACACGTCCTTGCTTTGACAGTAATTCTTAGTTTTGTTCCACCAGAAACCCTTATAGTTGTCTCTTTTAGTTTCTCCTTCTGTTCAGTTAATCTGTAAGTAAACCTGCGTTGATCTTGATTTTGTGTTTTTGTGTCCACATCTAGCCGCAACTAGCCGTGACAACTTGCTTCGAAATGGGTCAGCATCAAAGCAGGAAGGGGGAAGAAAATCAGGCTGGAATTCAAGAGAAGCCACGGAAAATGAGCCTTTATGGAGCAGATATTGATGTGGTTAACAATGGATTCCTTTATGTTCACTCCCTCTCTATGTCCACTGATGTCCCTGTATTATGAAGGCGTTGGCCAAGTCAATACTTGCTTGCATCTATTACATTACTGTGCACACACGACAGCTGGGAAAGGTCTAGGTGCACGAAAAAGGAAAAAAAATCTATGGTAGCTTCTGGTGCAACGTTGTTATTTTTATGCATCACTTAATTAGTGACTTCAGTTACAGGACTGCATTGGGATTGGGATCAGTAAAGTGGAACCCAATGCAAGTATGGAGGGAGTGGGAGTTTCCTAGTGGTTATCACTGCGGGTGGGAACAGGTGGCCAAAAAATAAACTGTGATTTTCGTGGAGTGAAAATTATAGCAATTTGTTTCTTTATGTGAGCCGGTGATTACACTGTCATGAAATGACTGTGGCTTTAAGAATAAACACCACCAAGCAAGTCCACTTACATCACTGTGAACATACAGGGTACGGTGGCTCATGCTGACCAAACAGGATTAACTACAAAAATCTATTCAAAATATTATGTTCAAATGCAGATAAGAACATGATTTCTGTTATTACCTACAGGTATGGATTACAGAACGGTTTCAGGCTTGGGAATTTCATGGGACCCAACACAAGTGTGGAGAATGTGGGCGGTTAAAACGTTGGTAGGAGCTGGATCAAGAAAACAGTCCTGTGTGGTTCTCTACTTCAGTTTTATTTTATCATGGTTGGAGGTTTTATTATCCTTTTAGTCTGGAGAGTTGTAACTGTGAAATACGAATACATATAAAAAAAGCTATAATTACATGCAAAAACAGGCCGTGCTGGCTTCGAACAAAGGAGAACACAGCGTAAGGATCCGACTGTGTTCTGTTTCAAAATTAGTTATTCACGAGCCATGGAAAATCAATAACTTACTAGGTATATGCATATACTTTGCACTGATTTGCAAGTCTTAAACAGCTCAGGGAATTGTGACAACTGTGCGTTTATTGTCAACTGCAGCAAACAAGCATGTTTAAAGTCAACATTTCAGCTGAATCATTTATGTTGTACTAACTTTCACATATGTTCCATGAAGTTATTTATGTTTTCCTGCTGATGGCATACCTCTGACGGAGCAGCTGGCCGACCACGGAGGAATGGTGTTGCATCTCTGGTAGAAAAGGATGTAGGCTCCTCTGGTGCAGACTTCTTCCTCCGGCACCAGATCCACGCTGCTGTCATCGTAGCTATACCACTGTCCGTCCACAGAGTTTCTGCAGTAAGCTGGATTAGAAGATGACAACAAATGTGATGATGCTATTTCATTTTTTTGTTGTCAGCAAAACATATGACAAGACTAAAACTAAATAATGTAACAGCTGCAGCCTCATATGCTGCTGTCCAAAAATGATTTCAAATGATTTCACAGGAGAACTATGAATTTGGTGTCATTTTTGTTGATTGCAATGAGCGTGGGCAGTTTAGTTCAACTCCTCAAAGTTTAATTGGTTTTGACTGACAGTTCTGCTGCATCGAGGAATAATCGACAATGGCTATACATGAAACACTTAGTTTGACAAATTCACAGTTGGTTTTTCTCTTTTCATTCGATTTATTTTAAACTGCTCTTCAGATATAAAACCAATGAAAAGAAAGTGGGCCAAGCTCATCATAAAGGGACTTAGATATGTTGCATCACATAAAAACACTGTAGACATATTGTAGGTGCATATTACACACAGAAAACCCTCCACTAACACACACACTTCCTAGGAGAGGTTTCAGTATGGAGAACTGCTGCTGTCTATTTTTGCATTGGTTGATCTGTCAGGTAATAAAAGATGGACCCATTATATAATATTTAACTTATTATTATAACATTATATTATATTTAATTAATGATGCATCACTCAGCCGTGTCCACATTAGCAGTTTCCCACCTCCTCCTCCGTGCCATAAGACCCAAAGACAGAAAACTGTGCAAGCAGGCTGTCAAAGCAACATCCTGCTGTTTCTAATTCTCCTATATATAATCCTCTGTGCTATGTAGCTTAAACAACCATTCCCCGCAGAAATGGTCTTGCCTCATCTGTGTGTCGACTTTTCCATCCTGCCAGTTATCTGAACCTATCACCTGTGTCCTAGCAAGTGTCTCCCAAAAGCGGAGGGAATGTAATATGAGACTAGAAATGGAAATTACTCTGCCTCAGAATAACAATAAAAAAGAGATCTTATCTATTCACTGGCATACAAACACAATTTTAATAGGGCCTCTGTGAATAGTTTTGAATACAGATTAAAATTAGTATATACTGTATAAGCTTTCTTCTTTTCCTCAAGGAGAAACATATCAGTTCATTTCAATTTACTCTGTTTTGTTACTCATCCAGTTCCATGAATGCGTGTTTTACAGATATGCTTTAGGTCATTATATTGTTGACTGCCTGCACTTCCTTCAACTCTATGTGAGGTAGAGCAAAAGGTAGACCTCATTAACCAAGCGTATCCCAGAGTGGTCTGAAAATCCTCGGCATGCTGGCAGTCTTCATTGCTGCTTGGGCACTGTTGGCAATTACTGGAAATACATCACACAAGCACTTGACTACTTGCAATTAGTGCCAGTGTGGGTACGAGGAGGTACCAGGGTTTACTGAGCCAATGTCTAGAGGTCTTTAGAGACGCAGATTGGCCAAAGAGTTGTCTGTAAGAGAGTCCTCTGTATCGGTAAAATGCCAGCTTTTCTCTTATCTCTCTGTTCTTTGTTGCAAAGATGCTGCTGTCTCCTCAAATTTGCTATTAAATCCTGATCACAGCATAATTTATGCTTCCATCTTTCTTTCAACAAACCTTCAAAGTGTGTTGGTTTATTTAGAAGAACACCCAGGTGAGTGTAAAAGTTGATACAGCCATTGAAAAGTGCAGCAGTGACGTGTTGCACATCGTTAACAGTAACAGTTAACAGTAAATGAACCGATTCCGGACGGGAACTGAAATTATCCATAGCAACTCATGGCTTCACAATAATACTCCATCTGTAAATATTTGATGATATGTGTTAAAATGCTGGTCTGATCAACATTCCAAAGAAAAATTTTCATATAGTAAATAATGCATGACACCACCCATCTCCTTACCAGTGTAATGCCCTCCATGCATCCCACCATGATGGTTACACACGGCGTAGAGGTCGTACAGGTAGTCGTGGGGGAGGATCAAGTCGGCAGGTTGGTGGTGTTGGCCTGAGGGCTGCTTCCAGGAAGGTTGCCAGGCACCCAAGTTCAGGTTTCTCATGCTTTGACTCCTCTTCACTACGTGGGGGGCCATGTCCAAACCAGTGAGAGGGAAACGCACCAGGGTCGACAGCTTGTTCCTCCGCTCGCCCACCTGTTTCAACATGTCTTATTCAAATGTACAGTACAAATATTTGCAGGCATATAAAATAAGGCACATCTTTATGTGAAAATCTATGTGGTGGATTTCGCAGAAATACATTCAACACTGAATTGAATTAACAGCTGTCAAATTAATGTTAATTAAGGTTAAATTAATGTTTTGCTTTTAATTGTCTTAGAAAAAGATAAACCTACAATTACTGCATTACAGTTGTTGCATAATTGAAGTTGCAGTTTACACAACTTTGGGGAAATTTAATTAAAAAAAAATTTTTCTTTCCAAAATAGAAGTTATCACTATATTGACATGTATGATTCCAGTGAAAAACCTGTTGCAGTGATTGTCATTAATTACTTAGACTGTGGTGTCTGGCCACAATCTCATTTGTCCACAGTTTTATAATGAACCAAAAATATGTCTATGCTTCTCATAATAATATAAAGAGCCTCTAAAGTTGTGTTTGGCACCGTTGCGTCAGAAAAGCATCTCGCACTCCCACTCTTAAATTGTTGACAAGATCACAAAATTCTTTACAAGGCCACAAAGACTGATGCATTTAACTTTAAAACACAAAATGTTCTTCTGGGGGACCATGCCATCAGACCCTCGTACAGGGTTCCAGGTCCACCCACCACAGTCTCTCAAAATCCGGTGAGGAAACACTGATGCTGATTCAGTAAAAGACTATTTTACAGAGAACAGAGGACTGAAAGAGAGCTTCATCACATGGTGCAACAACAGTCACCTGAGGCTCAATATCAGCATAAATAAAAAACTTGTGGTGGATCCCTGGATGGTTATCATCCAGGGAGAGGCAGTGAGGATCCAGGGCTCTGTTCTGCATGGTGGCGTGCTGCTAAGGAAGGCCAGCATGGGAATCAGGCTGGAAGTGTGGAGGCAGTGGCGGATCGGAGGACAAAATGAAAACCATCTTGGATAACCCTTCTCACCTTCTCTACAACCAGTTGTGGCAGATGGGTCGCTCATTCAACCACAGAATCAACAGCAATAGAAACCACAGACGATGAGGGGAAAAATATGTAGTGGATTTTGGTGCCAGATGTACTGAAATTCCCTCAAGATGTCTGTGAAATATCATCATATTGCACTCCTTTTGATTAGAGGAGGCCAGACAGGTAAGGAAGTTTGAAGCCACTTAGAGAAGTGCAATTTTCTGCACAATATTCCTCAGTATGGATTTTCCTACCAAGTTATTGTTCACAATTGAAGACCTATAGCGCCCTTCCTGTGAGTCAAACAGAGTGACTGATTACAGTTTAATGCCACAGCTGAAAAAGCGCCTGATTCTGTTGGCTGGGGTTCCACCACTGTGCTCAGGGCTCAACATGGTGCCACCTGCCTGCAACACCGTGAGCGGTGAGGAGAGGCAGAGATCTGCCAATCAAGCACTGGACAAAAGGTGGAGGCATAGCTGGATCTCACCTTGGCTGCAAAAATGTTTTTCAGGTCCGTGTACTGTCACAACACCGGAAGGCAAAAGAGCCAGAGGTTGTGTCGGAGGTTGAGTGGTGCCAGCTCTAGTTGGGATACGTTTGCAGACAGTGCCAGCTGTGAAATGAAACACCTTGATAAAAGCTGGACTGTCTCCTCTCTGGGCTTTGCCAAGGTGAGCTGAGTCATCAGCCAGGCGTGTGCGCAAATATTTTGATGGGAAGTGCTTTAAAAAAGGGGAAAGAAAAGCACTTGCATTTGCAAACACTTGCACCTATGAGACCAATTTACAAGGATTCCACACTGATCATTAATACATAAATAAACAGATAAGTAAGTAAGTAAGTGAGTAAATAAATAAAGAGAATATTCTTTTATACAGTGTATATTATGTAGGCTACAATATATTAAACAGAATATGATACTGCCTTGTTGTATATGTGTGTCATTAAATTGGGGAGACTCAAAACAAACAGGTTATAAAAGAAAACAATCAAAACTGAAGCAGCACCGACAAAGAAATTGTGTCTTTTACACAATGAGTCAGTAGATGGTGAAGACAGGATGTTAGCAGTGCTGCTGCCTCTGTCAGACACATATGAGATGGATGAAAAATGGCACTGAAATGGCGCCTGTTAACCCAAACTCTGGGTCAAGCGCCCATAGTGAGACCGATTAGACCCTCATGGCCTTCTGCACGTACACCTCTTTCAAACACCTCCAGTTTGTAACGCAGTCTTTCTGTTAAAAGTTTCATAAATGCTCATGTGTGCAGGGATGAACCTGGCAGCATCAGTCCTCACAAAATAGCTCCAGAACATGTTGAGATATTTCACAGGATGAGTCAATCTTTGACCTGTGGGTGGCAGGTCAAAAAGTCAGGGAATCACCAAAGTCATTAGGCGACATTGGGATCCACGAACTTTATGGCAATCTCTCCAAAATTTTAAAGACATTTTACAAAGTGGACCAACCCGTGGACTGACGTTGCAATCCCTCAGGCCATGCTGGCGACATGGCTAATAACTGTGCAGTATTACGGCATCTAATAAACCCAGAAAATAAACAGTCTATACATCCATCCAGCAGTGGTTGAGATATTTCAGTCTGGACCAAGGGGACTGTATGCTCACCCTTTTAAGTTAACTTAGCTCAAAACCTGCTTACACACAACACTCATTAGCCTACCACTATTCTCCATGAGAAAACTCAGACTAATGAGACTGTGAGGCAAAGGACAAATCTATTTTCCCATGGGTAGGGAAATCCTGATCTGGCATATTCAGCCGAGCAGCGAGGACAAATGGGAGTCATTTCCTCTGTGGAGGAGGCAGCACTGTTTAAGTGCATCTGTTAAATACTAATTGGTGCTAGGGTTTATTTATCTGTCTGCAGTGAGATGTACACCAGCAGAATGGAGTGGGTTTGTGGTTCGAAAGTGGCCCAGCATTAGGTTTGTGCAGCACCCTCTCATTCATCTCAGTTGCACTCGGATGCATTCATTTATGTTTTGTCTTTGATTACACAGTCAGATTGCATAAGATCCACCTAGTGTGTCTATGTGTGAACTGACAACTCTTGGCAGAGACAAACTTGTCACAGACGGAGGCGGAAGGATATAGGGGATTGAGACTTGACTGTCTGGTCTCCCTAGCTGAGGTCAATGAGTTTGTTAAAAAGCCTTGAGGCTACAACATGCCGGGGCTGGATGAGATTCATACAGTGATGCTGGATGCTGACGGGCTGTGGTGACATACGCCTTCAGTAATGCATTGAGGCCAGGGGTATCGGTTCCCGTTTTCAAAAAAGATGAGTAGAGGGTTTATGTCAACGATTGGAGCATTGCATTTCTCAGCTTCACCGAGAAAAAAATGAAAGCAAAGGTGCTAGAAAATGGACTGGAGCTCCGACTCAAGAGGAGCAGTTTTATGAATTTTACTTTGTAGTTGAAATTTCCATTTAGCTGGGCAACAGTAACTTTCTGTCTTGCCTTCCTGCTTAGCACTCACCTCCTCCTTCCCTTATATCCTCTCAAATTTTCTTAACCCGATTCCTTATTCTCTACAAATCATTTGATGTGACAACTAATACGAGAACATCTTCTTCAATTCAGTTAACCAATGAATGGATTCAGCTGTTGATCATTTCTGCAGAATACAGAAAGGAGGCGCATGAAACACGAAACACAATTATACAGAAAGCATGGAAAAAGTTCTCAAGTTTCATTTTTCTTAAAGCTGCAAAAAATTTATTTTTTTTGAAGAACAAGTCATTCTTGACAGATTATTACCTTGAAAATTAATTTCGGCAAATGTGTGTTCTTTTAATATGTATCCAGGAGACATGGAAAAACATTAACATTAATTTGGAGATGTATTGTCCCATTTCTTCAAACCACTGACGTTCTCGTTCTGTCCTGTCCCCCATCACCTTGAGTAACCAGCAACCAGTTGCCAGACAGCAGGTAAACAGTGAGCTAAAACTGAGCTGAGGGGAACTGCAGAGTCGGGTAATAATTCTCTTTGGGAGTGTCCCATTTCACATCACACACACACAAAAACTTTGAGAGATAAATAATTCAATGCAAGTCTAACTAGAGTCTTCACTTTTCAGCTCACCTACCTGTCGGAAGCGCTTGAGATGGAGGATCAGTATGTCAGGGAGGGTCCACAGGCTCATCTTCACCATGCCCTGCTGAAGCTGTTTACAGTGGGGACACTTCCAGGCATCGTCTGGGGCCAGCTGCAATCAGTCAGAGAATAAATTGAAGTAATTTCATCAAGTAATGGGACACTTCAGATGAATTGTCCTTATATGGAACCATCATTCTGTTTTCATTAACTTTGTCTGACAAAACTTGTCTGCGTTTATTATTATATATTTTCTTTTTACAAAATTTTGCCAAATTTAATTAAAGGCTTTTTTCATACTTGAATACCTTGTGTTTTTGCTCTAGCCTGAATAGTCAAATAGCCTTAACCTCTTCTTTCATCTTCCAAAAAAACAACAAAAAAAAACCCCCAAAAAAAGAAAGCACCAAAGGCTTGTGGAACTCAGCGTACAAGAACCTCAGTGAATACTTGGCTTTCTTCAGTCTTGCAGAGTTAAGATGGAGTTGGTGTTGTGTGTGACTGACATTTCAAAAGAAGTTTTTTCCACCACCTCTTCATCCAAAGTATTGATCTGACAGGAGAAATGCTTTCAGGCCAGCGCATGCTCTGCACATAGCTCGGAGGAACAATGGGTGACTTCAGCTTCAATGATGTATAAAAATGAAAGCCAGTCATGACTCCAGACCCTAGTTATAGCAAAATATACCTTCCTATATGAAGTCACTTAACTCCTGTCAACACCTGTGTCGTGGGCCAGTCATGGTGAAACATTTACTGGCCCAGAGTAGTTGCTGTGACTCACTGCCTCCCTTTTCAAAACGCCACTCCACTCTCCCAAAAGGGCTCTTCGAGACGTCTAGATCCTGTTTCACGAAATGAGATCACGAAATTAAATAGCTTTGTCTCATGTTGTTGCGTAACAAAACACAATTAGTGCATAATTGCCGCTGGAGCTGCTTTAAAATTCTGTTCGTCAGCAGCAGAGTGTTACTTCGGTGTGCTGTGTCAGTGGGCAGTGGAATCGCTTTCTGCAACTCCACTACAGTAATCGCTGAAATGACTACTTGCTCTATTACATTGCAGATGAGAAAAGTGATTGAATACAGATCTGTGCTCTCGTGTGAGATGGAGGGATTGCGATGCCACTTCACGTGTGTGAGTGTGAGTGAAAGAGAAAATGAATTCCAATTCTCTTGTCTCCTTGTTTCCCCTCACTTGTGTCTTTTTTCTATTTCCTCCCTCCTAAGATGAAAAAAGGTAGGAGTGAAAATCAGGGGAATATTTTCTGAATAGAAATTACAGTCAAGTCATCCGAAGCGACGACAGTTATTGATGACGTCTGCACAGCTGGATAACTTCTTGGTGGTGGTCTCTGACTGATTTGGAGTTTGCATTTGCACACACTGTAACGAATTTCTGTAAATTTACAGTGAATTTACAACAGTATCTTACTGTTTTTTATAATAATTGTAAAATACTGTTAAATATTCATCCACAGCATGTAAATTAACAGTTAAATCAGTCAGTTAACAATAACAGTAGATAACTGTAATTTAACAGCATAAAACTATGGATTGTTGTAAATTTCCAATGTTAGAACAATACCTTACTGTATTTTTTTAAAAAATTGTAAAATACTGTTAAATCTTCATCCCCACATGTAAATTAACAGTTAGTACTTGGTTAAGAATAACAAGTTGTACTTTAACAGTATAAAACAGTATTTTCTGTCAAGCGGTGGAGATAGGCACCACATTGCTTCACAAGTCTTGTCACTATCCATCAGCATCTGACTGATAATTGTGGGCTTATGTTTCTGTTTTGATGATACCACTTCTTTATTAATCAAACTTTTCACATTACTCAAGTCATTTTTGAGTGGCAAGATACAGGATATTCCTGAACCTGACTTTGGACAGCACAGCTTCTTCATCATTCCGAGCAGTCCATGTGGACTTCAACCAAAGAGGTAAAGTTATTTTTATCTCCAAAACAGTGTCCAGTAATGTTTTGTCTGCATGATTATTAAACAGACCTTTGTAAGGTGTGTTAGCATCTTATCACTTACTCATTTAATTTCATTTAAAAGTTCTTACAAATATAGGCCAGCCTATTAACAGTACATCAGATTTTCAACCTTTCATGAAATAGTTCTGTAAATAAGGTAACATTAGGGTATCGTTAGACTCAATTGAAGCCAGCTAAAAAATAGACAGTAAAAGTAACTATCTCAAAGATCTGCATTTCATTGTCTGTGGTGGCACCTGTGGTGATAAACAGTAATTTTGGACCTCACTTGACCTGAGGATCCAAACAGTGTTGCCTGTGTGATTTCGTGCTTGCAGAAAAAAAAAAACAGTAGGCCAGGCCGCTTCACCTTCACACAGCAAATTGAAGTCTGTTAGCTCTGTCTACCTTGTTTTGCAGACCAGCTGCTGAATGAGGTAGAACTGTTCTTCATTTATACATCCATGGGTAATGTTAAAATGCACTACCTGTGCGCAGTCTTTGAAAGTCGTCACTAATACCCTGTTCATGTGAATAGGCTTCTCATCACAAATGCAAGGGCTTTCACTTCTGTGTTACCCCATTCAGCGAAAGACAATGGCCTAACTGGTATTTATTTAAATTAACATGTGTTATTACAGTTAATCGCCAATTACAGTGTGAACATTAACTTGTGTTTATTTGTCCTATTATAGAGCTGACTGTACAACCAAAAACGGGAAGGAACGGGAGGATCATCAAAAAGGAGTGAGGACCTAGATTCGCCAGTATTTCATCAGATGTAAAGGTGTGGTGTGTTGGTGTGTTCTTCTCAGAAGCAACATTAAAACCATGTTAAACACATTTTATTATACTCTATTGTAGTAATGCCTGTCTTTCTCGTTCAGTTTAGAAATTGAAAACTAATCAGCTTCTTTAACTTCACCTTAATCAGTTCATCACATACTGTAGGCAAATCTGTTCATTTAAACTGTATGATATTGTCATATTAGCCCAGTATTTCTAAATGCCAGAAGATTTCCTTTCTATCTTTTCCTTTCACATCTACATGTGCAAAAGACTTGTTTACAAGCTAGACTGTTTTATTACACTGCTCTGTATGATATTTTAATTCAGTGTTACACTGTTCTTGATGCTATTTTAATGCAGTGTCTGAAGTTAGTAAAGACTGTCATTAAGGATTTTATTATTATGTACATTTTCTTTCAAATAGGTAATGGAATACCTCTTCTTTTTGTAATACAATGTTATTAGTATTGTTACTGTTATTAGTATTACAAAGTCTGCTGAGGGTTTGTATTAAACTATGGCAATGTTATGGAATATATATTCTCTTGTGTTTTATACCTGGGGTTCTCAAACTTGCTACTTAAAGGTCTGATCTGATTTTTATTCAAGGTCAGAGTTCAGGAATGATTGGCAATAACATTTAATCAACATTAAATCAGTTCACTTATGATTATTCTGGGAAACGGTATTAGTGTGAGTGCTCTGTACTCTGTCATTTCTTGATTCTTAAACAGCATCAGAGTGAGTGGTCGTTCCATTGTTCACTCTGTGTTACTCTCCTCAGTCTCCTCTGCTGGCTTAACCTACTACTTTTCTTCAGTTGGCACAGACAGGTGAATAGTGGTGGATGCATGTTGCTGGATATGTTTATGATAGGCTTAAGGTAGAAGCACAAGCACAAGAAGGTACACAATTTAAAGAAATTAAGAAAATTCATAATCCAATAATATAAGTACAGAGTAGTTTAATAATTCATAATTTCATTTATAACTTTATATAATGGTTAAAAAGGTTAAAAGTCTATTGGAATTCATGTTTTTATGTGATTTTGTATATGTTGTTAAAAGGTGTACTTCCCCTTTAAGAGCGCATAGAGCCGGCAGATTTCCTTGTTTACGTTCAGTCCTCAGTCAGTCAGTGCTTGAGAGCTGGAGAGCGAACGGTTTTCCTACTTCTCTTCTATCAGCAATTAGTTAAAACAAGTCAGAAATGTCAGAAAAATTCAGTTGTCATCTGGATGTTAGGCTGACGTCTATTTTTTTAATGTCATGCGATCTACCAATACTACCTTTCCGATCGACTAGTAGATCGCGATGGACGTATTGAGCACCCCTGAACTAGTGTATACTGTAAAATTACCATAACACAGTTATCCTACTGTCATGTACTGTAATCCAAAATACAGTAGTATACTGTTAAAAAAATAACAGTAGCTGCACTGTAAAATTACCACAACACCCACTGTTATCCTACGGTAATATACTGTAATTCAAAATACAGTACTATACTGTTAATATAAATTACAGTCAGTGCATTGTAAAATAACAGTAAATTACTGGCGTCCCTGCTGCCAGTAATTTACTGTTATTTTACAGTGAATTTCTTTACAGTGCAGATAATGTGATGCACTGGCAAATCTACAGGGCTGTAATTTTGCACTTATGTCCGTCAATATAAGAATATAAAAAGCCTCTGCATGTTGCCTTGTAAAATGAATCTGACAAGCATTCACACACTGAAAACAAACCTGTATTTAATCTGAGTGCAGATCAGTCATTATAATCGAACTAGTTTTACACATGACAATTAGACTAAGATGTTTTTCCCCAGCTGTCAGCCAGTCATGAAACTGAAGCTGCTGTCGTCGGAGCTCGAGCACAGACAGTGTGTGCAGAGTTCAATGCTGTGGGTTGCAAAAGCAGGGGTTCATTATGATGTCAAATTGTACAATAAAAATAAAGCACTCTGCATAAGAAGAAACTTAAAGGACCAGCATGTGGGATTTAATGGCATCCAGCTGGGATTCAATTCAATCCAATTTCAGTATTATTTGTCCCAAGTAGGCAATTTGTGAGTCAGCAAAAATAAAACCACAGACCAATACATGAAAGACATCAATATATCATAGAAATATACGGCAGGTGACATAAACACGCACACAGGGTGGCACGAAAAATCGCATTGTTTGAGCTACTCTTGAGCTGATTATAAGTGCCCACTGTAATCCCAGTGGCCTGTAATGGAATCAACACTGAATAGTGTCAAAAATCTAGCAAAACAATCATTCAATCAATCACAATCAATGTAATACACATAGCCATAACAAACATTACTCATCTTTATAGTTCAAATAGAAGCTACAAATATAACATACTGCACCTCATTATTGAAAAAGCATCATTGTCATTCCCATCATCTTTATCATCACCATCACAAAAGTAATGGACAGAATAGAAGCAGTCACCTCCTCCTGGCATTAACATTCAGGCTTGAACAGACACACGCTGGTTAAATACGTGATTTGAACTACTCAACTATGTTCCTGCTATCTTACTGGCCACCTTCAATCTAAGCAAGGGTGTTCTTCTCTTTAGTGCTGAGGCTCACATACAGGCAGTATGATAGAAAATGAGATGCCAGACTCAAGCTCTACAGAATGATGTATGTTATTACAGTTTTATCAATGTGGAATTGGTGTCGAGGTACTTATAAATGGTAATGTGTTGACTCTTGACAAAACTGTCTGGATTCTGTACTGTTTCAGAGACATTAAGTTGTAAAAAAAAAAAAAAAAAAAAGATTTTCTCACCAAAAAACAGAAACATCAACAGCTGGGCCATGACCGATTTCATCATTACAAACAAGGCTACCAATTATAGAGTTAGTAACAGAGATCAGTAAACTGAACGTGTCTGCTGTCATAACGGGTTCATAAGACATTTGTACAAGAGAGGGGAGAGAACGCAGCCCTGAGGCGCCCCAGTGGATAATGTTGGGTAACTTGACAGTTTCTCATTCAGCCCTCACTGTGTTCTGTTAGTGGGGAAATCAAGCACACACAGCTTGTGTCCAGGCTACTAAAACTAGTTTTGTCAACTAGCATGTGCGGCTGGATAATATTAATAGCGGATGAACAGTCAACTAAAAGCAGCCTGACATGGTTCTTGCAACCTCCTAGGTGTTTTTATATGTGGTTATGTAAGATGTTGGTAACATCTTGCACACCTATGTTAGCCCTAACAACAAAATGAAAAAGCATTCTTGGTGATTTTGAACAGTCCTTTAATGCACACAGTGCTGGTCATGACATAATACTGGCATTTGCCTTCTATATTTGATTCTGCATTCCTAGATTTTTTGCACTGCTTTTTACAGCCCTAACCCGACAATCTGAAAGCAACAGTCTGAAAATTAAACTTATGATTAGAATCAAACATTCCTTTGAGGCAGAGTTGACTGAATGAGCAAGGCTCATTTCATGAAATGCCTGGCTCCTCAGTCGCAGTTAAAAGACATTCAAAGATGTGGATGTGGTGACCATGGCACTTTTACCTGACTGTAAGATATTTAAAGGTCTTTGGTCATCGGGTGAAACCATGTGTTGTAAAGATGACAAAAGCAACAGTAAGATGTGGAGAATATAAATCAGACTTTTTGATACCTGTATTTGGAGATCAGCTTGAAAGAGACTAAACATACACTCATTCTGCTTCCTCAACTTACCCTAACCCTAACCCACACACACACACCAACAGCACAGAGTTTCTCTCTCTGTCCCCTCGCTCACACCAATCTGACCTGAAGATTAAGTGCAAACCAGACATATCTTTAAACAAATACACTCAAGTCTCAAGTACTTTAAATGAGTTATCAAATCAGTCTATTAATCAGACCACACTGCAGGTGATCAAATAAGCATTGTTTAATACGTCTATTAGTAGAATGAAAATTATGTTTTGATAGTTAAATAATCAAAGCAATCTTATATAGCTGATTAACATTTTCTGAAATAAATGTTAAACTGTGTGGTTTTTTGAATGTGTATATAGCTACTATGCCACTTCATGTCTCAAATTAAGATTTTGCACATGTAAATTAATTCACGAGAGTCAGGAGATACAAGTTGTTAAGAAAAGAGGCAAATCCACAATGATAGCTACACAACACATTGTTTCCTCAATGCCATAAAACTCTTTCAGAGTGGGTTACAAAACGAGCCTACTTTGCTGAACGCTGAATTAAAAATATTTCTAAAAAAGAATAGCTCCCACTCATGAGAGAGAGCTGAAGAAGTCACAGTCGGGGGGCGAAGCTGTGGCTCTTATGATTAAACCGTGGCCAAGTCTCAGCCAGGGAAAAAGTATCTCAAGAGGCTGAGACAAAATCATTTGAACTAAAAGTTTTATTTTAAAGATATCTAACATACAACATGAGCTTATATGTGAGATATTTTAGTAGAGCCAAGAAGATTGTTAAGGCTGACACTTCTTGATGGACAGGGTCTAGTGGCTATATCACAGGGGCAAAGTGGAATAAGCTGACATCCAAAAGTGTCAACATTTTTTCAAATCTGTCACAGTAAAAATGAGATGAAGACTGGGTCTTTTCCATTGACATTCTTGTAGAGATTTTTCCTCCGGCTAAATGAGTTGAAGTGCCTGACATACTTGAAACTGGCTGCAAGTCAGAATGACACACTAGACCAGACTAGAATGATCAGTTCATGGTTGTTTGCCTCTGCCTGCAGTTCACATCCATGCCAGATATAATAAATGTAATGAAAACTTTGAAAGAATGAAATAAAAGGTATTAAGTGTATTTTAATCACTATATTGAGAGACAGGGAGTGGGGTTGGACTCACTTGGAACACATGTTAGCAGGGATCATTGGTAATGTGCTTTATTTTGGGAAAAAAAATCTGATAGAAATGCATGAAATTCACAGATGGAACGTAAGTACACGGAGACAATAAACAGCAAGCACACAGGGGCAGATCAGGAACAGAAGGCTGAGGTGAATCCAGTTAACAACTAGACAGGTTGGTCAGGAGCAGACAGGGTTGGCAACAGAGAACACATCTGAAAGAGTTTGCTGGAGATTCTGTCATGACGCAAACACAATCTGGCAAAGGCTGAGTGAAGTGGTGAGGCTTAAATAGAGTGCTGATTGGAAACTGAATACAGCTGGGTGCACAGGTGTGTGATGAGGTGGGAGGGGCTAGCAGGTCAGGTGAGGCAGAGGTGGGGTCAGTGGGAAAATAGAGGGAACAGAACATAGAATTAAAACAGGTAGAAACATAATAATCAGAACTAAGACTGGTAGAAAGACCAAAGACATGACATGACAGGACTGTAACTGACAACATTAAGACACAGAGACTGGACTAAGGCAAAGCTGAACTGTGACAGGAAAGAACTGAAGCGTGGCTGGCACAACTGAGAAAGACAAGACTGTGACAATATTGACATGTATGATTCCAGCTATTTTTACAGAGCTTCTGATAGAGAGCTTCTTCATGTGGTGCAACAGCAATCATCTGAAGCTCAATAAATATCAGCAAAACCAATCGGCTTGTGCTGGATTACAATGCTTCAAA
This sequence comes from Centropyge bicolor, assembly GCA_037975185.1. Lineage (NCBI taxonomy): Eukaryota > Metazoa > Chordata > Actinopteri > Pomacanthidae > Centropyge > Centropyge bicolor. The sequence continues at coordinate 839,519 of JBBMOC010000021.1, read as the reverse complement.
TATGGATGTTGCTGCCAAAAAGGTCCAATTTCTAAAATGTGCATGTTGTGGATGTCGCACACATCTTCAACCAGGCAGCACAAAAGATTTATACAATCAGCACAGTTTCAGTAGTTTAGTAGTTTTAGTGTCATTAATTCAGTATCTGACTAGATGTGAATTATGGTCACAATCTCCCCTTCTGTTCCTGAGCTATGGTGCTGAATATTGGCCAGTGTTTTTTGCAGAACATTATGACTTCACATTGAAGTTTGGATACAAAATGTCATCACTTCACCATTTTCCCCTACAATACATTTGTGTGATATTTTGTTATAATTAGCACGAGTTCTTAAGTTATGGCCCAAAATGTGCTTTCTGAGGTCACAGTGACCTTTGACCTCCAAACTCTGATCAGTTCATCCTTGAGTGAATCTTTGTTCCAAATTTAAAGAAATTTCATCACAGATTTCCTGAGATATCACATTCACAAAAAAGGGACAGACGCACAACCAAAAACATAATGCACCTGACAAACCTGACAGTGTTTTAGTTCACATTTTTCCTCAACTTTCAACTGCAAATGTAAAATTCAAGGCCTCTTGGAGACCAGCTGGTTGCATCCACATACACCCCAAGAAAGTATAAAATGAAGATATTGCAGCTTCCCTTATGATTTTCTATGAATATTGCCACAGCGACCACTTTTCCCCCAGCATGGCAAAAAGCCTTCCTAACATTTGTTAAATATCTATGTTACATCCCACTCATGAGGTAGTCACATGTAGTGTTAGTGTTCAATGAAAACAGGTCATCAGAGACCGAACAGGATATCTGTTTTGACAGGATGTTATTGCAGTAATTTCTGGGAAAGGAAAAGGTTCCGGGAAGAACATGATGCCTGGGTATGAGAGGTATATTTGTATCATTCACACACACACACACGCACACACACACACACACAGACTGAGAGGTTGATATAAATCGAACAGATGTAACCCCTACCAGCTTTTTCTTCTCGGTCAATAAAGTGACTGCTCCTCGATAACAAAACACAGGTGTCTCATTTTTGCATTGACACTTATTTGCCACAACATAACATTATTTCAAATATCGCCCTGCAGAGGAGATATGTCAAGAAGGTATGTGTCAGCATCACCCTCCTTCTTCTCTTTCCCTTCCAAATCAAATACTAATAAATGAATGAGAGCATCTTCAGTTCTATCTGCAGTGCTGCGTGAGGACTGAACCAAAGACGGGGACAGAAAGTGAAGATTTTATTCTTCAGTCTGAGACATTGGAATCTGACGCCCCTGCCAAACTCCGCTATTTCAACATTCAAGTCATGTCATACGTTCTTTTTGAAAGCAGCACAAGGCCAATCATCGACTCCAAAAGCCTTTTCATCTCTCTTAAAGAGGGGGTATTAAAAAAGTAATGTCTACTCTTTTGGTGAAATTGGCATGTGAGATGTTATTAAGTGATAAAGCTTGTATTTCTTTTCTGTTTGAAGCAAATCCCTTGAAAGTTTGAACTAACAACCTTATCTTACCAAACAAATATTGAGTGTAGCTGAAGCGTGATGCAGTATAAAGTCACGGACAGATTGCGTGATGTTTCAGTTTGTGCCTTTAGCTGATGGTAGTATTTCATAGTAGTATTAAGCGGCAGCCTATCATTTTAATTTATCTGCACTCTAAAGTTGTCCTCGGGTTGTGTCTTTAATCTGAGGGTTTTTTTTGGGGCTAAACAAAATTAATTTGGGCCAAAAGTAGTATTTCATGAGAGGAATACATATTAAGTGATGAGCGGCTGTTCGTTACATTACATTACATTACAGGCTGATAAACTAACAGTGCACTCTCTCTCTGCTGGCTCATTACAGTCAGTAACTGCTGATGTTTTTCCAGTCAATAAACTGCGAGCGGGGCTGTGTAGTCAGTCGCTGGGGCTCTGAACTGTCGTCACATTTATTACGAGTGCATGAATATGTGTAGCCATAACAAAACTTATGACGCAAGTGGTGCACCTTCCTTCCCACATCTTCACAGTGGCTGCTTCTCAATTTGTGACTCGTTGTAAATTTCTTCTTTTTTTAGCCTGTTTATTTGTTCTTTTTACTATTTAACTGCATTATTCCCTTTGCTGCTGTGAAATGTGAATTTCCCCACTGTGGGATGAATACAGGTTTATCTTTTCTTATCTAATCTAATCACCCATCCTCCGAGGTAGTATTATCATTTTCTTCAAATTGATTTTGGTTGTTATTGGTTTCTAGCCTTAATCCTGTCTATTATTTCCTGAAACAGAGTCATGCATGACCATATTTGTAAAATGTGTTTCCTTTTCTCATAATCTGTCTTCTCTACCTCATCCAGCTCACAGACTTTTTTGCATTTTAATTTGTTTATTAGGCGTGATTAATCTTTTTACTCTATGTTCTATGTGTATACAGTGAATTAACTAATAATAAATTAATAATAATAACTATTAAAATGTACATGAGAAAATTCAGGGCTTACTGCTGCAAATGACTCTCCCTCAAAGAAAGATTCTCAAGTGAATCTTAAAAGATTCTTAAAGAATACATGTAACATGCCAAAGGCAATTTATGTAATTTCTGAAATAATTATAACACATCAGAAAGTGTTCACACATGCTGCTGATATTTAAACATATCTGACATATCTCGGAGTGCTCAAATTCCCCAGACCCGTAGACTCCAGGTGAACTACTCACTTTGTGCTGTGCAGCTCATTCAGCTGAATAAAAGTCTGTACAGCACTTAATCAGGGCGACTGACACAAGAACCAAACCTCTGTTTGATGTGCACAGGTAACAATCACAGGGCAAGTATCAGGCCGCCACTGACTCACTCACCGCTGCTGAGAAATGACATAGATGAATGTTGAATGAGAGGCCAGAAGTTTGTACTTTTACTACACAATGTCCCCCAAGTTGCACTGGGTGACTTTAACCACTTCACTGTATGACATCTCGTTCTGCCTCTTCATGTTTTCATTCTGTCATGCAGCGTCTCCTCTCCATCATTACATTATGTACATGTATGTTCTACACTTGTATGTTATACAATGTATATGCTACATTATATTATACGACTACTATATGCTATATTGTATTACTTTTGTATTATATATTTATATTTTATATTATATTACTATATTATATTACCATAATGCATATACCATCAGCATTAGCATTACCATATCCACTGCTGCTATTGTACCTTGGACACGCGCAGGTATACACATTCAAATTTCTGTTATCTCTACTGCCTAATTTATTGCGTCTATTCTTAGATTTTATATTTTCTACTTTATATTTTGTATTCTAAACAGGGCAATAGATGAGAAACGATGGAGATGTTAATTTCCCAGGGATTAATAAAGTACTCTGTCTGTCTGTCTGTCTGTCTGTCTCTTCTCATTTGCAGATCACTTCCTGCTTTGTGTGTTTCCAGCATAATTAGCTTCACCTGTAATCCTCCCCTTCAGGTGTATTTAGCATGTGTCCGTTTTACTCTGCAAGTTCATCTTAGTCCCTTGTGTCCTGCATTCCAGCCTTTATCCTAGCATCTCAGTGTTTTCTGTTTTTTTGGATCTTGCCTGATTTTGACCTTGCCACTGCCAGATTTGTCTGATTACCTTGTTTCGGCAAGTAAAGATTCTGTCTTGGGCATTTGAGTCCGTTCTACTTGTGTGATTCCCCAGCTTCCTGAATCAAAGGGACATCAAAGCAGTGGAACAGTGACGCTGTCGGGGTTCTTCAGGCTCGGACTGACCTGACTGGGATGTTTTCAGGACTGTGGCTAACAGTCTGGATGAGTATTCAGTCGCTCATGTGAGGACTGCTGTGTACCATCACACTGTCATAACAATGTCAACCACTGGTTCACACCTACGATCAGACAGCTGAGGTTGAAAAAAAGGAAGAAATGTTCATGAGTCGGGAAAGAGGCAAAATAAAGCCTTAGCCAGGCGGTGAGAGAGGCTCAATGACTGTACTTCAACAGCAATTTTCCCAACTAACTCCTACTGCCTGGAGAGGTCTCAGACAGATCATTAGCTACAAATTTAAAGGCAGTTAATGACTTCCGCCTGCCAATGATCTGAGTGGGTTCCACTGTTGCTTTGAAACACAAAGGGCCAGTCCTAGCACCATCACCTTTTGCCTTATTTCTACTGCAGGGTAGGGCTTGACACAGCTCCCCTTTGGTGCCAGGTACTTTTCCAGATTTCGTTTTCTCTGCTGACAGTTCCCCCTTAGTGGAGGTGGGATTCTTAGCTGATCGTCAATACAAAGCAGCAGCATGTACCTCAAAGGGGCAAAGGCAAAAGATTGCAATGTGATGGTTCTACATTCATTCCTATTTCTGTTCCCTGTGCCAATCGCGGGATGTTAAATCCATCCCATCCTCGTTCCTATGCAGATTTCGTTGCTCTTGACAGTGGGTTTTTTCCTCAACCTAACCAAACTGATTTAGATTGATTACATAACGTGAAGTATGGCAACACTCGGCACAAACTCTGCATCAATGAAAAAGCTTCATTCTTTCTTCTCAGTACCTGACAGAGGCTGACCTCGACTGATTTTTTCTCCCACTGTTTGCAGCTGCTGCCATAAATGCATATTTGAGGCGTGCCAACACATCACTACCGGACCGACTCACCACAGAGATGTATTATAAGGACAGCACATGACTCATCATCAGATGTACAGGTTTGTAGCCTGAAATATCAGAACTACTTTTAATGAAGTTTAAAAATGAGCTTTTGCAGCCTTTAGTGGTTTTACTTGTGATATTGCTATGTTTTTGTTGTTATGTCATTTTGCTTTGGGTTCATAGAAATATAATTCTGTTCCAGCTGTTCCAGCTGCTGTGTCCTGCAAATACTTTGGTGTTGGTACATCTACTTTTCCCTGTGCAGCTCCTCGGCAGCTGTAATACAAGCAATAATTGAAATAGAGGACATTTAAATCAATTTTAGACGATTCTAACAAGTGCATCATTGCTCTGCTTCAGAAGAATATCGCACCAATTTAGCATCGCACACCTACAACAGTGTCCAGACACCAGTCTCCAGAACTGGCAATATTATCTTTTTATTCCACACATTCTTTTTCTTTGTCAAAACCTGGCGCCTACTTTACCCACAACACAATGATTTATAAAATGTTTACAATGTATACATACATATCTGATGCACAAAAGAACTCCTCTCCAGTATTCATTTACAGCTTCATAGCTGCATTAATGGCTGTTTGGTTTGCTTTTACACAAGCAACAGTGCCTTTATTACCTCCGCTAAGGAGGTTGTGTTTTTGCTGGCGTTGGTTTGTCTGTTTGTTTGTCTGTTTGTTTGCAACATAATTCAAAAAGTTATGGACAGATTTTGATGAAATTTTCAGGAAATGTCCTTTCTGGGACAAGGAACAAATGAATAAATTTTGGAGGTGAACCGGAAAACCGCCATTATGGAAATGGTCGATTTTTGGGTATAACTATCAAACTAAAAATGATATCAATGTGATTCCAATTGCTAAGGGTATGTTTTTATGGTCCAGGAATGCAGAGGTATAACAGGGTTATTACTCTCTAAGAAAAGACAAACATACTATTAAGGCCATTTTAGTTTTGGACGTGCAATTTAGACTACCACCTGATTTTTAGACAAGAAAGACACTTTTAGACGCAGATGGCTGGATTAAGTAGCTGAGAATAATGACTTCATTTGTTTACTTGACAGTCACACCGTCTTCAGGCTCACCTGTTCCTCTTTGGTATATAGCTGGAAGCACTCATCCAAGGTACAGCTATGCTGCTGCAGGTGCTGCTGCTGCTGGTTCCTCACACTCTCCGCATCCTTCACCACCTCCTCCTGGATGCTGCCAAACAGACTGAGACACACATACACACACACACAGAGTTTATTGTTTCTATTCATCTGCAGGAAGGGAAAGATAACATGACAGACATCCAGACTGATGGAACAACTGATGCTCTCTCTGTGTGTTCTGCCTACATGTTGATTTCTATAGGTATACTTCACAAGGAGTTCAAACATTTGTGCACCATCCTTACCACTCTTTGATCTTGTGCTCCCATTCGATCACAAGCTTCACGTGGGGAGGTCCCCCGGGGCCACAGAACTTCAGAGCTCTAAAATACAGCAAGAGAAGAAACTATCACATTTTAAATCTGAACACACATGTTATTATATTGACTGTTGGTAGAAATCAAAGCCTCAAACCAGAAAAGGGAGACTGAAATCTGTGTTGTTGTCGTATAGAAAATAATGGACCTCCCGTGGTGATAATGACCCTGAGATGTTCTCTGAATGTTTGTGTTGTTTTTGTTATTCATGTCATTTATTAGACAGACCCACACACACACACGCACACACTGGCTACAGCAGGATCACAGAGAGCAACACTGGGCACAGGTGACTCCCGGCTTCACGTGATCTATTAATATGCAAACTTCTGATGTAGAGTCATAACGTGGCAAGGGGTGTTTGTATTGCAGAGCGCAGCTTCACTGCTTTGATCTCAGGAGGTAGGATAAAGCGACATCAGTATTCAACAGCCAGACGTCGCTGATAGAGGGTCACGGTAGATTTAACAATCACTGAATGCTAAGGGCAGAAGACACTTTTTTCTTCTGACAACATGACAGGTCGCGAGTGGCAGATGTTTTGGAGTCAAAATTTAGTTCCCTTTGATTTTCCAAAGCATCTGTATTCTGGATTGAGGCAGACTGTATATTTCCAGCATAGATGAATATTGACTGGTTCTGACTATGAGCAGTTTTGTTCTGTCTTCAAAGTATAGCTCATGTTACTGTTCTCTGTGAATATGTTTAAAGGCCATACTGAGCGTTACCACTAGATGTCAGGCTGACATATCATGTCAACACAATCCAGGGAGGTTCAAGATTTCAATAAAGAAAATTTTAAATTAAATGATCATGAAAAGGAGCAGACACCAAAAACTGATATATTAATACATGAATAGGTTTTATATGAGATACATCTGGATGAATGAGTTACTTTATCTGTGGTGGTGTCACACTCACTACAAAATGCAGGACACACAAAAAAGACGTTTACAGCTGTCTCCCACAGAATCAATACACCCAGTTTAAAACACTATTTAGCCTCAGTTGAAGTGGCCATTGAGTCTTGCATCACAATAAATACTAAGGCAAGTGACACAGACTATGGAGCCTGGAGTATACCACTTGCTATTGTTGACTTTACAGTATAACCATGAATATATAAATGGTGATTAAATTCCCAATTAAGAAGTATATTATCTTATTTCCTTTTTCTTTCCTTTATTTAAAATTATGAGTCAAATATTGAATTTCAAAACTTGCAAATTTCCCCCTACAAGTTCTACATTTTGTCATTTCATTCCTAATGTGTCTGCCTATCAGAGTATGACGGCCACACGCTGACTGTTCTTTAAAATTTCCACTTGATGGCTTCCATTCAAACGCAGCTCTCGGTGTAAGCAGCGTGCCACCTTGAAATGAAAAGAAATCCACCAGACGGGCTGACGGCAGCAGGAGCTCTGATTGGCCAGACGGCTGCCAACACATAACAGCTGGTCAACATCAGACTGTAATTATTCTAGTGGCCCTCTTCAGACAAAACAATGCAACAACATGCAGGTGAACAGCAGTTATTTAATAAGAAGGTAATTACACAGTGAGTCGACCGGGGCAAAACATTTAAAAAAGAAAAGAATTTTAAAAAAAGGAATCTTATTGAATAAAATCATGTGAGGTTTGTGCATTATACTGGCGCTGTGAGGTTTGAGTGTCATGCTGCTTCTGTCTATCTGAGCCACAATATGTATGAAGTGTTTTAGTTATGTCAGACCACAAATTCCTTTACATGATTTCTATTTGTCTACAATTTACAGAAACACTTGACTTATATATAGATACTGTTTGTCATTGGTTTTTGTTTTTTATTTACACCTATTTTTTTCCCACCTACTTGCAACTTAAAACTGTAGTCAGTTAGATAAGATATTCACAATCGTGGGTGTGACTGTAACTTTGCCTCAGTTCTAACATTGCTTTTGTTCTCAAACTGAGGTGAGGCTATGGAAACACATCCACAAATATATAGACTATAGATTATACTTTTATTTACACCCAAATGTGAACTGTCTGCAATAAACTCCACCACAGACATTAAGGAAAAACTTCACAAGAACAAGAAATAATATTAACATAACTTGATTTTTTCCTGTGAACATGCAGTTTTATCAGTTGTTTGATAACAAGCTGCAATGTGCATGATGTTATTTCTTATTTACATTATGTAAGTATTCAAAATTTGCACATATGTACATCCCAATAAAGTGTTTTCTGGGTTTTCATAAATGTATATCCCGTAGCCATGTGGAAGTACATAATAAATGCACAGCTTACAAGATGAGGCTTCAGATAGGCACAACCACATTTTGATATAATTGTAATAGCTTTGGAAAAATATCCAGACATACAGTACTTATTAAGTGTTTGCAGATTTGCTTTTTATATGAGAGTTTACTATTGATCTTGGCAGACATCTTCACTCTTCTGCCCTTTTTTGCATTTTAAAAGTCCATCTAGAGGTGGGGGTCACAAAGTAGCTTCATCTATAAACAATTCAATGCAATACACTCTTATAAATACATGTTAAATAAATAAATTGAATAAATAACTGGCAAGAATTTGTGTCATGTGAAGCATGAAGAGAGGCTTCACAGAAACACGCCTTTACACAAAAGCACAAACACACACACCCACACACACACACACCCACACCCACACCCACACCCACTGAGCTTCTAATCTAGCCTAGAACACGATCTCATTTCCCAGCTCCTTTGAGAGAGGCCTGACCTTCACTGCTGCTAAGTAGAACAACAGCAGAGATTTATACTAAGCTCCTCAGCTGTGTGGCAACACCTTGATTCTCTTTATCACACAGGTAATAAAGACCTTATCTTCACGCCGTCAAGCTGATATCGTTACACTCACTCCCTGTAATCCTCTTAAGGCACCTTCGCTTCTGAAAGGAGTTGTAGCTTTTTGTGTAATGCACTAGAAAGCTGCCTGCCATGGTCTTGCCTGGTCTTTCATTCAATTGGCCAATATAGTTCTTTCTTTACGTGTGCACTGCTTTAGCCGACTGTGCTTTCATTAAGAGTGATTCTTCAGTGTTGCATGGTCTGAAACAGCTTCAATAGGTTGCTTTTATCTACTTTATAGCACTTTTACTTTGTGTTTTTATCATTTCAACTTCAAGGCCATGTGGAGCATGTTCATAAAATTGCTGTATTATAGAAAGTGCACGCTATTGTTATGAAATGAATATATGTCATCATAAATGCGTCATCGGATACACAAAGAAAGAGTGCACAGCGCTGACATGTTGGATGAATGAATGAATGATGAATGTGTGTGTGTGTGTGTGTGTGTGTGTGCAGGTCCGTTCTTTTTCCTTGTGTGAGTGTACATGTGGGTGCGTGTGTCACACCTGTCAACCGCAGGGTGATAGAGCGGCCTGCTGTCCTGCGGGGACAGGTAGCTGTAGGCTGCCGATCCCCCCACCACTCTGATCTTGAACAGCACACCGATATTCTGCAGGGAGAGAAATACTCATCAGTAGAGTCCTGAAAGAGTTGCTAGCCAGCTTTAAACAATGCAATCAGCCTCTTGCAGTAGAAAAAATAATGAAGAGTTTCACATTCAGTGAATTTCAACCTATGTCAATCTGACAAAAATGAAATTCTGTGCATGGAAATATTCATAGTTACTGCTGTAAAAAAAACAATTTCTGCCATCTAAGACATTCAAACATCAGGCTGTAAGGGTGAACACCTCATGCTTGAGAGTGAGAAAGAGGCACCGATGCAGGAAATGTCACTGGAGCGTTCTGATGGGAGACAGATGGTATCTTAATTTAGCTACTGTGTGCTTGAGCCAATTAACAAAATTATGATTCTGGTAAGACAGCCCTGCACGGGGTATGTGGATATTAAAAACTGCACCAGATAAAACGAGTTTGAGCTTATCATGTCTCACTTAAAGCCCCTGACAAAAACCTTTTAATGGACAGATGTGCATAAGTCATTTACAATTACAGAACAGCTGTAAGAAACTTCCAGCATTAACTGTTTAAACTAAGTGCTGTGTAAATCCAACATTTCTCTAATTCAAGGCTGAATTCTGTAGGAACACTCCAGCAGTGAAAAGCAAACAGCCTTCCTCATTTATATCTGGTAACTAGTCGCCGCCTCCTCACTCAAATTGAGCATTCACAGATGGATTATAGCTCCTCTGCTGCCTCAGCAGCAAGGACACAGGAGCAGAGTTGTTCAGGAGCAGGGAGCAGAATCAGGTTGCTAATACATTCATTCTGAGCCAGTTGCCTTTGGTGAATAGGAACTGCACCCGAGCATAAAGAGAAATAAATCAGGTGGTTAAAAGGAGCCGAAAGCAGCAAAGAGAGAAAGGCACAGTTTTTCTTTTCAGTGATTAAGGCACTGAGCAAGCATACATTCAGATGGCTTTCCCACCTGCTGGACTATAATGAAGAAGAGCAGGGAAGACAGTCACGCTAATGAGCAATCCCACATGGGTAAATTTTTGAATGAACTATGGAGAGTAAAGCATCCATAAGCTTCTGTTTTATAAGAAAGCTGTCAACACAGTGAGGAAGTGTGGATGTTGCCACACTGCCCAGATCTCCACTGGGCTGGCGTGAAAAAAATCCAAACTGTCTGGTTGTATCAGGAAGCAGAAGTGAGGATATGCTGCACGACAAAATATTTCATTCAGTGACAGATGATGACAATGAACAAAACAAGCAGGTGGAGGCCTCACACGGAGCACAAAGAATGAAATTGGTCACACAGTAAATCTGCTGATCTTAAAAAACATGGCAGGAAACTTTTTGCCATCTGTTTTCAAACATCGCTCACTCTGCAGTTTTAGCTGATTTGGGGACCAAAAACTAAACCGAGGAGTCTTTTGGATGAGATCTCACAGTCAACTCAATAAATCCTCCAGAAGTCACATTGATTGAGTAGAAGTAGAAAAACCTGAGTGAATTTCTTTCACCCTTTGAAATTGTAACTGTCTCTTTTGTCAGTTTGAATTCTTTAGAAACTAAAACAAGTATGAAAAAATGTCCTCAAAAGAAAAGCACACAGTGTTGTGAACCATGACTTTAGGTGTCAAAAAAAGAAAAGAAAAAAAGAAACCTTTTTCGCACAGATACTATATTGGACTTTACACAATCTGCGCCATGACAGACAGGCTTTCAATATGTTATCGTAGTATAAAAGTAGAAAATGGAAGAAATTTCTTTCTTTTCAGTCATTCATCTGCAGAGGCAAGAGGCATTTCTGAGAGGATTGGAAATCAGCTGAAAAACAACTAAACAATATCCTGAAGAGGGAAAGACACTTTACCTTGAATGTTACATACTATTTCATTGTGTGGTTTTGAAAATCTATAAATGTGACTTTTACAAAAGCAACCTCAAGAGGCAATCTTCTGTTAAAGGTCAGATGACAGCCTTTATGTGGCTTGGTGGCAAAAACATAGATGTAAGTTGTCTAAAACAACAACAAAAAACTCTACCATTGATACATCTTTAAAACCTTTCTTAGGGCTCTAAAATCACTTGACTGGCCATTTGGCACAGACAATACAAAAGCATTGGTGTAATCAACACAGCTGTTCACTTTGATACTCTTTTTTAAGGATCATCAGAGCTGGAAGAGAAGTTGTTTTTTTTCCTTTTTTCACATCATTAATTGGAAGTTGTATCTCACTGAAATCACCTCTGGGTGGCGACAAAGCACCTCATAATGAAGAAGCAGAGGCGACCGAAATATTGTCAAAGGAATGAAGAATATAAACAGCATTTACTGTAGCTGATTATATTACACAGAAATCCAACCTCATTTCTTAATTACAGCAGATCACAGCTTGTATCTTTTAAAATGTCTCAAATTAGATCAATAAAGCATGAGAAAAAATTGAAGGTCTGCGATAATAGTGGCCTTTCAGGTAGAAATAAAAATCTATATAATCTACAACCAAAGGACCCTGATTGCTTTGATTAAAAATAAAGGGATACGAGCGAGTGGGGAGGTTCAACGATTTTGCATCTGGTCAGACAGGCATTGAGGAGGTAACTAAGGACAGAGATAGTGATCGGTCAGTAACAGGCTGATATTTATCTGTCTCCTCCTCTTCACTTCTTTCCTTATAAAGCTGAGAGCTGCTGGCTCTCGATAAGGCCACCTCAAATATTCCCTGTCATCATGGTGTTGCCTATGGCAACTCGACGGCCAGCCGTGGGGACAAAGTGTGTGTGTGTGTGTGTGTGAGAGAGAGAGAGAGAGAGAGAGAGAAAGAGAGAGAGAGAGAGCGGAGCTGTGGTTTTGTTCTTGTGGTGCAGATCACTTAAACATCTATGGAGAAACAGATGAAGCAGAAACAGCGATGTGCTGGACAGAGACACAACAGAGTCACTCAAAAGCAGAAGAGTTGGACAAAAACTTTGCTTTTGAGAGGGCTCAAGCTCAGAAGCTGCAGAAGAAGCTGACCAAGACGGAAAAAGATCTTTAAAAGCAGTAGGAGGAGGCTAAGAAGGCTTCAGAATGATCCCAGGCTTCCCATGAAGCCCAGCTGGAGGAACACAGAGCCAGGACCATTAAGACTGAAACTGGCCTGAAAAAGCCAGAGAATCTGCTGGCTCCGCTGGCAGCAGGAGAAAACCTCCCTGCAGGAAGAAGTGGACAAATCCAGAACCTCCTGCCTGACTGATCTGGACCAACAGAGACATGAGAATAATAAGCTCATGGCACCCCTGAAGAAGGCTGAACAGCAGCTGAAGCCAGGACAAGTCTGCCCTCCTGGAAGAGCTGCAGACAATCAAGGACACACACCATGCCCAGCTGGAGCAGAAGCAGAAGGACAACAAGAAGCTTCTGGCTGCATTGAAGATGGTGGAAGATCAGGTACAAAAAGGAGAAAACCTCTGTGCTGGAGGAGATGGAGAAATCCAAAGTCTCCTGCCTGACTCAGCTCAATGGACAGAGATATGAGAATAATGAGCTCATGGCAGCTCTGAAGAAGGCTGTTAAAGACTGGACACCACCAGTGGCAGGAGGAGAAGTCATCCCTCCTTCAGACTACAGAGGGTCTCAATCAGACTGAACAACATGGAATAGGAGTGGAGGGAGGCAGAGAGCTCCATGAGGTCCCAGCTAGAAGGTCTCCAAACCCAGCTGGCTAAAAAGAAGAAGAAGAAGTGGTACAGAAAGTTCTTTTAATGTCCAACTCCAAAATTCCAGCACAGGAAAACAAAACACACGCTCACACACTTAGACAAACACACGCTTTTTATATACTTGTGAAGCTTACAATCTACTCACAATGATATAAATGCACAAATTTATTTTCAAATATTTGTAAGGATTTTACACCAGAAAAATGAGTCTATAATACCTCACTTCTCTCTCTCACGCACGCACACACACACACACACACACACACACACACACACACACACACACACACACACTTATATTTGCCACCACCCCAGTGTAGGCCACAATGCCATTAAAGCCTTGTGCCCTGTGCTGTGGTTTCTCAGTCTTGTGCTGCCATCTAGTGGGAACAGTGGCTGATTCACTGATCACTGATTTTGATTCAACTGATTGACTTACTACAAAAGAGTGTGCATGCTTGTTTTTATATCCCAGTGAGGACTATAACCTGACTACACACCAGCCCCTGAGGACATCCTGTCACCGTGGGGACAAACTTGAAGTCTGCATGGGTTTGGAGTGTTTTTTGAGGGTTAAGACTTTTAGGATTACGATTAGATTAAGGTTGGGGTTATGGCAAGGGGCTAGGGAATGCATTAAGTCAATGGAGTGTCCCCATGGGGATAGTGAAACAAGTCTGTGTGTGTGTGTGCGTGTGTTTCTCTGAGTGTGAATATAATGTCCCGAGGTGCATTCTTGGCCAATGTGGTTATTTTGATTTAGTTTTTTGATTAAAAACAGTTCCCTGTGCTGCAAATTTCATTTTCTTTGGCTCTGAATGAATGAAAGAAGTGTTTCGGCACAACAGAGCACAGTATTCTGAGTTTAACAAAAAAAGGTTTTCAGCAGCTGTAAAAAACATCAGTTCTTTGTCTGTTTGAAAGTTTTTGAGGAAAAATACATTCCTGGTTTTACAGCATGATAAACCAACATTCAAGATCTACAATAAGTAATTATAATGAGGAGCCAATGTAATGCTAGAGTCACTATGGTCCAAAGTACAAAGAGTTACTCAAACTTAGTAGAGAATCCAACAATTATTCACTCAGCATGTTTAGCAGAAAATCTATGAAATAGTCTCAGCAGAGTAATGAGTTCTTATTAAAGTTCCTCTTCTGACATTGATTAAACCCCTTAAAATCATTTGGATATTAGAAGCTTTACTGTACACGACACAATGGCAGCCATACATGACTGAGCCACTAACTGATCTGAAGAAGAGGGAGAGTGAATTGTACAGGGTCACCTATGAGTTGGTGTATCATAAAATCAAATCAATGGTAATGTATTTTATGTATTGCTCTCTACAACATTGGAAATATAAAAGCAATAGATAACATGAGCCTTCTGCTTGACCATGTTATCATAGAGCTAATAATGCGTGTGATTGGCTCTTAGGTATGTTACATATGAAACCAGTTCCAAAGCAGAAATGCTCAGCCATGGTGTTGACTGATTGTTTTATGATGTGCCTTGTAGCATATCAAAAACATCATGTGAACATGTTACTAAGATTAAAAACTTTTTTTGCTGGATGGGGTCTTCATCATCAAAATCATGAAAAACAAGTATCGGACGTCCTTTTTATAAACACGTTATGATGTAGTTTAACTTTTGTCTTTGTTTTCACATGTGACAAAGACAATTGTAAGCAGGCCACGAAAACTTTTTAATTAAAAGCACAGAGCCCAAGCGTAATGAAAATTGATCAAATTTCTTCTAACTACTCTCTGCTCTGCACTGCTATTTCAATTTGCCCTGCTGGAGTCAAGGAGGTCCTGGAAGCCCTGAGCCGAGTCCAGAGTCCAGAATAGAGTGGATGACATGTTACTTGTTATTGGGGGCATTACCTGAGCCTGAGATCCATTCAGCATCAGATAATAGAGCTTGCTGAGGATGCTCTGCTGCAACTGGTCCCAGGAGATGCTCCTGTCCTCACGCATGAGAAACGGAGGTCCAAACCTGAGAGAGGAGAGGAGAGGAGAGGAGAGGAGAGGAGGGGAGAGGAGAGGAGTGAAGAGAAGAGGNATTCATTAACCTGTATCTTTAAAACCAAGGGAAACTTAGAAAGTCAAGGAAAATCATACAGTGATCAAAAGAGAGTTGTGTCCCAGTTGTTGTTGCAAGTACTGATAACAGCATTTGGAGAAAATACTGATAACCTACAGCATAGTCATGACAGTCAGTCTCAGGGCTGTGTACCCAGTATGGGAGGATGTATTTAAAAAGAAAATGTTCTACTTAATACAAAAAGTGCTTCAAAATGTTCAAAAGAAGTCTCCTTTGGTCTTATACGCATTTTTGTGCCAGAGGGAAGCGCATGCATGAGCACACTGAGCGGCCTAAAAATGGCATCAGAGGTTGTGCGATGTGACCTCTCCTGATGATATGCAAACAGATGTTGCTGGTTGGAAAGTATTAGAGGAGAGGAGAGGAGAGGTGAGGAGAGGAGAGGAGAGGAGAGGTGAGGTGAGGAGAGGAGAGGAAAGGAGAGGAACAAAAGTCAATACAAAAGTTAATTAATGATTATTTTTAGCTGCATATACTGTTAAATCAAATGATGAAATTAAATCAGAATGGCAGTATTTTAGTGCTATTGTGAAAATCAACGCATCCTTCAGCGTTTGTCTTTTGAGATTAATTAACTTGGCAGATCCTCCGCACTATAAAGCATCATAAATTAATTTCCAACAAGGCTGAGCTGAATGACAGCAGAGAAAGTGCCATTATAAAGGTCACTGCAACTTATTGTGTCATCAACACATCTGTCAAGCTGTCAGGTGTCAAGTGCATCAAGGCTTCACTGTCAGAGCCCCGTGTCCCGGACTGACAGCTCGAAGTGGCATTATGTGGGGTCATGGGCCGAATGAAGCTGAGACACCAGGCTGTAGATCATCGGTGCATCAACGCCTCATGATGAGTTCCCTGTCTCTAGGTTAACTCGAGGCTTGTGCTCCTGCTGTGGCAGCATTAGAGGCTTTTATGTGTGAGGTTAATGGGAGAGGAAATTGTGCTTCAGGATGTCACACAGTAATTGAGACATACATGGCTGAAAATTAAAGTTGCAAGGTTTTTATTATTTATGTGAATAAGTTAGAAAACCCATATAGACTTACACAGTTCAAGACAACATCCCTGCAGCGAATCCTACCTTCATGAATGTTTCACAGAGGTGTTGATTTAACTTGATGGTTATTTTGAAGGCTGTAATTTGTGACTTTGTTTTTAATCATCTCTCACCATAATAATTGTAATAGTTTAGCTCAATGGGTTTTAGTTATGGTATATCTTAATGCTGCACCATACAACATGTCAAGCAATCCCACTTTCTGGCAACAGCTGAGAGAAGGCTCGTTCTTGTTTCAACACGAGCTCATGCAACCAAGCATTTTTGCAGGGATTATTTTCCATGTTTGGAGTCAGAGAAGCTGCCTGTACAGAGCCCTGACCTCAACCTCTTCAAACACCTTTGGAATCAGCTGGAGCACTGATTGTGTGGCTGAAGGGAAGCAAATTCCTGCAGACAGGTTCTACATTGAATTGAAGGCCGTGCCAGAAGAGTGGAGGAAGTGCACTGTCCGGGTGTACACATATTTTGGCTATGTTTACTTCCATTCAGTGTTAATTTTGACAAGAATTTTTCATTTCATTTTAGTCTTAGTCACTCACTAAAGACTTGATTTAGTTAAAGTCACATTTTAGTCCTTAGTTTTGTTTATTTTAGTTAAAATTTAGTCAGTGGAAATCAGTTTTAGTTTTAGTCTCATTTTAGTCTTTTGATGAAATTTGACAGTTTTGTTGTACTGTAATAGATTTTTCAAAAGGATGTTTGTCATGGTTGTAAAAACCATTGTAAACATACCTTTAATTATGTGTTTAGTTATTTAAATTAATGTACCATATTACTCTTGTATAATAAATATGAATGTCTAAGGCTTGTGAGAAAAATCTAGAGATATGTTTGATATCTTTGACACTCGTGTTGTGTGAAAGGCTGCCATACTAAGTCACACGAACGAAATGGCAGAGAAGTTGACCACAACGTGAGTTTTTTTTTACGGTTTCCCACTTGGAAAAGACGTTATGGACAGCAGATTGAGGAAATAATGAAGAGGCGTCGGATCGCCTGTGTCGCAGCGGTGAGACGGAAGGGCATCGCTTTCGAGACCAGATCTCCCTTTTTTCATAAAGGCAAATAAGAGAGAATAAGAGTAACTGCATACATACATACATACAACAACATATTACTGAATATGCTGTCTTTTGCACATAAAGAACTAGTGTTAGTGTTGCCGCAGTGACACATAGAGATAGGAGGTACATAGAGATGACATCTATCACAATGTACACAATGTCGCTTTTCTGTTGCCATCTAAACACATGAATTTGTAAGTGTATAAGCATGAACACTGTGTACTCTGTGTGGCAGCAGAGGGCCAAGCTGAGCTTCACTAATATCATCTTTACACCAAAATTAGTGCTAAAAATAGGCCTTTGACTCCTTTCTCATTGCCAGTAGACAAGTTTGCCTTTCAGTTTGTTTGTATGTGGAGTGTCATGTTGGAGGTCATGGAGGCCAGTGACATTATTAGGGTGGTTACTTTTTTTAAATCTGTTGCGTCACAGTTGCAAGTTGTTACCAGTTACCAGAACAAACAATAATAAATGTTTCCATCACTGCCAGTTGGAGCCGATAAATACCTGCGACTACTGCGGAGTCATTTGAAATAGGAATGAATGTACCCTTTCTCACTGAAGACAAAAGCCAGATGTTAGTGTGTGTCTTTTGTCCCGTGTGAAATGGGTAAAGGAGCAAGAAGATCAAGCTCCAAATGGCACATGTGACTGAAACTGGACGACTGAAGAGAAATATGAATCCATCCCTCCTTGTCTCAAATGATAGGTTAGACTTTGTTGATCCCTGCAGGGAAATCTGAGCCACACTTATAATTTAAGAGGACTAATAATGGTAGTAGGAACATTTTCTTTGTACAAAATAAGCCCCTTAGTATCAGAGGATTAATGTCTACCCTTGGTCAAATGAATACTTCCATTAGAATAATGCTCTGTGTTACAAGGCACACAATGTCTCATAATGGGTTCGGGAACATTTCAGTGACTTGAATTTACTGCAATTATCAGAAGTTGTTGAACCACTGCTAGGATGAGGAACATTATGTGCATCATGAGTGTACCAAAACAAACTGTTTCCAGCAGTTGAATGCATGCCTGAAACTAGAAAAGCACTCAGAGAGTGCAGACCTCCGCCAAGCAGCACAGTTCCGCCAGCTTATTGTGACTTACACTCCAAAATATTAGTCCAACCTTTGATTTATCTATTTCAATGGATTCCTGGACCATAAAAACACACCCTTAGCAATTGGAATCACATTGATATCATTTTTAGTTTAATAGTTATACGCGACAATCCACATTTCCGTAATGGCGGTTTTCCGGATCACCTCCAAAATTTAATCATTTGTTCCTGGTCCCAGAAAGGACATTTCCTGAAAATTTCATCAAAATCTGTCCATAACTTTTTGAGTTATTTTGCAAACAAACAAACAGACAAACAGACCCAACGCCTCCTTGGCAGAGGTAAAAAAATTCACTTTAATGCAACATGAAATATTGGCTAAACTGAGCAAAAATGATTCAGAGCTGTTTGCAAGACAAAAGGTTGGTGACATGATATTTAAATCAGGAGCCACTGGCCTTCAAACTAAACTGTATTAAAATGTAATCACATATAAATGCTACTGTAATTCTCACTAGGAATAATTATATATAATAATAATAATTCAAAGTGTTTAAACGTTTTCATCAATATGAAGTATTTCATTTGCCTCATTGATTCTAAAAAACAAAACATATCTCACTCTTGTATGAATCAGTGGAAGCTCAACTGGACTATCAGACATCTGCCTTGCTTCAGCTGTGATCCTTTGGAGTGAAGCGGATTAATCTAAAAAAAATAATCATGCATTAACTTGGACTGGGTGCATAAATCCTTGCTCGCTTCTAACCAGACTGCAAAATGTGTTATGAGAGTCTGAATCCATGTAATATTTGTGCTGTTGCCTGCAGTGACAGTGTCAGCACTGAGGAGGCAGACGCCATCAAAGCATTTACTTCTCTGATTTGAAACAGAACAGCACAGATCACCTGTGAGCGACACACAAAATGCCTCCATCCAGGTGTAGCTGGATTATTTCTGCTCCCACTGTTTGGTCCGACTGTGTAACTGCTGGACATCAGTTGCATTCAAGGTGCTGAGCAACCTAATGATGCTGCCGACCCTTGTTAGAGGAACATGTGGCAACTTTCACAGGTTAGATGCTTCAATTTGAGCACAATGTTCGACCCTGTCTGTGGTTCCTACACCGTCAGCTTCCAGCTCCGGCTGAATGGGAACTCGAGCTGCACAAGTATAATAAAAGCAGCCTTGTCTGTGGCATTCATGCAATAGATACACAGGTCAAATTTGCACAGAAATTGGATGTTGACACTGAGACGGCGTTGAATGGATGAAAGGGGAAAAGAATAATTGAGGCTCTATTGAAGCTGTCGCTGCAGTTGTATTTGAACAAGCTCTAAAGAACTGTCGCACAAATGTCTCAAAAGTAATCTCATAAAAGAAATCTAACCTAACTCTGCTGCCGCGTGCTGAACAGAAGCAATTCACAAGGTGAAGCCCCGAACTCTGCAGCTGAACAAAGCCAGTACATGATATCAGCTCAATAAAGATTTAAGCAACAACAAAAACAAGTTGAAAATCCATCGGTCTGCTCACCTGACAGCCTGCTGGCCAGATCCCTCAGTGTTACAGATGAGCAGGAGGACCTTGGTGGAGCCGCCCTGGTTCAGGTATTCAGAGGAGAGGGTGCCAGACGGAGGTAACCTCTGTCCATCGGGTCCGGCCGCAGAGGTGTAGGGGGAGGAGGGGAGGCTGTGGTGATACCCTGAGCAGAGCAGAGGAGTGGAAAAACTGCTTAATAACGGCTGACGCTCAACCTGAGCTCCAAATCTGCGGGGGTCCAATCACACACACAGTTTGTTTGTTTTGCTGGCAGCCATTTGGGAAACAAATTGCACTTGTCAGCTCGGTGTTAACAGTTTTCGTGAGGAAAAGTTATCACAAGTACCTGCAAAATGCCAATCAGTCATGCAATCATTTGAAAGTAGAGTTTTCACCCCTGTTGCGGAAACAGAGAGTGGGACGACTGACAAAATCCCATTTCATTTTAAATAGGAGTTGGTGACATTTATACATATGTACATAACGAGCAAAACAACAGCTTTAACAGCTTAAAAATAAATTAATGTTCATAGCTCTATGTAGCTTGTTCATATTTATCACTCATATGAAATCATGAAAAAACTGATGTCTAGGCATCTCAGTGCTGTTATTTAGCACTCAACAAATCTATGACAACCCTGATTCCAAAAAGTTGGGATGCTGTGTAAAACAAATAAAAACAGAATGCGAACAAACTTTATCAACAACAGTTTTACAAAGTCTTCCTGAGCCCATGTATAAATCTCCTTTCTACAATCATGTGTTCAAAAAGTGTTGAACCTCTCTCCATCCTCGCTTGTGAACGGCTGAGTCTTTCCAGGATGAACCTTTCATACCCAATCATGATATTATCACCTGTTACCAATGAACCTGTTTACCTGTGGAATGATCCAAACAGGTGTTTTTGGATCAGTCCACAACTTTCACAGTCTTTTGTTGATCCTCTCCCAACTTGTTCGAAACATGTCGCTGCCATCAAATTCAGAATTAGCAGATAAGGTCATACATTAAATATACTGTCTTTGAAATTCAGACAAAAAACAGAAACAAATTTGCTGACAGAGCTGGTGAAGTCACACCTGAGCAAACTCCAGGAAAGCTTCAAAGCTTGTTATACTAAGCTGGGAGGCAGGACTGAGACGGACCAGGGTTACAAAACAGTTCTGGGTGCCTGAATGAAAAATTGCTATGAGAGTAGCTACATCTAGTGTAACATCAAAAATTGCAAGAAAATTTCCATTATACCAGAATGGCCATTTGATTATTATTTCCCCAGAGGAGCTGTAATTACACTGCAGAGGCCGTTACATTGACTTACATTCATTTTCTGGAGACTTATCCTAACCCAAGGCTTCACCCTAAAAATTGATGATTTACATTATGGGGACTTGTAAGGAAGGCGAGTCCCCACAATGCGACCGTGTATACAGATTTATGTCCCCACAATATGAGGAATACATGGACCACACACACACATTGTGATTAATAGTAGGTAATAGCTGAGAGGATACAGAAGGCCCAACCTATTGTCTCCCAGGAAACATAAACTCTGACATTATCAGAGGATTTAATTAAACAATGCTTGTTCGAACCCTACTGTGTAATTAATCACTGCCACCTTCCAAGATCACACACACACAGGCACAAAACAATCCCAAACACACACACACAGGAGAGCAAGTGTGAATAGATGTAAAGCTTAGATGTAGACGCCTTCACAAAAGCAAGCAGACTGATTATTAAGGCAAACACATACAAACACTTCCAGCTCAGATCGAGACACGCGGAGGAAGCGTTTTGTGAAAGCATTTCTGTTTTGCATCAGAGACAAGGACAGACAAGGCCAACATTTTTCACTCAACGACTGGAATTTCAGTAAGTAAATGCGCCTTTTGTTAAAAAAAAGAAAAGAAAAAAGGTTTGAATAAAAGAACAAAAGCAGTGACTGTTAAAACCAGCCAAGAAAATTGAAAACGCTTTGACTAATGTTTGTCCAAATTGCTACCAAATGACCTGTTTTTCTTTCTCGGCCGACAGGAGCCACTCGATGTGACATTTTGTGCATATTGCCTGCCCTTTAGACGGCCCATTCATCTCCTGTCTCTGTGTCTCAGTCACTCCCTCCCTCCATCATCTCGGTCACCTTTAACTCTTAGTGTTTCTCACTGAAAAGCAGAAGAACCAGATGACTGTGTTTCAACCCAAACTGTACATCATGCAACCATTAAGCCACCAATTAATCAATACAGCACTGATAATTGACCTTTGACATTTTGGGAACCAACTCTTGGAGTTATCTTGAATCTTCCTTAGTAAAGTATTTAATGTTGTAAATAGTGGAAGGAACAGAAAGGTCACTACATTATGTAAATAGGATATAAACAGAATGCATGGATAGACATTGACATTAAACAGAAACCAGCCCTATTTCAAGAGCACCAGTGTTTCAGTGGGTAGTTCCAAAACAAAAAAAAAAGTAATAAAGCAAATCTTGGATGGCGAACAGTGTGATGTGGCCCACATGTCCCGGGTGCGCTGGGAGAAGCTCCTGCCAGACTCTCATTCTCAACTCCTCTTGCTGAGATGGACGGTGGAGAGTCACAGATGGAGGGAGGTGTTGGCAGGGTGGAGAAAGACGGAGCAGGTGGAAATGTAGAAAGGAGAGGAGGCGAGAGGAAAGAGGAGTCGTTGCTAATATTAAAAAAGTGATTCCCAAAGCGAATAAAAAAAAAAAGTATTTCAGCTGAGGAGGAGGATTCACAAAGCTGAACATCCTCTCATAAACGTATTGATTTGGTGATCAATTAGCGTGCCGTCAAACTGTTTGTTGTTGCCGCGGGAATCTGTTTATAATCTGCGTTTTTTTTAATTAAAAGATAAACGCCGAGGCTGAAGCGAACGCACGTGAACGGAGGCGGAAAGAGAGTGAGCGTAACGAGAGAGCGAGACAGGAGGAGGAACAGAAACGGCTCTTAAGATGGGAGGTGGTGAGTACAGCGGCGTTAATTAAACAGCTTAGCCCTGAAGAACACCTCCTTTTGGCGCTTGCTACTCTCTTCTGTCACTGTCCTCCATTTCTTCCTCTTGTATTATCTTACACTCCCCTCCTCTGCCTGGCACTCTATTTATCATTGCCACTATCTGTCCCCCACCTAATTTGCCACTATCTGACAGCTTCATAGATGTAGTCCAGAAGTGAGAGGAGAGAGAAAAAAATCAGCAATAATTGAGACAAAAGAAGATTTTTGAGTGTGTTTCAAAGCTGTGGGATGAATGGTGGAATTTTTTTTAGGCCTGGGAGGACACACAGTGCTCTTATACATATTCTTACATCTAAACACAGTGAGCTTTAAAACAGCCTTTTCTATCTTTGGGACTTTAGCGAATCAAAGACCCCTGAACTCCACACTGGATGACAGCTTTATTCTGTCTGCTGATTCCAAGACACCAACGGTTCGGTGACTCAGAGCTATTGAATAAGAAGATTTTTAGGATGACAGTGTTAAAGTAAATTCCTGCAGCGCCCCTGTTATTTTCTACAGACGATGGGTGTCAGCATCAGTTACGACTCTTGATGGCCTCACCGCTCTGCTGGAATCCAATCACACACACACACACACACACACACACACACACACACACACACACACACACACACACACACACACACAGAAAAAAGTCTAATTTTGAGCAGATAATCATATTTTGCTGTTGCACCAGAGGCAAAAGTCTTTTGACACTGATGTCTTATTTTCACAAACAGCTCTGTTTGTTCATTATTGATGTGTAAAAATAGCACGAGTTGTGTAACGCAGAAAGAGCAAGAAAGCTCAGAGAGGATTTTTTTTGGCCACATAGCAACTGCAACTGACAAATCCTCCCAAGTGGTTCAAGACCAAATGAGTGACCCCCTGTCATTGCAATCCACACACCTGACTAAAAATACCCAGGGGGCTGTGGGCTTGGACGAATCAGAGGTCCTGGCAGCAAACAGCCATCTGACCACAAATGCCCCCGTTGACAGCAAAGCACCTGAGCTTTCTGCCAACAGCGAAATGACAGATTAGGGAGGCGGCAGGGGAGGAAGGAAATACACCTGATGCTGCCCTCTTAAGTCTCCTTCTTTCTTCCACCATCCCTCAGCTGCACCCTGCTCTTCTCTTTGTTATAAGAAGGCCACAATATAGCGTCAGCAGTCACCACATTCATTCCATTCAGTGTGTATTAAGGGAAAACAGCAGATGAACAAAGTTGGATCATCGAAACTGCATTTTGCATTTTGTTACATCATGTCTCAAATATTAGTTCAGGCCGGGTCCACACCACAGCACTGAACATTTCTGTTGTTTACATCTGTGAATACGTAAGACGGCCCTCAAAAACAAGCATGATCAAAAGTTCGGATTACAGTCATTACAGGAGAAGCTGAGGACAAAATGTTATCAGAAGAGGGCTCTTTAAAAATAGAGGAATTTTCAGGAAGCCTCATCCAGCGTCTTCTGCTCTGACCGGTTCACCGGAACACGACAAAAACTTACTGCGAGTTATAACGTAGGTTTTGCTTTAACAGGCTTGTGGGCAGAGGAAGCTTTCAGGTTGGCACTGACACAGGCATTTATGCACCATTTGTGTTGCTCCACATAAGGCAGCTGAGCTCAGTGTAGCTGTTATTTCCCGGGTGATTTGAGAACACGTTCCAGAGGCGCTTGTGATGATCAGAGCACCAAGTGTAGACACACCAAATTTCTTTCTGCTTTCCTTCACTTCAGGTTATTTTACATGATGAAATCTACTGGAGGGGCAGGAGGTCCCCTGTGAATGTTCCTGGAATATTTTTTGCTTTTCTGCACCGCGTTTGCTTGAGGCGTCCTGTAACTGCCTTAATGGAATTGCGCAGGAAGTGTAATTTGCAGGGTTGGATTTGCATGTGTGATGTCTTCGTCTCAGTTTGAGTCAAGTTCAAGAGCACACAGCACAGTATGTTTATATGTGTAATAGTCTTGCAATAACATACAGAATAGTTCACTATATTACATAATATACTGTATGTAAGCTCATTCAGTTTTCCTAAGCACTTTTGGTGGAAAAACTGAAATTTTAAAGGAGCAGGTAAGGTCAGGGTTTTTTTTGTCCAAGTGCTCCCAAAGTTGTGTTCTGCTGCAAGGCAACACATGTCACAAGAAGTAAATGAGAGAAAAATCAACCTAAAAAAAATTACACAGTATCATCAAACTGGATTTTGATATTTTTAAAGCCGCTATAATCAATGTATTTATGACAATGGATAAAGCAGAGAGACACAGTTAGTGACTTGCTGGTGAACATAGCATTTTGCACACATATTTTTTACATTTCTCCAGGTGGCCAGAAACACGACTCCACACAAAGAACAATGGATGTAAGTAAGTTTTCTAACAAGTTCACGATATCAACTTACAAGACGGTGATATGTTAATGTGCTCTCAAGTGTCTCCTGCCCCCAGACAAATTAAACAAAGATACCCAGATAAAAAATATTATAATACAAAAAAATACATAGAACACACTACAGGTTTACTACCATGTGATTGCAACCAATCTTTGTGTTGTTCATTTACTGTCACTGTGGCCAAAAAGGCACTATAATGATAATAATAAAACATCATATCCATCTACTATCTTGCTCATATTCTGAGAATCACAAGAGTAAAACACTCAGATACTGATGGTGTGTGACTGTGGGACAGTGATTTGTCTACATAAATGATGACTGCATGCGTGTGTGTTCACTGGTGTAGCAATAAAAACTTCAGTGTTAAGTAGCTGATTGAAGGATGTGACTGGCCAGATAAACACCTCAGAGCGGCGCTTGAAATCCCTGACTCTCCACCTGTACACAGCCCTCAGGGGGTTGATGAGAACGACACAGTGGCTTACCCTCGGCTCAGCACTTCACCGTGACAGGACCTGAACGCTCAATAACCTGCTGGAGTCACACTGTACAGAAAGTGTGTGTTAGCGAGGCAGGGGGGAGAGGGAATGAAAGAAAGACCTCTCTGCATCCATCTCAGGATGTAGATGCTTGTTGGTGCGAGTCGATTACCGACCCTTTATCTCCATTGAGAATTTTTTCTACCACCTCTCCCAAAGGAAATCTCTCCGTTTTAACATACAAACAACACACACACACACTTTCTCTCTCTTTCAGCCCAGTTGACCTCTCTCTGCACGGGCAACTCCCACAATCCACTTTGCTCAAATCTTGATCGACTTCTCCATTATCCCGGAGACATGTGGTCGAGCCTGGCCTTTACTTTTTAATTTCGAGGGCGTCAAATGAACATCGCACTAAGTTAGCAGGCTAAGCTTCTCTGAGCCTCTATTCAACAGCAAGTCTCTCTCTTTGTGCAACATTACAGAGCTCCATCGCTCTATTTATGAGCAAATTGCCTGGATTGTTGAGGGTGAAATTGGATGCTATTGTGGCGCTTTGGACCTAATTGATTTTTCAGTGTTTTCCATCATGTTACCTCCTGCTGCCACTTCCTCTAAATGTGAAACCTCATTATTGTACCTGAGGAGCGGAGCTGATTCAATATCCCCGAGAACATTCACTGATAAAGCCGGGGAACGTCCAGCTCCCACGCACTGAAATACACAGTGGGCTATGATGAAAGAGGGATTCCCAGCATGCAATATACCCTTCTCGAGCTACAAAACATGACATGTACATTACGTTGATGTTATGTTTATCGTCGTGCTGTTAGACGAGTGACTCGTCATTACGCACCCACACACAACACACTGTGGTTGTACCCTCAAGCTTTACCCTCCTCCTCCGCTCCATTCCCTTTTATATTATTATGAAGGGCACTCTTACATTAATTATTAAACAGTACCGTATCTAAGGTGCTCCACTGCCAATACTTTTTTTACTTTGCTAAGCACTTGTGAATAAACACAAATACTTTACTGAACAATATACACAGCTCCATTGCTTCACTTTGTGCAAGTCTTTAACGTGAATGCATCATTCAAGGGCAGCATTCATGAACTCTGGACTGATTGAGGAATCCGGCCAGCCGTCTTCTCCACAGGTAAATGCCAACAACAGTCCTTCTTCCCCTGCACGATCGTGTTTTGATTCAGAGAGTGCACGGAGAGGAGGGGCTGCTCACAGACAGTGACATTGTCAATGTGTTTGTGAAAGTGAGAGAGAAAGAGAGAGAGAGAGTCAGGGAGCTCTATGAAATGAAATGAGATTTTATCCATTTTAAACAGTAAAAAAAAGATTCATTATGTGGTGGTGAGTGTTAATATTGTGGCTGACCGCCAAAAATCTATTATTATAATATGGAGTTGTGAATATTCAAGTATTTGTCATGTTTAGTTTTTGATATCTGTTTGTGCTAGGGCTCCAGAATTGGTAATATTGGTCTGTTGGTCCACCACTATAGTCCAGACTAAAACACATGGATTGTTGTGAAAATTTGTAAAGACACTCGTGGTCTCCAGATGATGAATCCAACTGACTTTGGTGATCCCCTGATTTTATTCTAGAACTTTTTGGCTTTTACTGAATTATGAGATTTGAGGTCTTAAGTGACATGTTTTGACAACTCCTGGATGGATTGTCATGACATTTGGTTGAGACACTCGTGTTCCCTTCGGCATAAATTGTAACAAATGTGGTGACCCTGTGATTGTTCATCTACCAGCAGGTCAAAATTTAAAATCAAACACTTTTGTTTTATGAGCAAATATCTGCAAAACTAATGACATTCCCAACTGCCTCAGCTCTATTTTAGGTACTAAGTAATTGAATGATAAACTAAGTAACTATGACCTGTTTCACATCATCATGTTAGCATGGCATGTTGTTACTATGCTGACAAATGCTTTTGGCTCTAAACTGAAATAAGGATTGTGTTAGTGTGGACAATATATTTAAGGGAGTATAGGGGAATATGAAATACAATCCAGGAGGGCCTGTTTGTGTGAAACATCCAAGAGTTTGAAAGCTCATTAGACACCAACGCACTGCACAGAGGTCTATAATACTAAGAGACAAGTTTTTACAGCTCTGATGATGGAGCCTGCGTTTTTGTGTCATTGCTACTTATCTATTTGCTATTATTCTGGACTTTCAGTGAGGTCGATCACCTAAATCTGAAAAGCCATCTTGCTTGTAGAGAACACATGTGATTCAGCCTCTTCTGGATCCTCCAATACTGGAACAGCATAACATGTTGGCAAAAATATCATTTTCAGGATCACGCAGGAAAAAGGGGGGGGTCAAACGAGCGAGGAGGTGTGATGATGAGATGCACTTACGACTGGATGTCCAGGTTCTGCTGAGTGGTAATTTGCCTTATTCCCATCTCAATCGTCCCCGCCATCTCCTGCTGTTAAAGCACATCGTGCACCCTCGTGTCTCTTCCAGTCTGAGGAGGACAGTGCATGAAGCGCATTTCTGAGCACAGCTCTCGTCTCCTGTCTTGAAGTCACCCAACAGCCGTCAAGTGACCTCAAATTGTCATGCTGCGGTGGCTTGACAGGAAGATAAAGACAATCCTGGGAGGACATGAATCTGTGACAGATGCCTGCTTTCAGACTGAGGAAACCATCATTCTTTGCCACATGTTCGCAGCCCACATTAGAGCTAAACTCCCTGTTTCAGCTGACAGTTTATTACACATTGTCCACAGTATGTATCTGTCACTGTACAGACCACAATCTGTGTGAATGTGTGGAGTATATACAGTACGGGGCCAACAACACGTGTCACCACATTCATATACACATATGTGAAAAAAACTGATTTCCCCCTTTTGTTTCTTTTTCTTATAGTTGATCATACAAACATATGGCTGAATAAAACGCTTATTGGGGGATTGAAAAATGTATGTATTAAATTCTCAACAAAATAATAAAAAGTCAGCCAATAAAATGATGCATGTAATGGCTTGTTGAGTCAGTACACTGTTGGTTTCACATTTAATCATCTTGGATAAAGATTTACTCTCTGTGACGATTATAAGTGCCACGTGAATCCAATTTAATGAACAGAGCTTGATTTTCATACGATTTTAGAAAAACCCATCATCACCTGAGATAAATTAGTCGTCTTCACATGTCATACCACAGTGTTTCATTAATGATCCCAAATTTAACCTCCTCTATAGGGGTGGAATATTTATGTGGTGCATGTTTCATCATGTATAATCAGTGGGTTTTTGTTGAGAGTTGATAAAAGTAATAAGAGATGTTAAGACCACAACCTTTTCCCAAATGATGCATCTACCACAGCTAATAGATGAAAACTCCAGTGAGCACACAAATGTAGATTTTTTTTACTGATTCGCGACTGATCCTATTTTCTACTGCTGCTGCCCACTAAGAACAGATCACAGATGAACAAAGTCAGATAATGCTCTGTATAGTCCTGACACCAGAGTCTTTGCTTTTAAATAAAAAAATTTAAAAAATGATCTAATAGTCAGAAATATAAATGTATACATTCTTTTCAAAGAATTATAAAGCTGAATTTAATGAGAGTAACTAATCAAAATGAAATGTGTGTTTTGTCTTTGCCAAACCTAGAAAGTTGTCTTGTGCATTTTTCATTACACTTTTGCTTCTACAAGCTTTTCATCCAGTCATCTGTCAGGGCAGCAGTAGACTTTACTTTCCCACTTCAAAAACAAACCACATGACGGATGGCAGTAATACTGTAGCTGCAGACCTTTGCACAAACCTGACACACCTGATGAGGACCAAATCAAACACAATAGACAAAAACACTGATGGGGCTTGTGTGAAAACACACTGGCTGTGCACGTCATTTAACCTCTGCTGTTTTACAAATGGGTAAACATATGAACTACATAGTTTCCACCCCCTGAAATTCCCACAGTGGGACATGTTCACACAGGTCATTTTGGGGAGAGACTACTGTGTTTATAAATGAGAGGTGGTGTGACGATGCACAGTATAATAAACTTACAGCAAAGTGACTACGCTGACAAGTAAAGCCTCCATAAGCCGCAGAGTAACTGTGGCCTTATGTAACCTCTGTAATCACAGTAACCTTCCTGTTGCTTCAAACCAGTATGACTTCTTTTTAGTTCACTTCAGTTGACATGGCAGTGGGAGATGAAATTTTTGATAAAACAGCAACAACAGTGAAGTTTTATTCTCTGAGTCAGTCTTTATACCCTCACAAGTGACAAAGTAAAATAAACTACAGAGATTCAAAATGAAAAAAAAAAGGATATTGTGCTTTGTCACAATGCTTCAGACCATGAAATGTAATTATACACTATGCAGAATCTTTCCCTGTGTTACACCGTCTATATGCTGTTTCAAACGGCCGTCCTCCTCACTGAGAAACAGTTACACAGAAAATACTGCCACGCATCCTCTTTCATCTCCATAATGCCACGCCGAGGTCTCATCAGCAATGCTTGTGTAAATTCACGTGCTACTCTTTGTAAAACAAGCCGTAAATCTCACTGAACGGAGTTATGATATCCTGGAATCTGCTCTGCTGTGATCTTATGAATTATTCTGAGGTGAGGACTATTCATCATTTTCATCAGATTGCTCACAAAATGGAAGTCACATTTCCCCGTGAGTACTTATTGTAAGTGTGATTCATTACAAGTGTATTCCTCTGTGTGTGTGTGTTTGTGTGTGTGTGTGGTCTGTGTAAGGTTTCCTCTTGAGGGCCATGTATTTATGAGACTCTCCAGAGTAATTCTAATGGATTCATTACCTACTTGACTTACACAGTGGATGTGTGTGTGTGTGTTTTTGCTCATGTGTTACGAGTGTTTCCGTGAGTGAAAGCACACTGTCCGCTCCCTCTCTCTGTGTGCTGTAACACCATTTTTACTGTGAAGTGACAATGGAAATGCCTCCTGTCGAGAAAGTGAAGACTCTTAATTTTTCATGAGCGCTTTAAGCACATATGTGAATAATTGATGTCAATCTTCTTCAGGTGTAACAAAAACCCTTACAAAGGCTTCATTCAGCAGTAGGCCGGTGGACAAAAGCCGAACCACGTCTTGCCTCAGCGGCGACCCGCAGAGATCGCTGTTAATGACCTCACAGCGGTGCATGCAGCGGTAATATGAGTCAATTAAGCCCCTTTCAGGCATTAACATCGATCTGTTAAAGTAATAGCCGTACTATGCCGTATACGGCTATGTTCAAACATAGATCTCTGTTTAGGAATAGTGGCAGGATGGTTATAGATAGAGCAGCGCCGCTCGTGCGATAAGAGAGATCTACAACCCTGTTTACCTCCTCAGCACGACACAAGCTCTGCTGGAGAACAGCGTCCACACAGGTGGCTTTATGATGAGGAAAAGGTGTTTTGCCAGTGACTGAATATTTAAACTTAAAGCTGGACTGCCATCCATCCATTTTTCTCATGACTTCCGTAACTCATTAGATATGACAGGCAAATCTCTGGTGCATATTTCAAACAATCCAACAGTGTCCAAGCTTCAAACTGCAGAAATATCACCTAAAAAGTGTATTTTCCATTCCACAGATTTTACAGGTGAAGTGTTTCTCTGGATGTTTGTCTGATAAATGATAGTTGAAAATGAATGCCTTGAATATGATCACCTGCCGTCATCACAAGATTATTGCTTTAACTAAAATTGGCTCATTCACAGCGTTTCCTTTCTTAACTTGTTAAACTCTTACAGTTACATACAAGTTCAATTTAAGACTTATGAAGATTTTTAAGACCACATAGAACACATGTACTAAGCAGGATTTTCCTAAAATAACAATGTATAGACTAGTACAAAAATACACCCTCTCAATCATCACTTATGATCATGTGTACTGTGGCAACTTCCCGCAGGGTTGTCCGGAGGTATCAGTGTGTCAATTTGTGCTTTAAAACTGCAGTGAAACAATCAGAAAGTACAATCTTATTTCTCTGATTCACTGCTTTGTGCTCTCTAACTTGGAAGAGGGGCCAACTTTGAATGACATAAACAGACAGCAGCTGACAAATCCTGCATTTTCACCAGGACACTGTCCACAGTATGAAAGAATGATGGAAACTGGAAAATTATTATGATCACATTTTTTGAGTATATCCCAGCTGCATATAACAGTAATGATATAATAAAGTAAATGCAAACTGGCCCCAGATAAGCAGCAGAAAATGGATGGATTATGCAATTAAAAATGATTAATCTATTTAAGCTCAGTTAAGCGTTTGCTAAAATCAACACTTATGAGACGATGAGCCTCCCAGACGCTGTAGCAAACAGTGACAATGTTTGACTGAGACTCCACTAAAAAACGGATGGAACAAGCTCCTGTGTGCACAATCCACTGTCTCAACAATAACACTTTTGGTACAGGTGTGTAACATCAGCCCACGAATGTTACTGCATTCTGTGGACAAGAGAAACCTTTTGAAATTACTTTTGTCAATTAAATTCAAGAGTTTTCAATCTTCAGAGTCTTTTTTAAGGCAACTGAACTCCTTTCCTCCTTCAGACAACCTGTGATAACACAGATAGGACCCCTTAGGAGATTTTAATTAGGTCTATATGTGACATTTATTCCACTGCTGTAGGAAGCAGACAGCACAAGACACACATTTAAAGGGCAACTGCAGTGATTTAGTGTTGCTCTTTGATAAAACTGGGCAACTCACGAGAGACGGATTTTAAAAAGAATCGTCCGACTCAAAGCAGCGGAGCGGAGTGTTATCCTGACTTTTAGATCTGAGGATGGATGAAGCCCCAAAAACACTCATCCCGCACTTCCCACAATGCAGCTGATAGCATCTTATCATTAGTGAACTGATATGTAATTTGAAACACCCGATCTGTAACTCAGACATATTGTTAAAGTTTTCAAGACCAAAGTGAGATAACCCTGATGCCAACAGTTTTCTCCACATATATATTTATATTTTTAAGGAATAACATTGTGGGCGTTACATCAGTTAATATGAATACATTGTACTGAGCAATGTAGGACGAGTTATGGTAATATTTCATACAAAAAACTTCTTTTAAAAACCAAGATGCCTGCATGTACAGAGTGAACTGCATATCTCACAGGGGCATCTAGAGACCATTCAGCCCGTTTGCTTCAAAAAGCAGCAAGTGTGTGTTTTTGTGTTTCATTACACTCGCCCTCGTTCTCATGTCAATAGTTCATTCTGCAGGGTCTCGCACAGACGGAAAGGGTTTTTAAAGGGCGGCGGTGATGCAAGGCTGACACAACCTCACACCTGTTTCTCGACTTTATGAGCGTAAAGAGACAGAGCTCCTCTGTCCCTGTTTACCTTCTGAACAAAATCAGGGAGGATGGGAGAGCAAGAGCCTGAGAACATTCAAAACAAATCTTCAGAGACTAGAGTGAAATGGTTCTTACTTGCCAATCTGATGACTCCTGAGAGTTCCAGATACATTAATCATTTGTAGGAGCTCGCTCCGGTGAGAAGTAACTCAAGCAAACTTTTTTTTTGTCTGGCATTCAGACATGGCATTTCATTTAATTTGTTTGGGTGCTATCATGCATAAAGAAGCAGAATGAGAAGAGGAATACAAAGCACAGTGCAGACGCTGTCCCTCTCTCCTCACCAAAGTGAAACGTCTGCCTGCGAAAATTATGGCTAATGAAACATAAGGGCTCACTGAAAGCAAAAAGTGCTTGAAAGAGTGAATCATTATCTCCGTTTTCATCTGACTGTGGCGCAAATTTTAACTGAATTTCGAGAAAATCGGCGACGGAAAATGCAAATAAATGCTTGTTTCCATCCACTGCTGTTATGCGCTTATTAAGAGTCGGTTCATGGAGATGAGCTGGTGCCAATTCTCCAGATGGGTGCGATTATGCCATTGCAACACATACGACCTAATTAAAGAAAACAATATAGAAAAAAATGATGGGCGTATGGTATTTCTGTGTCATTTGATGAATCTTCTCATTGCGCCACACAGATCTGATGTTTTAGTCTGCTGCTATTTTTTGTCTCTTCAGTTGAGTGGAGGCTTCAGTGGATGAAGTCACAAGCTACGTGTACATTATGACTTGCTAAGTCTGTCTCCATTGCATATTTTGCTTTAATCAACACATCAAGTTTTTGACCTCAGCCAAGACTAGGGATGGGTACCGAATTCAGTATTTTTATAGGCACCGACCGAATTGCATCGCTACTACCGAGTACCAATTCAAATAAGATCAAACGGTATGTTTCGGTACGTAAACGCATCCTTGTGACTGTGAGGGAGTGGAAGAGTCGGCGATTTTCCATGCCGGACTTGAACACAGCATTGCATGCACAAGAGCGTAATGACGTCAGCAGCCGCGGCTTCCGTCAACAAAGCAAGCATGGTTGATATATAAGGTATGGCTCCTCTTTTCAAAATGCGGTGCAGATTCCTCTCGCTCAGTATTTGTGACGTGAAGTGCAAGGCCAGCGGCGGGAATACTTCTAATCTGAGGAAGCACCTGGTTAATTTTCTCAAAGCTGAAGAGTGCACGATTTTTGACAGCCTCAGATCTACAGCTACAACTCCGGCATTCAGCACCGTTAGCGACTCTACTATACCTTTTTTTTTTACTTTTACTCCATCCTCTTTTGCTCATTTGTTCTCTCTTTATAAGAGATGCTGCTGAACCTGGAAACTCCCTGCACTTTTTGTTACAATTTTCCAACACATTTTCACTTTTACTGCAAATGAATATCGGCTCCAAATATCGGTTATCGGCCTCCTTGACTACTAACAATCGGTATCAGTTTCGGCCCTGAAAAAACCATATCGGTCAATCTCTAATTTCTACCCCTCTTCAAATATTTGGTCAATCGGTTTTATGCGTAACTTAAAAATGCACATCAAGAGGACAGAGGCTGGAAAAGAGAAAATTGGAAACGAGCAAGAACGAGTGTGAGAAGCCAGTGTTGTTGATCCTATTATCATGTTTACCTGAGTGTGCTGTGGTGGAGCCTCCACGACTATAGAGGGGAGGAGCCTGAAAGGCGTAGACGACATCGCTGTCGGCAATTGCTGTCAGGTCGTCATCGTCTGAAAAGGAGCGCTGGAAACCCGTGGAGTACAACTCTGATAGGATGACCTGCAGAGAGAGAGAGAGAGAGAGAGAGAGAGAGAGAGAGAGAGAGAGAGAGAGACACTGTGAACTTTTGCACCTTCAGACAAGCCTTGAGCTATCCTCGCTGAACTGAGCCAGATTTTTTTATGAGCTGAAATTCCCCAACAAGGAACATCAACAAAAAAAATCGTATTCAAATTCATAACTCAACTGAAAATGAGAAAACTGTAAGATTGAGACACATTGGTACCAGAGCTGACTGTGATAGCTTATAGACATAGACAAAAAGTAGTGTATTCAAACTTTGAGAGGCAATAAAAGCAGATATATTTAGAATAAGAAGGAGAAAGTAAAGTAAACCCTTAATGTTGCTGCTTTAAATCTCTCATCTAAAGCAGCTTGTAACACACCAGAAGAAATTTCCCAAACAAGCACAAAATCAGAGACCACAAATTGGCAACTGAAATTCATCATGATAAAAATTCAAAACATGAACGTCTGGAAAGGGAATGATATTAAAGATAAGCTTCTTCTTTTTTTTGGAATGTCTTGATTTTTTAATCAGAGATGTGTATTTCATGTTTGAGTCAAGATCTTCAGAAAGTGAAAGAGAATAAATATTAATAAAACTATTGAGTGAAAACAGACGTATAACTATAACTGTGGTATGACAGACTTTTTGTATGCAAGGACAAGTTGTCTGTAGGACACTTGACACAAGGTCATTAAGTTTTTGGGCGTCTGTAAAGGTAGTGCACATTGTATACTAGTTCTTAAATACAGATAAATACTTAAAAAGAGAGAGGAGATGAAAAGGTTTTAAGAGATGGAGACATTGAAAAGATGAATGTATGAAGGTCCACTTTCTCTCTCTCTCTCTCTCTCTCACACACACACACACACACACACAGCCACACACACAGTTTTTACATATGCCACTTTTGGGGAATTTACAGAGACATACATTCATTTCCTTAACCCAACCCTAACCTTAACCTAACAATAACCTTAACTGTTGACCTAAAATCACAGTTTTCCAAATTGGGGACACAACTTTTTTTGCCCAATTGCACCCACTGTCCAGAATCAACTGGTCTTGAGTCTAGTGTATATCCCCAGTTTGGACATAAGTGAATCAACACACACACACACAAACACAGGCACTCTCTCTCTCTCTCTCTCTCTCTCTCTTATCACACTCAAATCAAATATACTTAAAAGACACTGGACAGGGTCAGATGTGTGGCTGCAGATTAAAGGGATGAAACAAAGCCGTCTGCTCCACAGCTTCCTGAAGTGATGACAGTGTGTTTGTGTGTTTGTGTGTGTGTATGTCGAGTCCCTTCAGAAAAGAAATTCCTCTGTCCTATGACTTGCTTTTGTTGCAGGTAAAGGTAGGAGATAAAAGCAGAAAAAATGAGAGTAATAAAGGTGCAGCCGCTCCTCACAAATGCATCAAAATTAACAGAAGAGTGTGTGAGATGTGTGAAGGATACAGTCCTGAGAAGAGGTCTAATCTGCCAAACAAGTGAAAACACCTGTGTGGTAAGATCATGTGTCTGCAGGAGCTGAACAACAACATCTCAAACTGTGAACTGAAATGAATTTCCACATCAGGAAACCAGAGAAATGGAAATTAATCTTTGGTTAGTTTGAGAAACAATTTAACGGGAAGCTTGAATTGTACAAGAATGCCTCCATTTACAAAAGCTTTTTTCTAACAGTACTAAAAAAAACACACCTAATTCACGTTCTGTTTGTTGATTTAGAAAGATGTCTGCACCTCAGGAAATCACAGATATCAAACAGAGGAAATGTGATGCATCCACACTGACACAAAGAAAAAGCTAACTTACATAAAGAGCATCATTCATCTCATCCCTCATCATTACACTCAGTCGCTGAGGGCAAAACGATCTGGGCTGTTTACTATGCAGTGTTTTTCAGAATAGATTTTATGGGCCTTCTAGTTGTGACACAAACACATCTTAACATACGAGTATATTTGCTCCATAACAACAGATAGTGGAAGTGTGCACTTGTGAACCGTGAAAAGGGTATTTTTAATTTCATGGGACATTTAAGTCATTGCTACTCTTTTACCTTCCTGTGGATGCAGGTTGAGAAAATCCAGCCGTATTCATCATCTGTTGCAGAAGCAGGTGAAAGATTGATGAACACACGTCTGCGAAACCTTTTTCTTTCACCCTTTTTTCTTTGGTGACATTTCAGCTAAGTGTCTGCACGCATTCAAGTGTTACCCTGCTTTCATTTTTTTTCTTCTAAGTTTTGGCTATTATCTTGTGATTGAAGAATTTACTCACTAACTTCACTGCTGTGGATGTGAAGAAGACACTAACCAGAGAGTTTAACATTTAACCATATTATCCAAGCCACTTAATTAAAAGTGAAAACAAAGGTGGGTGATAAAGAATGATTACCTAAACTGGCTGTTTTAAACATCTACTACATGCAGATCTTGCAGCTACTTCCTGGTTGAACTTTAATCTAAAGTACTTAGTGCAGTAATCATGTGGGTGGATTCCCATTTCTTTTCACTATCAAATATCTGGTTGAGGTCATGAACATGAACATTTTTTTTACAAGATAACAGAAGGAAATTCCAATTAAGTATTTCAGTAAGCCAGGGTTGTGACTAACAGTCTGAGAAAAAATACTGATATAAAACAGAGCAAAGCAGCTAATCCTCACCTTTGAGATGCTGGAATCATAAATGTTTGGCATGTTAGACAACAAAAAGTAGTTTAATTTCACAGCTGATTGACCTTTTCCCATAGACAACATTTTGACTCATAGCAGGAAAAACACAGGTGTGACTGATAACTTTAATGACGGCCATTAAATGTCCCACTAAATCAGGTCACTACACCAGCATGCACAAGACCAGAGCCCTGGACTTGGCTCACCGAAATGGCCTGTAACAAGTTAAACCTGTGCCAAGTCATAATGTCTGCTGTGAAAAGAGCCTATTTATATGTGTGACTTTCAGTTGATTCAGTGAACATGTCAGAGTGCAAAATGAATTCTAGAGGGGTGACTCTGGTGACTGTACCTGTGTGTGTGTGTGTGTGTGTGTGTGTGTGTGTATGTGTGTGTGTGTGTGTGTTGTACCTGGTCCGGGGAGATGTTGCCCTCCTCTGCCACCATGGCTCTCAGGCAGGAAAGGGAACCAAAGAGAGGTACAGCCAGCCCCACCCGCAGGTACCTCTGACCCTTCGTACTGAACACCAGCGTCACACACATCGACCTGTGGTGACAAACAGAAGAGAGGGAGGGGGAGGAAGTGTGTGTATAAGGGAGGGAGGGGTCGGAAGCCAGAGAGAGGACGATAGTTGACATGACAGAGCAAAGTGACAAATTGTTTTGCAATTCTGATTTTGAATGTTTATGTTCGTAAAGGTTCCAAACACATCCTGGCAGACTGAGTTATTTACAGATTTGTATGCACATACACACATCAGGTGGCAGGCACATACTGTCTAATATCAACCAAAACAAAAGAGAGAGTGAGAATAATGGTATTGTGCAGAATCGAGGGACGCCATCGGTGACAGAAGTCACGTTGTCAGTTTGTTCAAGAGATGTATTGAGCTCAGCTGAGTCTTGATGTATTTCAGCTGCAAAACAGCAAAACAAAACATTCAATAAAATGAGACTTTGAAATGCACCGCTGAGCTGTTTAATGGCTAATAAGTTTGGGGACAAGATTTCCTCTGACAATACTGTTGTACAAAATCTAATTTCGTGAGCATAAGCACATCTGATTTGTCTGTGTCTGACTTAATGTCTGAAATGAATTGACTCTTTTCAGACGTTGCCTTGTTTCCCTTTTCCCATGTGCGTGTGCTAGCGTGTGTGTGTGTGTGTGTGTGTGTGTTTGTGTGTGTGTTTGTGTGTGTGTGTGTGTGTGTGTGCACATTCATGCGTAACTGGACATCACCACTTCTTATTAAAACCTGAGTTACAAAGTACTTCACACATAAAACAAAAGCATTAAAAATGACATAAAGTAGTAACATATCACAAAATAAAAATAGGTTGGATCTGAAAGTTTGATGAGATGATGAGAAAAGACAGAAGAGCGATGTCGTGAAGAAAGACAAAAAAAATTAGTATTGAGGGAAAACACGCAGCAAAGAGAACAAGTAAGGTCACGGCTTCTCATTTGGGATGAGGACCGTGTAATCACTGACACCTCCACTTCCTGTTTCCCATCATGCATTATTCAGGTGAGTAATGTGTTAGCAGTGGGGTGGCTGACAGGGCAGACGGCGGAGGATCTGAGCAGCTGTTTTATTTACGTTGTTAGATGCTCCGAGATGAGACGCGGAGATGTGAAATGAAACGGGATGAGAGGTGTGGGACGGCGCTTGAGTGGAATAGGAAATACTGATGTCATCTTAAAAAGCCGATTTTTTTTTTTTTTGCAGCCTCTCAGCCCCCTGCTGGTTTTGAGCCTGGTAGTCTCTATCTCTCACATGTTCCCACGTGAAGCACCAAGAGCACATGGTGCTTTTCATCTTATTCAAAATGATCTTGAGAAACCATGTTAGAGCCTGGATCATGTTCAGGTTATTTTTCGATCAATGATCATATTTCTGCCATATATTTTCCTGAGACTTCTATTTTTGTTGTGGTGTTTTTCCACCTTACATGAATCCATTAGTTTCAGTTTGCACTGTGAGCATGAATGTTCCATTAAAGTATCAATAAGTACCATCTAAAAATACCTGTCACCGTTGCCTGCTAATGGAAGCTGATTTGAAAAGGCTGCTCTTATGGAGTGTTCAGGTGCTCCATCAGACTTGGTTGGTGAAGAGATTTGCTCACCGGAAACAGTCGTTAAATCGCTTTGTTCACAGCCACCGGACTCCTTTGAAAGTAATTTTACTTTGCAAAACATGTGATAGTTTAGCACTGCCTAAAACCCTAAAACCGAACAAATGTGTTAGTTACAGCCATTGCAGCTCATTTCACAACTGCTGAGGCGATCAACTGGACCAATTCCAGATCATTTTGTAACTAATTAGTCATTAAGACCCCAAACGAATTAAAGGTTTAAATTCACCGGAATATGCCTTTAATTCACATTACAGTCACTAACAAGCATCTTGGCAACAAAATTCTCAGACTTGAGAGACTTGTTTTGGGGAAAATTAATTTAGTAAGAATTATGCTTAGACTGACTGCGACGGTTAGATCAGGAGAAAACACAGTCAGAGATACAGCCATCCTCCGAATTCTCTCTGCCATACTGGCATTATCTGCAGCACCCAGACCTCGACGCCACGCTGCCAGCCAGACCCTGCTGCGTCTCTGGGGGCCTCAGACTTCTCAGGCATTCTGCTGGGATACTGCTGCAGCAGGACGATGCAATGAGGCCACTGTTTGTGTGTGTGTGTGTGTGAGGTCAGTGTGAGTCCAGCAGTGAGTCCACACTGGACCTGAATGAATTTCCCTCTCTGCCGGGCTCAGACAACTGCGGGGACAGACCACACACTGTCAGAGAGCTCACGCTGTAGAAGTGAGACATGCAGAGAGGATGCAGAACAGCGGCGTCTGCATGCTTGAAGATAGGAGCTGAATCGTAGAGAAATCGTACATTTGTGTGACTGGAATTCAACTGATATTTGTTGTTTTGTTTTTTGCTGTGTTGAAGATGTTTTATGCTTTTAAAGTCATTCTGTCCAATCAGAGTTGTCCTGAGGTTGAAGCTGAGGTCCAACACTGAGAGTCCATCTACTGTAAGAGTAAGAATGATAAAGGTGTAATTTGTCCCACTCTAACAGTTAAGTCCATATATGCACACACAGTCCTGAGAAGAGGTCTAATCAGGCAAAATAATTAAAATCAACTGTGTGGTCATTGGTGTCTTTAATTGCAGCGAGTAACTGATTGCTGACGCCTAAATTAAAACAGAGCCTATCTATCATTCTCGGGGTGAATCTCTATAGTCAGAATCAAAAAAGTCCTTGTGCATTCCTTCTTCCTCCCTCCTTCTCTTTTTTCATATGTCAAAGTCATACAGCAGCAGGACCTTGCTGACATGCAGCTTCTGCTACGGTTAAAAATGGAAAGTGTTTGCTCAGGGACTTGTGATGGCCAACATTTATCACGTTGATATGACCATGGCCAGTAGCTGTTGGTGCGTGCAAATGTGTGCACATGTCTGCGTATGGGTAGTCATATTTGTCAAATTCCCTTTGGGAGTGGGCGCTTTTATGGTGATCAATTTCTGTTTCAACGTATTCACTGAGGTAAGTCATTCTGCTATTTCAGGTAGTCAAGATGATCATATCCATATCATTGATATCAGGTGACAACATCACAGATCCAGAGTGTCGACTTCGCGGCTGCTAAGAAAAGCTTTTGCTTGACTAAACATTTTCCTGTATGCCGTGGGGGCTGTGGGAGATTTGCCCAATAAATCATAGTTTGTAGAAAACACTCAACACATATGCTCACCACCATCATGATACAGATAAGAGTGAAAACTGGAGTAATAAGTTAACTGACACTGACAATTAGAAGCGACACAGTCCAGTCAGCAAAAAATATATCATTACATCAGATGATAGCTGTTTTAAGGAAGTTTGAATTTGTCGTGTGTGTCATACATCACCTGGTTTGTCGTAGGGGGATAGGCAGGGAGATACATAAAAACGGGTCAAAAGTGTTGCTCTGCTTAAGGCAATGAGGGCACGTCAGAGAAGACCTGGAGAGGGAGAGAGAGAGAGAGAGAGAGAGAGAGAGAGATAGGACAATTTCAAACCTTTTTGAAATCCACAACTTCAGCTCCCTACATCCTTTGGGTTTTGATAGTCTGGAAAGAAACATCATTACATCTCTCTCACTCTCTGTAACATCCTTTTCCCAGTTTCATCCTGCTTCACTCAATTTTGATGAAGTCGCATAGCTTACATTCTGTAAATGTTAGAGAGACAACCGCCATTGGAAAAGAAAGCACTTTTAACTTTTGCATGACTTCACACACGGTGTTGGACAGATGGATGGAGAGATATCAACATGCCGAATGTTCTCATTTCCTCTTAAGTACAGGCTAAATGTGCAATATAAATTTATAGTCTCTATAGTCCATTGTGGTTAAATGTGAATATTCCATATGGACAATGGTGAATACTAAGCACTGAGACAAACCATCTGGACTCGACCCGCGGTGGAGAAAAGCAACAGAGGTGGGACGTTGTATCGAATGTTGGCACGGAAACCACGAGAGTTAGGCAGGTGAGATATTGGCCTGAATGAAAAAGGCTGTATGCTAAAGAACGTGCTGAGCTGGAGTGGAGAAAAAAAAGCAGAGAATAAAGGTAAAGGATGAAAGCTGTATTTAAAGGCAGAGGAGATAGAAATGTTTAGAGAGGATACAAAGGTTGAGAGCAAAGGGACAGAGATGAGGAGAAAGACAAAAAAAAAAGTGCAGGGCTCTGGGAGGACAGATTATAAATGAACAGAAGGTTGGCAGCAGGACAGTCAAGTTGACAAAAACTAGAAGGCAAAGCCGACGGAGAAAAAGACAGGACCCGTCAAGGACTTTGAGCCGACGACGGGGGAGCAGATCAGAGAGGGAGGAGAGACACGAGGACAGGCTGAGGATCCTAAAGTATGGGCTGGTGAAAATCCGGTAGCACTCACTGACCTCATGATGATCCAGAGGAAAGTATTGTTTTATAAAATATGCTTATTTCTTGTGAATCCAATGCGAAGATCAATACCACTCTCTGTCTGTGGGTAGAACATGAAGCTACAGATGCCATCAGCTTATCTTAGTTTACAGACTAAACATAATGGGAAATAGTTAACTGGCTGAGGTAACAAAAAATAATGAGATACAACATGTTAATTAGTGAGTTTTAGAGGTGTAACAAAGCCAGACTGGCTGTTCCTACTATTTCCAGCCTGTAGCTTCATATTCAATGCACAAACATAAGAGAGGTATCGATTTTTTCATCCAACTCTGTGCAATTATTTACCAAAATGTTGAGCTATTTCTTTAACATATACATAATATCAAGACAGCTCTTTATGTTTCAGTTATGCTATTCAATATGTCTTTGTCATGACTAAGGAAAAACGTAAAGTTTCCTTTCTGCATTATGTCTTGACTCATGTTGTCTCGTCACTTCCTGTTTTATTTTGGTTACTGTCTTCCCTCTCTTTACAGGTAACTTGCCCTCCCTTCTTTGTTTCCCGCCAGTGTGACTGTCTGCCCCGCAATGATTGTCCCCACCTGTTCCCCATTACCTTGTGTATATAATGTCTGTGTCTTTCCTTGTCCTGTGCCAGTTTGTCGTGTCTGCTTAGTAC
Source organism: Centropyge bicolor (assembly GCA_037975185.1). Taxonomy (NCBI): domain Eukaryota; kingdom Metazoa; phylum Chordata; class Actinopteri; family Pomacanthidae; genus Centropyge; species Centropyge bicolor. The sequence goes on along the minus strand of JBBMOC010000021.1, from coordinate 795,946 downwards.
GTCAATCCTCGCCTCATGTTCATTATGCTCTCGTTCGGGTTTGCCTTTTTGTTGATACTTTGCCTTATTCGTGACTTCTTTTTTCCTTCGTCTTGTCTGAGCGATTTTCAGTTTAGTACTTTGCCTTTTTGCCCCTGTAGAGTGGTTTTCTGTTGTACTTTGTTCTTGGACTGTCCTCTTAAGAGTGATTTTGAGTTATGCCTTTTTTCATTAAAAATCTCTTATTTTGAAACTTTGGTTTCAGAGTCCTGCATTTGGGTTCAGAACAAACTCAACCTCAGTCTTCACTGCAAGAACTACTATGATACCCTCAAAGGACTCTGTGATGGGAGCAAACAATACTCATAGGATGAGGGATAGATGAGGGAACACAGTAAAACTCAGCTCTGACCACAAATCTGCAATAAGTTTCTAGCTATGCGAGTGTCCTACTGTGAGTAAGACTTTTTGCTTTTCTCTTAACAAACCATGACCAAAAACTAGCCTCATATAACCTGCTGTCCTTCTCTTAACTTAACCTTAACCCAGCTTTTTCTCATATGGCAATCGAGTGAAAACAGCATGCTCGGTTTATTCGAGTGCCACATAATCCTCTCATGGAGTAGGAACATAATCCTTTCATTCATGTGAGAGCGCCGATTCAAACCATTTAAACTTTCTGTTCAAACTTTTTCTATGAGGTAGATTTACAAACACGGCTGATGTGCCCATTTGTCAGAGAGAAATCTACTATCCCTTATAGGATAATGAGCTCTGAACAAGTTCAAAGCTGCTGATGTTGTGTTTTTTTAACTGTGCTTCTTGAATGACTTAGTTTAAATTTGAAAAAATTAAGTGTGGATATACTGTTGGATATGAGTTTTTAATGTGATGCACCAAAAACTTTAAAGCAGTTTCTTGATACCTACATTGATATTTCTGTTGGCTGTTGTTTGTATTTGATTGTTGGAGGAAAATTATTGCAATGTTGCTGCATAATGCCGTCTTACCACTGACAGCTTTGTGTGTGTGTGTCTGTGTGTGTATTGCCAGATGCTCCTTTCATCTCCCGGTGTCTCACTATCATTTCTGCCAGTTGAGCTGTATCCAAGTTTGTGGAGATACAAAACTTGTCAAATGTACAAATATGCTGGAAATAATACAACAGTTTTCAAGCTCCACATTTCCTCGCTGTCAGTGCTGTAACCAGTGTGCCGTGGCAGCCAGTCACAGGCTCGCTAATGATGCCAGTTTGTACTCGGTAAAGCAGACTGACAGGCCATGTTCACTCACACACACACACACACACACACACACACACACACACACAAGCTCTGACCTTACAAATTCACACATGTGCCTGCACACACACGCACACACACACAGCAACGCTTAAAAAGTTTGTTGTGTGGCTGACAGTGTTTCTAGTCTGGTGTTGAATATGAGAACAGTATTTCTGCCGATGTGTGTGTGTGTATTTGTCATAGACACAGAGCAGGGGTTGTACTGTGCATTCAGGTGTCAAACCGAAAGACCACCATCCTTTAGTTTGGACCAGATACCTGGAGCTGCACCACATACACCCACAAACGCTCACATGCACAGCACAGCAGCAGCTGCTCTTATTTATCAGAGGGAAAGTTGAGCTGCTCAGCATCCCACCGTTCTGCTCGGAGCGAAATAAATAACTCTCCACCAGCAGCATCTCCCAACATTATGCAGCATCACGTTGCCTCATTCCAGCATTATTTCATACTGTTATAATAAATTGAGCAGCTTCACGGCACAATACAGGGCATGATGTAGGCGATCTGGGTGATTCAATGTATGCAGCATGAAATCCGCAGTATGGTCAGGATGTTGCTATATGACACATGCTGTATGAAAGTTATGGGATCAATCACTTCACGGTGTCAGAGGTGAGTTGTCTGTATCAGAGTTGCAGGGTTTGCTAGAAAAAGAACTGACTTCACGGCCCACAGGAAAAGAAGTGCTCCTGTCTGAACGTATATATTTATATTAGTATTTGCTCCCATGTGAGTGAAAATGCAGGTGTGGGAAATCGGAGAGAAGAGTTAATACAGCATTTTCTCTTTGGGTAGAACTGATACTAACTAATTATCTAACAACGAGGTGTTGAATAAAATGTGCATTGGCCATGTGCACTATTGGATGTGTAAATTTGCACATGTTAGATTTGATGACAGTCCAATCAATTAAAAGTAAAAAAAACACAAATGTAAAGCAAAATTTACACACAGAAACAAAACAACCTAATGTATTGCATTTAATGCCAAATTTACAAGAAGGCACAAATGATTATGAATGGGGAGAGATGGTGGGCTAGTGGTCAGAGAAGTGGGGCATCGACTGGAAGGTCGCTAGTTCGAGGCCACGGACTGGCAACAAAATACCTGGACCAGATGTAGGACCAGATGGACCGGACCAGACCAGCCCTTGCAAGCCCAAGAGGAGCAACAGATGGACACTCCCTTCACCAGCCCATCGTCTAAGTGCCCTTGAGCAAGGCACCTTACTCCCCTGAAGATCTGCTCGACGGGCGCTTCCAATAATAGCTGCTCCGTGCGGTTGTTGTGTTTCATGTGCTGTGTACCCATGGATGGGTTAAATGCAGAGATTGAATTTCCCAATGCATGTAGCATGTGTCAAGGCGGAGGGTTCAGGACTCAAGCGCATCACACTATGCTGCTTCGAAAAAAGCCTTTAATGAAAATAAATGAAGTATTAACAAAACTCACGCAAGGGATGACAAAATCCAAACAGAAACACAGGCATGACTTGGCAAGGGAATTCATGGACGTGAACGTGAACATCGAGAAGCGTGGTCATAAAACGTGACGTGAAAACAGGTGACAATCCAGCAATGGTAAACAGAAAACAGCTGACTTAAATAATGAGTGGTGGTAATTAACTTCAACAGAAAACACAGGTGAAACACAGACTTGATGAGGTGGGTGTGGCTGGTAAGTGACATGAATCGGAGACAAGACACTGGACATAGAAAAATGATGGACAGAACGGAAACCAAAACACAGAACTACAACAGACAGAACTAAACATAACATATAACGAGGCTAGATAAATGCAGGGCAGGACAACAACATGACAGGACTGAACTGAAAGAACTATAACAAAACACAGGCAGAAAACTAAGACACAGAACAAAGACAAAACTAAGACAGAACATAGCAAGACAAATACAAGACATGAACAGGACTGTGGCAAAACAAGACTAAACTGAGAAGAAAAAACAGAGTGATGGCCGACAGGAACGTGACAAAACAACTAAGGTGGAACAAAACCAAAGGCTAAACCAAGACCTGGGTGCAAAACTGTGACAGCATGTTTGTGTGTGCATGACTAAAAGTGGGACAAATAAAGGTTCTTCTTCTTCTTTTATGATTATGAATTCGATGTTTATTAAGTTAATGAAGTTTCTATTTCCTCAATATTTTCTCAAAGTTTCCATCTATCTATCTTGTGATTGAACCCAAGACACATATTAATAGGCCAAAGAAACCTGATTGTTTAGTCACTGCAGTCTTGACCTTATTTGGGGAGTAAACAGTGTCAGCCAACAGTGATGGATGGAGGTCGGGGCTCAGGTGGAGACATAGCCCGAAAACAACTAAACTGAGTTTGTTGTTGGTATTCACACTTGGAGAAAACAGAACTATTAAAAAATACAGTAAAAAAAAAAAAAGGCAAAATCCTTCCTCTCATAAAAGTTGAGTTTCATTTGATTTGTTGTACTATTGGAGAACTGTTGAAGACTTGAGCAAGAAGCCTGCCAGATGTAACTATCACTTCCCGCAGATCAGTCTCTAAAAGCAAAGGTCAAGAATAGCACGGCACTTTAATCCACTTTCTTTTTGCTGGTTCCAAAAAGCAGGACCTCGTACCACAGAGAATTCTCCATGAGCTCATCAGGAGAAACATGTTTCACAGCCAGAAAAAGCAGAACAGACGGTGAACAGCAGCACCAGATGGACTGATGCTTTGGTAAGTCCAAGAAATATGTGTGCAAACATATTTTACTGAATCCCCTCAGGCCTATTGTAAATGCTGAATGATCAAGTGCTGTGTGCAGAATACATATTTATAGCACCTGGAGAGACTGTTAAGGGCAAATTGCTGCACATTTATGAGTCAACCTTGGGCTCGACCTGCAAGTACATATCATAACCATGAGAGTCGTGTTTCACAAGGCTTACTCAATTATCAATAATCCAGATCTGATGCAATGATTCTTGAACAAATAACGAGCGCAAGTTAAATGTGGCATGCACTCTATGGACAAAAATCACATCTTGCAACTAAACGCATTACAAGTACAGGCAAAGGCTCTGATGAGACGAGGTCTTAAAATATTGGTGTTGCCAGCTGGTAGGAGCCCCATCAAGCAAACTTCGAGCTGCATTACATGTCATACTTGTCTATCACTCCCTGCTTCTCCAGGGACTGAAAGAGAGAGAGCTCAGAGAGTTAATTTTCTTCTGTTCGCCTGTCAGTCAGTCAGTCAGTCATGTGTCACTGGCTGTGGATTGGAGGGCACTCATCTCTCTCTATACCAGAGTATGAGTAGAGACCTCCTGCCAGGGGAAATTAACTCAGCTAAAGGGGCTGTCGAGACTCTCTCTCTCTCTCTCTCTCACACACACACACACACACACATGCACACACAGTCTTTACTTATGTCACTTTTGGGGAATTTACACAGACATACATTCATTTCCTGGAGACTAACCTGAACTACCTGACCTTGACCTAACCCTAACCTTAACCGCCTGTAACTACACCGGTCCAAGGAAATAATGGCAACGCTTCATACTGGTGCATTTGATGATTTATTTACAGTTCTTCATGGAACACCCAGTTATCATCGCGCTTGAAACACAGTGAAAACTAAACTGAAAACGAAGACATAAAAAAGTCACAAACACGCACTCTCGTCAAAAGTCTTTCATGGTCATACACTGCAACATGCTAGCTCAGCATGAACGGGCCAAAGAAACTTAAACCGTACACACACCATTAATGTAAATAAAGGGCACAATCATGTCACAGAAATAAAGAAATATGAACAATAAACAAAATTACTGTGTGCGCCTCTAGGACCAATGTAGAAAGTCTTTTCTCTCGATGCGTGCTCTTCGCCTTTGTGACCATTTCGGCGCCGTAACCCAATGACCCATGGCATCACTTTCCCATCATGCTCTAAGTTGTAGTCTTGCTACACTCAATCAACTCATGAACACAATACATTTCAGAAACCTTTTTAAGCTTTTGTAACATCTCATTCATTGAATTTTATCTGCTTTTAATGTCTTTATGAATTGAAATTAATAAATGCATCTCAGAAACATAAACAAATAATTCCTTAATAAAACTGTCTCTCTGACAGTTACACCGCCCATGACCTTAACTGTTTTCCACATTGGGGACACAACTTTTGTCCCCAATTGCACCCTCTGTCCCAACTGTCCCCGACTCATCTG
>JBBMOC010000021.1:619950-790065 GCA_037975185.1 Centropyge bicolor | reverse complement strand
CCCCCACACACACACACACACATATTTGTGCACACATACACAAGCACACGCACTTGTGTTAAGTCTCATCCAGTTTTCACTTTCATGCTTTTATTCCCCCTTAAGTTTGAGTACATTATTGTCTGTTCTCAATGTCACCTTCATACATTTGAGTTTCCTCCTTCCTGGTTAAAACTAACTGACCAAATAACTGTGTGATGAATGGATTCATGCCAACACATGTAATAAGTAACAGAAGACACCTGGGCGCACATGACTGCACTTTCCCAGTTGTCAGTGTTGAGGACAGAAGCCCGGATTGAAAGTGACTTCTTGGCTCTTGTTGTTCTTTGCAGCATAAATCAGTATCAGTTTTACTGATCATCAATCAGTAAAAATGCATCTTCCACAAAAAAAAACCAAAGCGGCATTTCTAAAGCAAGTGGCTGGATTTAAAGACGTGCACTAATCCAGCCGACTCTCTCTCTCACACACACACACACACACACTCAAACACACACTCGCTCTTGATCTCTCAGCTGTATCTCTCTTCCTTTTTCTCTCACATGATCTCACACACTCTCGCTCAATTGCTTCATCACACATTAGAGTACAATGTTGACAGAGATGTATAAACGATTACATGACTGATTAAGTTGTGAGGAAGGCAGAAAATTGAAATCAGTTGAATGTATATTAACAACTCAAAAATCATTTAAAGACATGCATGTTGGGATGTCTATATCTATCTAATCTATGGGACTAGGGCAGTGACTCGTGATGGCTTTTTAAATGGATCAGTATTGACAGTCTATAGCCAGATCCATGTCCAACCGTGTTTCTGATTGGCTGCCAGTCAATAAGATCCAAACACTGGAACCGTCTCATGCAGCACAGAGTTCAAAGAGAGTGAACAGCAGAACCCACAACATAAATCAATGAGGAGGTCAGCATACAAGTGTAAGCACAAGTGTATCAGGCTTTTAAAGAGAGTTAACACCAGTTTTTATGCTGTTTTCTGTTTGTGTGTTTGTTTGTTTTTAATCATTTTTGTTCTGTATTTTGGGGACAAACACTTCCATCCATACAACACACAACTCTGCATACAGACATTTTGAAGCAGTGTTCATTTTCTAGTTTGAAGCTACAACATACTCAAGTAACTTATAAACCAAAATGTGATCCGGAGACAGACACCAGGTGAGATTAACTTTTTTTACTTTTTCAAACTGGCAACTTTTGGGCAGAAACTTCTCTCGCCTTGACAGAAGCGACTGCTGTGAATGACTTTCCAGTTCCTGTACATTTTCCTGGCTTCCCCATTGTCCCCATACACACACACACACACACACACACACACACACACACACACACACACACACACACACACACACACACACACACATTACCGGGTGTCACAGGTGATTTTCTGGTGGGTCGCCACTTGTGGAAAAGTACTATTGTGTTTTAATGAGCCGAGAATCTGCAGGCCTGAACTTCAACATTCACAGTTTAGGTCCCAGACAGGAAAAGTTTAAGAATATAAACTCTTATAAAGCCAGTCTCAGGAGTTAATGTGATTCAGACAATTCATATTCACCAGGAAACACACACATACGCTCACACACAGGAGAAGGGTAGAGCATGAAGAGCATGGAGATGAGAGGTGGTGGAAAGTGAAAAAAGTCTGGCAAAAAGTTAACATATATTCTTAACAGTTGTAAAAGAAAATCAGAATAGTTCTGCAACTACTGACTGTTAATTAATCAGACCATTATTTTCACTATTGCTATAACAGATTCATCATTTAACATCAGAAAATAGTTTCAAATGTCCATCACAGTCTCTTAGAGCTCAAGGTCTATGTCTTCATCCAAAATCCAAAAGCAAAAGACGGACATTTAAGAAGTTTGAAATTTTTTCTTTAAAGTACATTGATTGATACTCTAGAAAGTTGCTGATTCATTTCATCATTGATTCGCTCGTTGCAGCTCTAAACCACATTTTTTTCTCTTAATTACTTGGCCCGACTGCACTTTGAGGATCAAGCTTAATTTTGATGACGTTTGTTGTTTGGTGCTTTCTGATGACCAGAGGTCATTTTAGGCTCCACTGATAAAGAGGATTCAGTTATGTACTCACTGGGGTATCATTACTGTAAACTACTGTATAACTCAAGAATGAAGTGGCACAGATGACTTTTGTTTTTGCAAAAGTAAAAAAAAAAAAAAAAAAAAAAAAAAAGATCAAAGAGTTACTTCCATTTAATAATGCCCTGCACTAACAGGCTCTCACCCACTTCAAAGTCCGGCACCGTGGGGAGCTGGGTGGTATCAGTGGGAGGGTGAGTGGTGCGTGAGGCTGGGCTCGGAGAAAGCACCGTGGGTGGTGAAGGCGTCAAAATCAAAGTGAGGGAGGTCACCGTCTGGCCATATTTTCAGCAGCCACTTAGCCGTGTGGCGTGGAATGGCATGGTGCCGCGGAGAGGTCAGCGTGAGCATATCCCAGCCCGGGTGCATCTTCGGGGAAAAGTGGAGCCCCTGCGGACCATCTTTGAAGATGAGAGAAAGTTTGCAGTCTTTTTCTGAAAGCGCTGAGTCTTCAAAGGATCTGGCATAAAAATATATGATTTGGTGGAAAGAACATCTCATTCTGGACAAATATCAGTTGGCTTTGTCGCATATGTGGCTTTTAAAAGGTTTTTGCTTTGTGGAATTGTTTGTGGCTCTTGGTTCAACTTTTTCAGAAAAATCTATGCAATTTTGTTCGCTTGCGTGTACTTTTCAACTTTGTTCCAGCAGCTCCATAAACCTGGAAATAAAACTGGGCTTTAAACTCGTTTCTGTCTTACAACATTTATTATACAAACTGTATAATATCCCAAACGTTTTCACATCGAATTTGCATCCAAATAAAAGCCACTGTGATAGGAGCACAGTAACCATCCTCAACTATCTTGTTTGTTCAGACGGAGACAGAGGCTGGGGCTTTCCGCGCGTCTCCCAGGCCATTAAAAATACATGCCACAAACTGAGAGTGACAAACAGAGGAGGAGGGGAGCGAGAGACGCTTTGACAAAGACTCATTTAAACGTTGCAGCGCAGCGGAGTGACTTGAGCGCCGACTCCCACATTGGCAGCCCAAACCACAAGACAGCCCCGGTTCTAATCGCAAACATTTATTCACATCAGACACCTCCCCCTGAATCCCACCGAGGACCATCTCTGTGAGATATAAAAAGAATCGGGGAGGAAGAAGAAGGAGGAAAAGAGAGATCAGCCGGGTGATAGAGACAGAGAGAAGGAAAGGCCAGAGAGAGACACGAGGGCGGACAGACACGGAGACAGACAAAGACACAGCCAGACACGGAGACAGACGAAGACACATCCAGAAACAAAGAGACGAAAATGAGACACTGTGGATTGGAGGGGGAGTGATTGCTCTTTTGTTAGCCTGCATTTAGAGGCAAAGTGACTCCAGTTCCCCAGTGATTACATGAAGTAAAGAGGAGGAGAAGAGTGAAAAAGGAGAGATGAAGGAAGACTCAGCAGACTGAAACCAGCTCAGACCGACTAATGAGACGAGAATACAAATGGATATGAGGCGTATTTACACAGAAGAAGGTCTGATGAAACCAAGAGCAGAAAACAAATTCCCCATCATCCGGGCATCTTTGTCTATTATTTATTAAATGAGAGTGAGTCACCAGGGGGAATTTTGCCTCAGAGTTTGGAAACAAATCAACACTCAGTGGTTTCAATTAGAGCCGAGCTTGGGTACAAGACGTGTTCTTTAGTATAGCCAGAGCCTCATTAAGGTCCAGGAGTGAGAAACTGGCAATAAGTAATATGTGTGTGTCAAATAAATTTCACCATTTCTAAGATTGTTCAGTTTTACAATGAAGGCAGCAGAACGAGACTGTAAGAGGGGAAACACAAAACGTTAAAGAAATGACGAGCGGGCGAGCCTGTTGAGAGCTTCATTTATTCATTAAGGTACTGAGTAACGGGGGATGTGAACATTAATGAACATCACTTGTCTATGATGTAATTGTTCCAGGCTTCATTGTGAAGCAGGGAGCATTCTTAGAGTTTGAGACGAGCTAATATAGTGATTCTGACACAATGAGGGCTTAAGAAAAATGATATGGTACATACTAAAACTGAAAGTGGTCATCTATTTTAGAGACAGTGGTATAGCATATTTATGTAGTATAAGTTAAGATTAAACTTGAATTATCTCACTGGTATTACAAGTAACAGCAAGAAAAAGAGAATATGAACAAAGGTCAACATGTAAATCAAACTATACTATTAAATACTGGGACAAACAGTATTAAATAGAAATGCAGGCTTAAATGTATCATAAAAAGATAAATCACAGCAATTCAAGTATAGAGAAGATACTGCATGTGCAAAACTAAGCTATTTTTTAATCCTGAAAAGTGACAATTTGATCCTTTTCTGTTTTATATTGCTGTATATTGAATATCTTTCTAGATGTCTGGACAAAACAAGTCATTTACTGATGTCACCTTGTCGTCTAGAAAAATGACAATTTTTTTTTTGACATTTTATTAACAGACATCGGCAATGAAAATAATCATTAGTCACAGTCCTACACAAGAATGCATGTATTCATATGAACTAATTGACAAGAACTGTGAGTGCCATTAGCAATGTCATAACAGAAATGTGAAATGCCATGTTCTGACTGTCACATCTGTTCTTGAAACCATCTCATCCTGTGACACACGCCCACACAGCCACGCTGAAGAGGCAGGTACCCTAGAGTGAAAAATCACATCTTCTGCTCCTTTCTTCTCCTTCCACTCTCGTCGTCTCTCTATATTTATACGCATCTCACTCAAACCCCCTCAGGTGAATCCCGACAGTCCCGCATTTGGAGGTTTTGCAGCTACATGATAAGCTTGTTAGCTGGGATGTTACTACTGGTAATGACTCATGGATACACTGGGAGAAAACAGCTGTAGTAATAAGCTGTTACTGCCCTCAAGACTTCTACTTAAGGTGTGAATCAAAGGAGTAATTACTGAGTGAGTATGTGTGTGTGTGTGTGTGTGTATGAGAGAGAGAAAGAGAGAGAGAGAGAGAGAGAGAGAGAGAGAGAAGTGTGTGTGTGTGACAGAGAGAGAGAGAGAGAGAATGTGTGTGTGTAAGAGAGTGAGAGAGAGTGAGAGAGAGAGAGAGAGAGAGAAAGTGTGTGTGTGTGTGTGAGAGAGAGAGAGAGAGAGTGAGAGAGAGCGAGAGAGAAAGTGTGTGTGTGTGAGAGAGAGAGAGAGAGAGAATGTGTGTGTAAAAGAGAGGGAGAGAGAGAGAGAGAGAGAGAGAAAATGTGTGTGTGCGTGTGTAAGAGAGGGAGAGAGAGAGAGACAGATGTGGAGCGAACACTGATACAATCCAGTCACATTCCTATTAATTTCCAGCAGAGTGCAGTGACACACTCTCTCACGGTCAACTGGCCACTGACGAGGCTTAAACAAATTCAAAACTGGCTGACATTGAGTCAAAAAAAGTTGTTCCAGAGAAAATGCACTAATCAGTGAATGTAACAGTGCAGTGCTTCTCTGTCCTGAGTAATGTTTTTCTACAATCAGTATTACAAGACATCAATTTCAAATATACACATTATATTCATTGGCGATACTATTACCATACATTAGCACAGTGTGATCTCGATGTCCCTATCAACATCAGAAGCAAATGTCCCAGAGCATTGTTACTCTAATCTGCTAATGAATTGGCAGCTAATCTGATAAAGTCACATAAACACTCGGGTGCATGTGTGAACAGTGTGAGAGCAAATGGGGAAGAGAATGAAGGAGAGACAGAGAAAAACAGAGTAAATAGATTCAATGCAAGTTGTTTGAAATGAAGCTGATGGCATGATGGAAGACAAAGCTCTGCAGGGACGCACCCTGACACTAAGAACTCAATCCATCATCCACCAATGAGGGAATGGGATAATCCCACATATGAACGGTTGGTTAGCCTCGCAGTGTTGTGGTCAATACTGTACGTAAGTGTCAGAGGTGGACCTTTTTATCGACTGGCTCTCACACTAATCTGCTGCGTAGCACCAAGCATGACAGGACCGCTGTCCGTTCTCTGCCTGTATTTAGGCGACCATTTGCTGCCTGGTTGAAACTCGTGATGGGAATTTACAGCACAGAGACGTAGAGTGATGAAGTGAAACTAATCTGAAACTTCTTTTTTGTTCCAACTTCATGAACAGTGGGGTCGAACTTCTCACACCAGAGTGGTGATGAGGGAAAATGTGTAATCAATCTGACCATCTGACTTGAGTTCTGGCTGTTAATGGGAGTCCAAACTTGCACATTAAAGGTCAATTAATTTCCCAGAGAGGTGAGCAACCGTGGGACTCGGTCAACAAGTTAGTAAAACCTGTCAACAACTGATTGATTCATCCAGCTCCCTTCAATCCCGAATGAAGGGAAATTCTGCATGAAAACTGCTAAATGGATGAGACATCAGTCACAGCTGCCTAAAACATCCCAGTTAAACTTTTGCAAATAACTCTAAATAGCTCAAAATGATCCCAGCAGAACTGTTGATTTTCGTCATTGATCATAATCTGCTAATTATTTTCTTGACGAGTTGAGTAATCATTTTATCCATAAAGTATCTAGAGAGATCAGAAAATAGAGACAAAATTATTCTAGCTATAATTTAATGATTTTTAATAATAACTTCCACAAATGCAAGAAAATGTTTTATCCAAATAAAACCAAACGACATTCAGCTTACTACCATGTATGAAACATAAAGCATTACTCACACACTGTATAAGAAGCTGGAACACATGACTTTGGAGTCTTTCTCAAAGAGTCAAGTTTCCCACACACCAACAAAGCTTAATTTAATCTGATACAGCGTGGACTGACCTCCCTCATTAATAGTCAACCTAACAGTCTTTCCATATAGATCAAACATTAGTGACCTGCATTGCACAGTAGCTGTTATACCCATTCCGGACCCATTAGTGCCGGAGGAAAGTCTGGGCCCACTGAGAGCGTGCAATGAGCTGGAGTTCATTACAAAAGTTTGCAAGGAGAGACTCACATACTGTTCTTGTTTATTTGTGGGAAACTTTGCTGTGTCTGGATTGGATGGAAGTTTGTTCTATTGCACAAGGGACTGGTCAGCAAGTCCCTGTCAAAAAGATAAAATGTTACCTATCCAGGGTAGGATTTGTCATCCCAACACAGAATATCTCTATATCGGTATCTATGATCTGTACTTGCTATTTTGTTAGATGTGGAAATGCATTGTTCTGTCCTAAATGCTGATGACAGTGCACCTCACACTGATACACAAAAGTTGCAAACAAGAGTTGAAACAATTGTTATCAAGGCCAAATTCTTACTTCAGTCGGCCTCCCAGTTACTCTTTTTTTTTCCTACCTAAGGAAGGTCTTTAAAATTTCTAAAAATAAGTTTCTCCCCTGCTGTTCCCAAGTCAGTTATTTCAAATCATCAGAATGTCCAATTTCAATTCTGAAAGGAAACAAACCTTATTCAGCATCTTATATCATGTTTTCATTGACCAGGAGTCAATTGAAAAGTGAAGGCAAGAAGTGAAGAAGTCAAGTGTGCCAACAAGGTTACTAATAGGTCTGAAGTCAATTCCATTAGAGGGGCTATTAAACCAGTGAACTTCACTTTCTAACTTTCCACTGTGAATGAAGCAAAGAGAGCCAGGAGCCACTACTGAAGATGAATCCTTCGCAGGTCTGTCTGACCTACTTTCACAAGCTACTGATTCTTATCCGCAGGAGAGAAAATACACTCTCACCTGTGCTGAATACCTGTTCTTTTTAATGGTATGTATTGCAGTCTGTTTATTAAAACACAACCTCAGGACTTTAGATATAGTGCCCAGTGGAATCCAGCCTGCATACTGCATAATTGATAAGGGACTTAAGATAGTTTCCAAAAGCTTGTCCTACTTTTTTAAGAGCTTTGAGTTGTATGCATTTGACAGAAATGTTTGTCACTTGTCTTTTGTCAAATTTATTATATCAGGATAAAGTAAGGGGGTCCCGAAACAAACATTCTCAAGAACAAACATAAAACAAAACAATGGAAACACGACACAATAGTATTTTAGAACCATAGCATAGACACTACCAGAAGACAAACAATCAAAAAGCTGGTGATAGCATTACTTGAGACAAGGGCAATTTGTTTAAAGACAAGCTTGAGGACCAGCCAGAAGGGGGTTGCAGCAGTTTAGATGAGAGATTACAAGAGCCTGGACCAAAACATGGGCCACCTTTTCGTTGAAAAGGGGTGTATGAATCTGCAAGTACGGGTTGTCACAACAATTTTGACCTTTCAGTTGTGTGTCATCTGCATAACTGTGATAGAAAAACACTTGTGTGATTGAATAACAGAGCCCAGTAACTTCATGTTCAGAGGAAAAGAGGATGAGACCGAGAATAGATCTGAATCCTGAAAGTGTGGTCCTTAACATAGGATGTGAACAAGGAGAGCGCAGAGCCTGAGACTCCTAGTTCTTTAAGGGTGAAGAGGAGGATTTGGTGGTGTGCAAGCAATGCAAAACAAGCTTGGGAGAGAATGGTGAAACAGAAGTTACAGTAAGAGATGCAAAGGTGGATATAAGACAGGTGGTGTCAGCAGGTGGGTGAGGAAATGAGGAGCATATGTGATATAATTTTTTACAAAGTACTTAACAAATCGCTTAGTAGAAGGGAGAAGGGACATCAGGGAAATGGAAATCAAAGAGGGAAGAAAACAGTTTTTCGGTGTTGGAGAAGGAAGATGGAATATTAGATTGAAAGAGCTTTTAGCAGAAGATAAGGAGGCAAAGAAGCAGGAGAGAAGAGATTGGTAGGCAAGAAGCTCCTCGGGGCACTTGGATTTGTATCGTTTTCTTTTAGCTGCCTGTAGGGTGGTTCTGCCAGTACGCACTGAATTAGACAACCATGGAGCTGGAAGGGTTGGGCGAGCCTGCTAAGAGGTGAGAGGACACAGGGAGCCAAAGTAGAAAGCCAGAAAGTACAGAGGAGAGAGTCTGTGGCAGAGTTGGGAGGCATGAGAGAGAAAGTCAGGTGAGGGGAGAACTGAAAGGGAAGGGAGACAGAGTGGGAAGGCAGCATCAGTATGTGTAGAAGAGGGAGGTTTGACAGTGTAGGATGTGAAGAGGCGGGACATGAAGAGGAGATACAGAAAGGCTGATGAATATAAGGTTGAGTCTGTTACTGTCTTTGTGAGTGGGCTGCGGGAGATTAAAGGGCGAATCAAGATAGTAAGATGTTAACATCTCTGTCTGGATGTTGCAATCACTGAGACGCAATAGCAGGGGGCCATCTTCTTGGATATAGGAGGATGTCTAATTCCTTCAAGAGAAGACCTGGTGAGCACAACAATGTTTTATTTCACCGGGTAAGTTAAGGACGCAGCGTGAAATTTGAAATAAGAGGTAACATGTGGAAGGGGTAGAGAAAAAGTTTTCCATTTGGTGGAGAAGTCCAATGATTGCGAGGACATATAGGCAGAGATTAACTTAGTCTTGCAGGAAGATGGCAGTTCCACAGAAGCAGACGGGGTAGGCAAGATTCCAGAAATCACACTACATCATTGATAAAAGTATGAAACAGAAGTGCTCCGACAACAGAACCTTGAGGCACACCTTTTTGCTGGGTTAGCAAACAATTTACGCCTTTGCTACACAACACATGGTGAACCACAGCAATGCATATTGGGAAAGGCTAATAGCATGGAGCTTATCTAAAAGATAGAAAGAAAGAAGATAGTGATCCATTGGGTCTTTAGTGCTTTAGTGAGAACAATATATGTGGCTGAGGGTGAGTGGCGAAAGGGAGATCGAATCTTATACTGTCTAATTTGAATCAATTGGTGGTTATTTTCATCTCCTACACACAATAAGCTGCTGGATGGTCGCTGAAGCAGGACTGACAAAACAGCTGTTTTCTAAATTCTATTTGGGTGTGATCCAGTTAATCGAAGACTGAGAAGTGGGTGGGAATGTAGCAGGCTCACTAATTAGTTAGAAAAAATTGATTTTACAGTATATTTGCAGAAGAGCATAGCAAACTAAATTTTGTTCATGTAAAAAGTCTAAACTTATCATTTACTTTACTATAGTCAATGGTATAAATGGTTGAATTCAAACATCGACCTTTGAGTCTAAATGAGTCAGCATGTCAGTCTCAACTTTTATGATGGCATCCCATAAATTGTAATTGTAAATGAGATCTGTCGGTCTGTGGGATGAGGGATCCTTCCTCTGTTGCTCTTCCTGAGGTTTATTTGTTTAACAGAATCGAGGGTTGTCATATCATGTACAGATTATAAAGCCCCTTCAGACAAGACTATAAGAGTTTGTAAAGCAACAAAATCTTCTTGACCAGACTTGTAACAAGTTCAGTCGTGCCACGGCTATCTTGAATTCCAAAAGGTTACAAAGATTAAAAACAGTGGATTTGACGTATAGGCCAACAAACAAGGACCAACCAGCCACAGTTCGAAGTCTCTGCTTCTCACCTGTACTGAGCCTGGAAGTGTTCCTGGACAAAGCTGTGTCGATCTCGAGGCTGCTGTGTGCTGGCTGAACTGGGACTGGAAGGACCCTCCAATGAACAGGATCCCTGCAGGCAAAGAGTCCAAGAGGCAATCGCTTAGAGACATCGCACATATTTTTGAAGTCAATTGGAATAAATAAAATTTGACTTTTATGAAAATTTGTTGCAGGCAGATACACAAGTAAAAGCAAAAGTACAAAAACACATCATCATCATCTTCAGATATTAAATAAGACATTTATTGAACACTTATTTATTCCATTCTGTCTAATAAATAAATGAGAGCTGTAGTAGGAAAATATATATATATTTTTTAAAAATGACTTGTCAGTCTATTTAACAAATTTCGGCTGCATGCAAGAAGTGTATCTCATCTGCATTTACTCTGTTTGCCCAAATGAATATCAGGCATCAGATGACTGGCAAAAGATCATTTTGTCACACAGGAAGAGATAATGCAATGTCTCTAACAGGAGCCAAAGAGCACTTCATACAGTTTTAACTACTTCACCACCTGTAGCTGCTGCCTGAGAACAGCAGCCTTAACCACTCTTCACTGCACATATGGACAGAATGGGAGCTAAATAACTCAACCTTGTGGACTTTGTCTGTTGCCTGCAATATTTAGAGACTTATAATTTAAGAATGACAATGAAATCCAGAGTAATGAGGTGTGAGTCTTGTGAAAGGGGTAAGAGGAATGAATCAGCATTTTGCTCAGTAAAATAAACTTCTTCAATAAACTATCAGATGATCATACAGAGAAATATACAGATGGATAGAAATTAAAGAAAAAAGTTCACTTAAGCAGTTAACATCCAATCGTGCTCTGTGGCATGTATAAAAATGCTGAGCAGGCAGAGTTGATGCGAATCACGTCTCCGGTTTAAAGCTTAAAGTCTTAAAGTTTAAACAGTAAATGGTGGGGCTATCGGCACAGATTGGAGCCATAGAAATATTTCAACAATCGTCCTCCACTGATGTCGGCTGAAAAAACTAAATGGCTGTGATCCCCTGCACGCTGTCAGACTCAGCAGGAGGGCGGAAAGACTTCAAAGATAAATACAAGGATAAAAGAATGAAGATGATGAATAAAAGATGGACAACAAAGACTGGAGGAAACAGCGCAACAGATTGCTTCTATCCTATATATCACTGACATATATATAGAGGATATGTTCTGATCTGATATGGTTGATATAAAAGCCATCCGTGAACACTAGGTGGTAATGAATGATTGACACACACGAGCAGTCCAGCCCAAGTCTGCTCCTACATGTAGTTCTGCCTCATGGTGTTAGTTTATTTACCTCTGTTAACTGTTGGTAATTACAAAAATTGAAGATGTAAATGTATGCAGTTTTTAATCAGATCATGAAAAAGCAGGAGTGTTGGTGTGTTGTCTGATAGTAGAGCATTGGCCACTGCGGTGGGACCCTCCACCTCCCAGACAACCTGTACCTGTTATGTACAACTACAGCACAATTTGAGAGATTCTTTTTGAGCTGGAGCAACAGTGGAACAACAATACACCAGCTGCCACATTTTTAGAGCAGGATTCAGGCAGAGTAACAGGCATCGTCCCTGCAGACTGATGGCGTGTCCAACACTATCAGCACACAGAATAATGATAACGAAGGATTCTGGGATTTCGTGTGTTTTTTGGCATTAATGACACACACGCTGTACCACTACTACTTTTTCTACTAGTCACGCTACTTCTCCAACACTAAGTATTGACATTGGCTGTAAGCAGAAGTGTTTAAAGGCCCTGCAACCAATAACAGTGTTTTCTATTACTCTGCCTATAGACCTCTAAACAGGTGACATAGGTGAAGAGACCTCATGGTGGGACTATGGGTGTGCAGGGGCTTTAAGGTAAACATTCATGCTGTGGTGGTGGTGTAGACCTTTTTCAAAGCAGATACTCTACTACTTGTCATATGAGGAAAAGCACAGGTGAACTATTTCTTTACATGAACAATGGCTCAGTAACAAGTGTAATCATGGTGCCACCAATTCTAGTAGCTGATTTAGTTGCAAACTAATTAGTAGTTACTAAACCTCTAGTGTCAACTTTACACTTAATTTAAAGAAAACTTAACTTAGCTGGTGCAACAGGCTGCAGGTGAATGTAGTTTGAGTTACTGATGAAAGAAACAGTATTATGTTTCTCATGTAATCCAAGTTGGAAACAGTTTTTTTTTTTCACCTGTCGGCAACTATTTCAAGCAAGCAAGCCAACACATGAACTAAGATTTTATGGACTTTATTTGTTTAGAGTCCAGAAATGATGACCTGAACCAGATTACCTTTTGTCTACTGCTTTGCTACTTCGGGATGTGAATATGAATCAATACTTTGTAACTAGTTCAGTTTATTCAGGATGAGGTTTCAAACTGTCACCTCTGAGAAACCATTAAGTGGTAAACACATACTCATTAGAAAGCATAATAGCCAGGGTCAGACTCTCTTGTGTGTGACTCAAACATCCACCAGCAAACAAAGTCGTAGTGCACTGAGATACTTAAGGTCTTGTCTCTCCACCTTCTCAGGGGTAATGAAACTTTCTGCACCGGTCTCGCGTTGTGTCTTCGGAAATAATGACAATCCCGACTTTGATGAAGCTTCGCCATTGTTCAAACGAAATCCAATCACCGCTGCATTCACTTTGAACAATGAGCTGCTTTTTGCCATCTTTGAAAACTTCTCCAAGGATGGCTATTTCCAAAATATATAATGAGGTAAAAGCAACAAAGCCAAAAAAGCAAGTATGACAGTTTGTTTTCAAACTCCACCTCAGCCCATTGCCAGACTTGGCCTTGTCTTCATGGTAATGTTTGCCTCTAGTGAGTAAATAAAAAAAAAAAACACGATAAAAGAGCTCGTTATCCTGTAAACCACTGCAAAGTGTAATCATATTTCTGTCTTTCAAATTATTTCTAATTAGCGCTACTGTCTCTGCAGATCAGCTACAACTGCTGTGTGATTGGGAGCAGTGTTTCCACACACACACACACACACACACACACACACGTGAGCATCCATCTGTACAAGTGGTGAGTGAAAAAACAATATCGCACATCCATCTGGACATGGCCTCGCACTACATGTAAGATACAGGCAGGATTACGGTGAGAAATAACAGAGCGATGTGGAGACGAAAAAGAAGGAGGCGCCTCCGCCACAGAGCGAAAACCTTGAGCAGCTTATCACTTGTAATGGACAGTTTAGAAGGCCTGTGTGAGCTATAGAGATTGGAAAAGGGAATCATCGGCACCTGGGGACCGAGCGATGCGGCAGGGGCTATTTGAAATTGACTTCAATTTCCATTTTGTGCTGGTGAGCTTCACGTTGGCTCAGAGTGCAGAGAGATGGGTGGCAGAATGCAAAAAGGGCATTACCTCAAAAGTTATTCAGAATACTTGAGATGCAAAGGTTCTCAAGCATATGATTTGGGCTGTATTTTTTAAAAATCTCTTGCAATCGTATATGTTTTTACAGCTCCATTAAACCATATTCTCATACAACACTGAATCAAACGACAGGAATCTCTCTCTCTCTCTCTCTTTCTGCCTGGATTTGTGAACATGCCACAAACAAAGGAAACAATACAAATGCGTTATTTCATGAACAATGGTCTGTATCTCGCATGTGTGTATCATCTCTCATTTGTATTTCTCGAGCTGAGCAGCGAGCGGCTCTCTCTTTCTCTCCGCTTCGCCCTCTTTTCTCCATCTCTTCTCTGGAGGACAATGGAGAACAATCCCCAGACCCTCAGAGACAGACGAGGTTACAAGCATCACCATGGAAACCCTGGCCTCATTTCCCCCAATCAACATGTGGGAACTTTTTCATCACTCACAGTGTGGCCTAAAAATAAAGAGAAAGGCTAATCACCAGAGCCAGTCATGTTTGTCTCAAGCATGTGCCATAATGTCCCTTTGTCACTGTCCAACATGCATGAACAGAGACATTTCACTGCATTGCTAAATACACTAACAGTAAATTCCAATCTTTTACCTTTTCAGTGGTTGCATTCTTCTTTATAAAGAGTCAATTTATCTTGTGCCAAGACAGAAAGAATAAAGCCATTATGATGAGCGTCTGAGTGGTGTCCATACTAACATTGGCCTTGCAACAGGAAGTTCAATATGATGAAGAGAGGAATATGAGTAGGAGACAGAATTTGGCTTTGATACTTCATTCTCTATGCACAGTAAATGAAAACAAGGGCTTTTCACTACACACTCGAAAAGGCACCTTCCACCACAAGCAGGTCAACAACCTCTTAGCCAGAGAACGGATGACTCCACTGAGCGAGAACGAGGGAGAGGGAGACAGAAACTGCACTGTGTGGATATCTAACAAAGACACGCATAATGCATGTGTCAAAGCAACACACTGTGTATACTGCAGATGCAGACAGATAAAACGCAGGGAGAGACAGAAAGAGCACTGAGTGTACTGTGCCTCTTTATTTAGCACCCAGGGAATAATGAATACCACCACAACGTTGCTCCAGCTCTGCGATCGTCTGCCAAAAATAGATGCGGGGGCCGGCCGCGGCAATAACAAGTGAATACTAATATTCAGAGGCACTAAGCTGTTCAATTGTCACACTGGGTGCAATCCAAAAAAACTCCGAATGCTAACAGATCTAGGCCATATTCAGCTGCCTCCTGTTGCTTTGGGACAAAATTACCGGCAGCATCGACATGCCCCTGGCAGTGTAATTGATTTGTACGATTTACATACCAGGCCCTGGTTTCGGAGCTCCACGTGCACGAGCTGAAATAGCCGCGTTTGCTTTTGTTCTCTAAACTAAACATCGTAGTCTGAAACTTTAGATGAGCTGCTTTCAGAAAAAAAAAGGTAGTAGAGACATGAGTAGGCACAGGGATGTTATAAAAAGTGACAGGCATCTGAGGAAAAGAGTAGAGGAAATATTCAAGGGCTCGAGTGAAAAGGCTCTTTTCCTGCTTTATTTCTTGCAGTCAGGGATTGATCCATTTTGCTTTTGTGTTTAGAGACAGTTTTATTTATTTTTTGCCAGGTGTTGGTCGATCATAGCACAAAGAGCTGATCTAATATAGTGTACGAGCCAAAAGCCTGGAGGACTTGTAGCAATGGGTTCTGGGATTTGGACACATCCCTTTGAGAATGAGAAGTGAATTATTTGTGATGAGCGTTGATGGTAACTTTGGTGCACTGAGCCTGTTTCTATTATTACACAGGTGCTGTAAAACGAACTAGATTTCAGCTTTGGCAGCGAAGTCATCCCCGGCATACTGAGCAAGTTTTGCGGGTGTTTATGGAGCTAAGGTCACTTTGAAAAGAACATCCTCGGACTCTCTTGTTCTCCCGTTCTGTTTACTCCTGCTCCGAGCAATGAGAGGTCAAATGGGTGTGTATCACTACCATCAGCAGAGTTCGGCATCAGCATCACAAGAGCGGCGGATACTCATGGGTGTTGTGTGTCAGTGAGAATAATGCACTTTCTGCACTCACACGAAGGCTCACCAGGGCCTGCGTGCACACACACACACATGCACCAGATGCATACACACAGGCACACACGCATAAACTTCAAGGACGCACAGCCACAACCGGCGCACTGTCAAATTAGAGAGAACTCATGCTGGTGCTTCAGTCAGCTGCTGTGTGTGTGTGTGTGTGAAGGTCTGACTTATGCTACTTCTGGTGACAAAAGCTGCATCCCAAATTTGGAAAACGTTGATTTTTGGGTCAGTGGTTAAGGTTAGGGTTAGAGTTAGGCAAGTAGTCGTTAGGGTTAGTGTCAGTCTCTAGGAAACAAATGTAAGTCTATGTACACTCTGCAAAAGTGACATAAGAATGTGTGTGTGTGTGTGTGTGTGTGTGGTCAGCACTATATGCACACAGCTAAGTTAAAAACAAGAGCAGATTGTTTCTCTGATTGTCTTGGGATCCCGCACAGCTGCATCTCCCCACCTACGGTACAGCTTTCCCAGACTGCCGTCTTCTCATCCTTCCTGCCTGTATCTGCCTACAGCGCACCATTGCAAGACATCACAACATGGAGGATTTGGAAAAGCCACCAAGACGGACTCAAAAAAAATGGACGCAACATAACCGTCAAGCAAATGCAAGAAATGATTTTGAGAGATCATGCAAGGTAAAAGATTGTGTGCTATCTTTGTCACATCTCGGCTCCCCTACAGCACAGTGTGAGACGAGATTAAAATGCCTTGTGGAGACATGCTGCAACTGTAAAAGAACAGAGGCCACAGAGATGTTGAACAATGATAAATGAAGCATATCCCTGATTCATAAGCAGAAGTGCACAGTCACTAGAGTGTGGAGGCTTCTCCCCTGTGAGTCAAAAATATTACAAATATTCATTGATGAGGTCAAATTCCGATGCTGCCCTGTGGCACCTGCTCTGGTAGCAAACACACTGTACGTTCCTCTAGCTTGTATAATAACAGGGACTTGTCTTCAGTGTGACCAGAGATCTTCTACCTCTGCTCCCAGACCTCTCTCCACAGAGCCCTCACCTCAGTTTGGGACCCAATTCTGTGTGATCAGTGAAACATTTCTCCAGTGCAGCCACTGTAAATCTCTTTGGCCCCGTGCCTCTGGCAGAGGCACAGCCTCCCTCCAGAGATCTTCACACTCCACTCCCAACATGAAAACATATGTTGTTATCAAAGAGCTGCTGATTCCCCATGGCACGCATTCATGTGAGACGTCAGTGAGGCGCTCCTCTACAACGTGCTGGGGAGTGAGTGGGAGTTTGGCTTGCACTGTGTGGTTGTATATTTGAAGGTGTGTATGTGTGTGTGTGTGTGTGTGTGTGTGTACACGGGGGGTTGTAGTTTCAAAGCAAGTAAAAGGATCTGAAATCACTATCACAATGGGAAAGAGTGGGTGTTAGGTGTGTGTGTGTGTGTGTGTGTGTGTGTGTGTGTGTGTGTGTGTGTGCGTGCGTGCATGCGCACGGATGGGCGAGTTGTTATAGCTGCAAAACATGAGAACAACAAAGCAGGAGAGACAGGTTGGCCTGAAGGTAGAGAGACTGACTAATAACCAAAAGGCTGCAGATTCCAACCATGGCGCCGACACACTGGTTTATTTCTGCTCCAAAATAAATCACAGGGATCAGAATTATTAATCACCATCTGGAAACAAAATGGTCTTATTGCAGTTTATCTGGGTATTGAACTGCAACCATAGAAGGTGCATATAATGTTTGTAGCTTCATCCTCAATGCAGCAGAGTGGGGAACTGCTTGAAGCGATAATGGTTAGAAGGGATTGACAGAGTGGCCAGTTTTCATGGTGGAACTAAGCAAAATGATGACCAAAACTTTAAAACCATCCCTGCACGATAACTCACTTCTCCACTGTCCATCCATGTACTCACAAAGTGTGTTAATATGGTTCATATACATTCATTTATAGATCCAGCTTGGAAGACGGAGAATCTAACTCAATATGGTCGACTGATCTAAACAATCAATGTTAGACAAGCCAAAGACAAGGTGGCCATGAGAAGAGCAAGAGACTGATTCTTCAAAGACAGTCACATTAGTCCAGTCTATACATGAGTCACCAAGCCCCAAAAAAGCTATGATATGAATTGTAATGTACTGTAAGTAAAGTATAAATACAGAGCAGAGTCTGTGACTGTAAAGAATATGACAGTGATGTTACAGTTTGTAGTCTGGTTATGTGATACTATACTGAGGTAACAAGGTGATGGCACCTGCTGAAATACCGACTCCCAAGTTCACTACAGCCTCAGATCTGTGGAGAGAGAGGAAACTTTTTACAATCACCAGCGTTTGATGACTCAACTTAAGACTTTGCCTGAAGCGTCACTTTAACGTAATGTATGTTTTCATTTCTTCAATTTTTTCAGTGCTGTAGGCAGCCGCAGACTGTTGTTGTCACTCTTGTGTCTGTGAATTGACATTTTAACACTTAACACCGGCAAATTTCCCATTTTAACATCAGTTGACATCTGGAAAGCAGCAGCTTCTGCACTGGCACTGAAGTGACCTGAAGGCGCTTCTATAAAATGACAATAAGGAAATGTAACTCTAAATAATGCGACTGTGTCAACCTGCCAAGCGATGCAAGCTACAGTTGGGAACAAAAACATGTCTTTTATTGAGACCAAAAATAGTCCCTCTCAAAAATAAATGGTGTCCGACTGAGGAAAGACGCTGATTTAGTTATCGTCTCAAAGCACATTTCCAATCAACTGGCTGGCTCAAGGGGCTTAACACGCTCACCTTAGCTGCCAGGAACTGCTCTGAGTCATCCCTGCACACACACAAGCATTCACACACACACACACACACACACACACACTTCCATATATTAACTCACATGTACCTACACACTCCAAATGTGGATCCAGGCAGACTCATAATAGTGACTATTTCTTGCAATGGTCTTTGACTCGTGGTCGCGAAACTAAGCAAAGGTACGACAGCAGATCATGACAGAAAGTTGAATGGGTGGAAATGAATCATGAGACGCTGCCACGGCTCTTCTCCCAAAATGTGTTTTCACACCAAGGCAAAAAGCAGCGTTGATCCTGAAGTGCCAAATTCATCCAGAGCTACCAGACATGTAATCTCACGCAGCCATACCCCTGAAAAGATGAATGTCTGGAGAAATGTTCACGATGGAACCTGGGAGTTCTGAAGCTGAGCCAACGGCAGCAGCAACTGTGTGAGACTGAAACATAGTTCTTGTCTACCCAAGTCCTTCAATACAGCATCTATGGGGCCACATTTCCATGTCTATTCTAAAGTAGCTTGGTTTTCACCCAAAGGCATGTCACACACATTTATCAGTGACATTTAGAGATTGAGTAAATTATGATCATGCACATATTAGATAACATAAACCATGACCTGCCATATTTTTTTTGTTTCCTGCTGCATGAAGAAGCTGATCGTCATAAAAAATAATGTCCTCTTGTGGAGAGACAATCTAGTAGGTCAACAATGACTCACTCAGCAGTGACAAATTAATCTTGTTGCTATACAAGTAAACTTGCCAAGTGTGGCAGGTCAACTGTGAGGCTGACATGTACTAAATGCTACTTGTTGTATTTAAGGCATTGACAACTGAAAATAAGAAGTTGTTGACAAGGCCAAAGTTTCAAAATAAGAGATTTTTAATGAAAAAAGGCAAAACTCAAAATCACTCAAAAGAGGAGAGTCCAAGAACAAAGTGCAACAGAAAATCACTCGACAGAGGCAAAAAGGCAAAGCACTAAACTGAAAATCGCTCAGACAAGACTGAGGAAAAAACAAGGCATGAATAAGGCAAAGTATCAACAAAAAGGAAACCTGAACGAGAGCACAATGAACATGAGGCGAGGATTGACGTACTATGCAGACACGACAAACTGGCACAGGACAAGGGAAGACACAGACATTATATACACAAGGTAATGGGGAACAGGTGGAGACAATCAGGGCAGGGCAGACAATCACACTGGCGGGAAACACAGAATGGAGGGCAAGTTACCTGGAACGAAAGGGGAGACGGCTACCAAAATAAAACAGGACATGACGAGACAACATGAGACAAGAGATAATGCAAGAAAGTAACAACGCTTTTTCTTAGTCATGACAGTTGTGTCTGAGAAATCAGAACATTCATCTATGAGGCAATTGACGAATGAATAGCAGATGTTTTGATAGTGAATAAGGACAATATGAATTTGGTAGCATCACCTGTTTGACAAATGTTCCCCCAGCACTAAATGTACCAGAGACTTTTTTATACCAGAAAGACAAACTTTTGAATCACATTTTGGAAATTAACTCAACATCATTCTCCCTTGTTATAAAAAAATGACTACAGAAGTACAGAAAAGAAAAACATTGAATTTGGAATAAAGCAGTTTGACCTGGCACAAGTCCATCACACTGACATTGTAATAAAATATTCACATCTGCCTCAATGAAAACTGCTGTGGGCACAAACACAAGTTAAATATGTTTTGTGCTCAAACTAGTTGAATTATCCAACCGGCCCGTCCTACTAATGCCAAAGCACTGGGTAGGAATACATAATGCTTTGTGTTGTGTCTGTAGTTATGGCACAAAGATATGTTGTTACCCAACATCAATAACAACACCAGCACTCATTTTGTATAATTACTCCACAGGACTGTACAAACCACTTCCTCACTCTCAGCCCCATTTGATCCTTTATAAATGTTTGTGTTGGGGGAGTTGTGTGTGTGCAGTCGCTGCCTTATTAAGCTTGTTTGTCCTTTTGTGTGTGTGTGTGAAGTGCGATACGAGCTGAAGTAGTCCACATTTTAAGCTGCTGCTATCAGCTTGACGTTTTCGTTCTCCTGCAGGAAGAGATGACGTCTCCCACTGAGCGTGCGAATTAGGCGAGCCAATGTTGACATAGCTGTTGGCTGCTTCAGGAGGCAGCCAGACCCCGCTCTTGTCTTTTCGAGAGCGCCTGCCACCAGTCATATCAGCACGGGCCAGGTTTTTTACAGGAGCGAGCGCGTGTGTGTCATACACCTGAGAGTTTTGTCAACAGCATCTGGGGACTGGAGATTTGTTAATTTCGGCTCACTTTCTAATTAAAGAGGTTCTGAAAGCAAGTCAAGCTGTGATAAAAGTCTTTAATCTTCTCTCAATTTAACTGTGCGAGGAAGCTGCGTGGCTGAGGTCGGATGAGGTCCGCCAGAAGAGATGGAGGAAGAGGAGAGAGATGGAAGTGTACACAAAGGACAGGTCGATAAAGACAAAAGAAATATGAGGAGAGAGAAGTAAACGTTGTTAAGGACAGAGAGGAGAAGAGAACTCAAAGGCCACAGAGTGACAGGAGGATGTTAAGGAGAAGATATACGACCAGCAGTGATCATATAATTACTTCAAAAGAGTAGAAGTCTATATCGCATAAGACCATAACACTAATGAGGCAAGAAATATAAATTTTGGTCTGACAATGTCTCCAGAGGAAACATTGTTTAGGGAGCTACATCTAAACGCACAGTGGCCAAGTTGCTCATCTGATTTGTCATGTTAAATATGAAAAACTGCAAGTCGTAATTAATGCTTCTCTGTTCTGTCTGTCTGATCTAAATGCAGATGTCACTTTATTCATTGTTCCTATTCAAACACTAATCAGCTAAAGCATTTGTGACTGAAGCTCCTGCCGTTCGTGCCCCGACAACGACCCCTCTTTCAAAGCCACTTTTCCTCTTGCAACCTTGATGTAAAATCAGAATCTGCTCAGCATGTTTATACACGCCACAAAGATTGGATGTTAATTGCTTAAGTGTACCATGAAGTGCACCTTTGTGGAGGCACCTGCATTTGCTTTTTTTTCTGCTCTCATTTATTCAGGTTTTTCCTGTAATTTGTCACCCGGCTGTATTTTGCAATGAGAGAGAAAAGCAGTCAATTCTCATATTATTGAAGCAAATATTTGACATTTCATAAATGCTATATCATTTTCTATCAATCGACAACTAATTGATTAATTGACAAGTAGCTTCAGCATTAAAAAGAGCCATTGTTTATTTGTCATAGAATCAACGAGCTGATTAAATTTCTGTTGCATTTATGTTACGGCGTGAACAGAAAACTCCTGGATTGTGTTTTGATTTCCAGACTGAGCGACGAAAAAAATGTGTGCACTTTGTCCATCTATACTTTGATTGAAACTTTACAACAGAGGATAGAGAGTGGGAGGATAGAGAGACTGACTCAGAGGGACGTGCAGCCGTCCAGAGGAGGAGTGAAAGAATCGCTGTCCGTGCACTAAAGCGGCTGACTCACCCCTATTCTTTCAGCTCCGGACGGCCGCCGCTAATTCGGCCTATTCAGAGCTGGCTTACGGTAACAAGGCCGTCTGGGAGATAACAGTGGAAACCACGGGCATTTTTTAACCCCCTCTCTTCCTGTGCACTCTTCCATCATAAACCCTCCTCCACTATCACTTTTCAAAAGCTGTGCACGCTGCATCAACCCTCACCTTCTCTTGACCAAATGATTACCTTTCACTCCCCAATGTCTATTTACTGCACCGGTTGTGACGACCGACAGCGAATGAAGCGAATAGCTTCATTGTACCTCTCACTGATCTTAGGCCTGTCCCTGTCTGAAGAGCGCTGCACGTACCCACTCCATTTCATGCGACGCCGAGTGCAGCCAGACTCGCCGCTCTCTGGCTGTTACTATGGAGATACCAGCCGGGCCAAAACAAAGGCGGAGCAGAAACTAAGCAGCCTCAGACAAGAGCTCCTGGTACAGCTCTGACAGCCAAATCTGCCTTGGCAGGAGAGGCCAGAACCATCTCTCTCTCTCTCTCTCTCTCTCTCTCTCTCTCACTGTGTCTCTCATGTGCACACTGAAAGCAAATATTGACTTAGAGAAAAAACGAATTGACATGACTAATATCAGGATGAAAGGGAGAGGATTCATTAGCCGGGGTCCCGTAAGGGTCTTTGCACTCGCTTTGATAGTAGTTGAGCTTTGAGGTGGCCAGTGCCAGAACCTGTGGTGCTACTAGAAAAAAAAAAAAAAACAGCATTGTTGATCTATTGCGTCTGTATTCTGGGAAAGACAGGGAGAGATGTCGTAGCAAAGGACAAGCTGAGGACTTTTAAACTGAAATGTGATCACTCATAAAGCTGGTTAATGTCCTCGTAAAACTCTTTGTAAGATGTTACAAAAGACAGAGAAAGAGCAGCTCCACTGGGAGGAATCAGGTCATCAAGTCCATTACTCTCATTGCCTGGTAATCTCAATACTACATTAACATTAACAAGGACATTTTTCCAATGAACTGTATATGCTGATATGTTATTTCATATCACGCTGATGTTTAATGCAATGAACTGTGGTCCATTGGTATGCATTCAATAAATAATAAAACACTTCAGATATCAAACATGATCATATTTTCATGATGCTGAGAGTTAATAAATGATAATGTTGACTTTTCATTCTGAGCTTTAAGATAAATGTCGTTTCCAAAATCAGCAGAAATTAACAAGGCAATCTTTAATTTCTCTATTAAAGCCTGAGATGGTCCCTCTGAGGTGTCTTTTTAAAAGTGCCACTTTTAAACACTGTGAACTGTAGATAGGTCTTTTCCACCGTTGCCTTGCATGTAACATTTGACTAAGTAATAACACTGCTCTGCTGTTTAAAGGGTTTCTGGTTTTGAGCTGCACAAGGTCTGTGTCTGTTTTTGTAAACCCTTTATCTTCTTCTGCGAAATCTGCCACACTGGCATATTACCACTTAAGCCCTAAAACCAAGGGAAAACACACACGCACCCACGCAGAGTCAAGCACAATCTAAAGTGTCACACTGCAAATAACAAGCTGATTAATCTGACACTCAAATGAAAATGCAAACAAAACAAAACCCTGTTGTTTCCTCTTAGGAGCCTTTTTCACCGTTTTTAATCACTGCTTTTTTTATGACTGAATATGAAACTAGATGACTTGATTGAGATAGAAATATTTTCAGGAAAGGCCACAGAGGACAATGAAGAAACAACAAGTGACAGGAACAGGTCAGACCACATCGTAGCCACCAGTCAAATGGGCGTCAGGAAGGCACAACCATATAAAGCTTGCAAAGGGTGTGGCGAAAGTTACACTGAACAATAAACCTGCAGGACAGACTCACATGAATAAGACCAACAAAAAAAAAGCATGATCCCGCCTCCTTTCAGCTTCCACCAGCAGGACCAGTTCTCAGCACTGATCACACAGAAGACGGACGATAATGAGTGTGAAAAATTCCTCTGAGGATTTGAGGCAGATTGGTTATTTTCCTCTCTGCCTGTCAGACTTACTCCGAGGTGACAATGTGAGCGACTAATAGCCACTGGGTGTCTTTATCTCCACTTTAATTACTGCAAAAAAAAACACGTATGAGATCTCATACGTGAATCCACAGAGCTAATTTTACACCTTTCATCCAATCTTCGGTGCCTTATCATGAAACCTGCTGTATGAATTCAACAGCCAACAGGGATTATAACAAAGTGAAGATGAATGAGGACTGCTGTTCAAGAAATAACTAATGTGGTGTGAAATTGGGACAGTTAAATTTTTTGCTCACCATCAAGAACAATGTCAGAATTACACCTGAAACCAAAAACCAGTCCAACCAAATATCCTGATAGATGACCTTTGTCACTGGTGCATTATTATTGTAAATGCATATAAAGGCTATAACTGACAGCATGATTACGACTTTTCCTCAATTGTAGTATAGAATTATGCACATTCCAAGTTTCTTCCATTCTCATGAACAAATTATTTTCAGTCTTAAAGGGGCGTTTAAATAGACCACATTAAATTACATTAAAGGATGAGCTTTTTTTGTCTATATTTTTCTTAATGCCAACAAATACAATGCAACGAAAACTATAAACTGATTCTACTAACTTTCTAAACTCTGATATAGCTCATTCCTCTGTGCCACAGATCCCCATTGTTATCCACCAACTATTAAAACACATCAGTGAGCCACATGCTGCACCGGCTGATATGTATGTTTACTATGATGAACGTGGGCACTGTGGTGTATTTTGACTCAATCCCACATACACACTGTTGCCATAAATACTCACAAGTGCACCAAATCTGTAGCTGGAAAATAACAAAAAAAAATACACGATTTATTCCTGGTGGAGAAGCATTTGCTAAAAGCTACAATGGGCTTTGGGTTGAGATCAACAGACAGTAAAAACCAACATATTCAATATCACCAGTACATTTGCAACAATTAGCCGATTCATTGATTAGTCAATTGTCCCTGTCTAGTCAAGGAATTTAATCAGTAACTATATTTATAATCGCTTGTTTCAGTCATTTTTCAAGTATAAATTTGCTGCTTTTCACTTCATTTATGATGGTAATTGGACAGTTATTTGGACAAAAGAAAGTTATTTGTGACATTTTATAGACAGAAGGATTCATCATTATTATTAATGACCAGTCTTATCCTTCATAGTTTACAGGTCATTCTCAGTTTTCAGAGCACAAATTACAGAAAGATGATGCAAGCTAACTACCATCCAAACAGTATAACATAAGAACACACAAATTCAGGTTAATTTGTCAGGTGATATAAACATCAGTGTTTGCATATTTTTTTTCCCTGGGCCTTCAAACTCTTGTTATGCTATCAAAAACACACTTTTATATATATATAAAATTATGGAATGTGAAAGTCATTAAATTCAACATTTGTGTAGAGCTCTTTCTGAAAAGGCTTCTCTTGAGCTCAGAACGTAAGAGCCCAGTTCTAACTTCCATTAACTTCACATAGTCCTCAGTTCACCCCAATCTTCATTAGAGGAGCCTCTCTAAAAACTCTGCTCCACTCTTCCTCCACTTTCCTCTCAGTCTGACTTTCACTTTCATTCCCCCTCTCTCTCAATCGGTATAGACAGAAGTTTATCTTTCTGATGTTCCTGAACTATTTAAAGAGGGACATCCCTTGAAACATTCATGTATTTAATCAAATGCTGCCTAAGAAATGTCGTGAATATTTCATTCACGTAGTAGGATCTGTTAAAAGCCTTTTACAGTGAACGTCCACCTGCAGGTTGGTGGCAGTGTCTCTGAGAGTTACTGTACTTTGGTCAAGTGCATGCATGTTTTTCTGAGTGTGTGTTTGTGTGTGTGTGTGTGTGTGTGTGTGTGTGTGTAGTGGCAAGGAATCTAAGTTTAGAGAAACTGGCCTATAAGAGGATCACTACTTGGTAAGATGAGAAGCTAAGAACAAGAAAAGAGCAAGACAGAGAGAGCAGGCGAGGGCATCTCTGTCTGCTCCTGTCAAACATGCAAGAGAGGGTTTTTAAAGCTCACCCTGAAAACTCCTCCATCCACTGTCACACATGAACACACACACACACATTGAAGGACATGAAGGACGTGCAGAGGACACGAGGTAGGTTGGTAGGATGGACCAGCTGCCATCTCCTGAGCATGAATCAATCGCTAATGTTGCTGCCACTTATGGATCTCCTCTGTGTGCAACTGTTTCGTCCCCTGAGAGGACATATTTAATTTTTCATAACCTCCCGCAGGATGGCATTTCAGTCACAGCACTCCTCTGTAGGGCTGCTCCACAGCTTGGTGGGGGGTCCCCACTGCAGACCCCTCTCACAAACTCACTGGTTTCTGCTGGCCTCTGTGTTTCTTGATTCTCTGCACAGGCATGATTTCTAGGATTTCTACTGCGGGGTCAAACAGGTCTTTGTAGATTTTTAGCAGTCATTCACATGATGCTCAACTCGTTCTTGATAGAGATGTTTTTTTCATCTGTGCGATGGTTTAAAGTAAAGCTTTAAAGCCGGGGTTACAGAACAGTAAGAATCAGACTATTTTATGGATAAGGAGTCTGAGATTCCTCTGGCAGGAGAGTCTGGCAACAACATCCCACCATTTTTTTGTAGTCTGGCAAGGTTCTGGTAGATAGATGTCATTTCAAGAGGGCAATGTAATAAATGACTGACAGTTCTTGCTTGACTGGATGAAAGTACCACTTACTGGGCTGTTCGATTCCAACTTTCAATCCGGAAAAAATGTCCACCAAGACCAGTTTCTGATCAATTTATTGCAAACATACTTAACTGTAGCTTAACTTAACACTGGATTATAGTTTACACCAGTCGATGATCAGTTCACAACTCCACCACTGCATGTGGGAAAAAAGTTGTACACATTTTTTTTTTGTGGGAGCTGATGATAAATTACCTCAAGTGATGTCACTTGTGTCACTGTCAGTTTGGGGCAGAAGACTAGTTAGTTAAGGCTTAAGGCTAGAAGTTCGAGGCTGGAACACAACTGAACGAGAAAAGGAAGAAGAATGCATTGAATAAAAAAAAACAATATCACTGGTTCTGCTCCATCAGTTTTTTGCAATATTTTAAAAACTGTCCATCGTGACAGAAGTGCAATGCAAAATCACTGGAATACTTGTTAGAAAGGTGATTGGTCAAAGCTTTAACAGGGCAAAGCTCTATGAAGATAAAACTAAGATAAGTAGAAAAAAGCTTGTCTGTCAGAAGTGGGATTCAAACCCACGCCTCCAGGGGAGACTGCGACCTGAACGCAGCGCCTTAGACCGCTCGGCCATCCTGACTGCATTCTGGGAGTCATGCTCAGAGACATACATCTGCAAAAACTGAACTTGCACTGCAACTGGCAGTGAGAGGTCAGAAGCAGAAATTGTAAAGTTGCAATTGGACCTCCCTGATGATTCAGAAAACCCCCATTTGGAAGTGACATTGTTGTGTTCAAACACACACACAAAAGCATATTGAGAAAAACTCATATACAGGCTTCTTTGGCTTTATGTCACTGCAGGATCTGTCCTCTCATCTCTGACCAACCTCTCACAGAAAACACCAACCCTGCCCTTCATTACTGCTCTCAAACATGAATATAATAATATCCTCTGTCCTTTCTTCCTCCCTTGCTTCCTTTCTGGTCACTCGTCCTTGTTCTCATTTCCTTGTTTTTCAAATGAGATACAATGAAAAGACAGGACTTTGCCACTGGATGTGCAAAAGCTTA
This sequence comes from Centropyge bicolor, assembly GCA_037975185.1. NCBI lineage: Eukaryota > Metazoa > Chordata > Actinopteri > Pomacanthidae > Centropyge > Centropyge bicolor. Next base: position 761,889 of record JBBMOC010000021.1, on the reverse strand, counting down.
CTGAATGACAGTCATCCCTCCTTGTCACTTTCTTGTCATGTCATTTGCTTTAATACATTTTCTAAAACAGCATTTCCCAAATTTCACGACCCCAAAAAAGTCACCGACCCTCTCCCACTCTTATCTGAGAACATGTTTGTGCTGTCTGACAGAGGTAAGGTTGAGTTTGACTTCTGCAATTCCCTCACTCTTAATTGCATGCATAATCCAAATACAAGGAAGAGGTTATAAATCATCACCAAAGCCATTCAAAGGGCCTCAATGGGTTTGTAAAGTTTGGGAACACCTGTTCTAGAGACAATGTAGAAGAGAGAAACTCGTGGACTTAAATCAAGGTTAAACAGAAGCAGGGGGAAGTGAAATTGGTGTTCTTAATTTCTAAGCTTGCAAGCAAGCAGGAGCTTTTTCACAAGCCCCAAACATATAGTGTGTCAGTTCAGAGGTGACACAAAGGAAAACCAAAGTGCTGTCGGAGCTGAGCAACTTCACTCACCGGGCAAAAAGGAAAATGCAAAGTCAACAACATTGTTTCATCTCAATACACAAAGCAGCACAAACCTTCAGAGAAGAAACCAAATTTCATCTGTGCCGAAGTCTGACAGAGTTGCAGGAGAGGGGGAGTGACAGGGGATGAGAAGGCCTACTCAGTCATTCAACCCTCACTAGCTGATAGATCGAGACATTACGTCAGGAAGGAGGCTTAAAAAAGACACTTGAACAGGCTAAGTGAATTATGGATGAAGCCGTGGAAAAGAAAGAGGAGGCAGAAATATATGTTGAGAAATATTTCAAAAAGGGGAGGTTTCCATCAAAAGTTTCTCTCCCCCCCCTCTGTGTAAATCCTATTAGTGGGGTAAGATTGCTATCTTCACTGATAAAATATAGAAACTCTCAGAATCCAACTTACAGAAATTTACTTAAATATGTAAGTCAGGTAATAAGTGCTGAAAGGAGTGTCGGTGTTGTGAAGGCATTTACTATACTCAGGAGCCATCGCAGCAAAAAACAAGCTTCAAGATTTATTTTCCAGGATCAAACATTTCCTTCTTTTCTGCAACAGTAACTCTATTTAAAAAAAAAACCCTGCACTCCCTCTCTGTCAGAAGGAATTTGTGGCATCTCAGAAATGTCACTTGTAGTTAATATCGGGCTGCTGGCTGAGTGCGGGGTGGTGGCCGGAGCAGGGGTTACGCTGCTTTGATGTAACTCGTGCGAGGAGGAAAGGGGAGCTGAGCAGTGAGGGGTGACCGGACAGAGACCGACGGCTTCACAACAGAACGGCTTCACCTGGATGTGACATAAACACCAGGGGGAGGGCGGGAAATGTCTTCCTCTACATCAGTCGTTCTCTGACAATGTTATATGACTTCAAACATAAAGGTCTATGAATTCAGGAACCAGAATCGGACCACATGATATCAGTCCCATGACGGCTGGACTCGACAAACGTGGGGTGTCGGGAACGAATCGGCATCAATGACAAGAAGTCGCTAGTTTTATATATATATATATATATATATACTTTTATAAAGCAGACTTTTTCTGACTGTTCTCTTTTTCAACCTCTGTGATGTGATCCATGACATTGACCTACATACAGTACGTTCTTCTATGTACAACTGTTAACATGGCAAAGCAAAACTGTTTCATTTAATTTCATTTGAATTACAATGGACCAGGTACGGAAGCCCTAAAGGGCCATGGTTCAACTTAATTTTTTCGCCCAGTTTTCTCGTTATCACGACCTAATTCTCCTCCCTTTTCTTGTTATAACAAGATAATTTTGTCGTTACCATGCAATAACAAAATCCGTGATAAAGACAAAACTATCTCATTATAACTAGAAAACGGAGGAGAATTATCTCGTTATAACGAGAAAACGGAAGAAAAAAAAATTAAGTTGAACCATGGCCCTTTAGGGCTTCCGTAACCAGGAAGTTTGGTGAACTGTGACATGCAAATTTGTCCAACTGACCAAGTCATTGACCAAGCTGTTGACAGTGAACCGGAACAGATGAAGCCATCGTAGCTTAATTAGTTGCACTTTTTATTCAATCTTCTCTGTTGGAGCATAAACTGCTAAACAACAAAGACATGGTTTGCAAACATTTCTCAGACAGGATTGAAAAAACATATTATCCCGTTAGTTTGCTCACTTAGTTTGGTTACTAATGAGCTGATAAGTATCTGTTAACAATGACTGGTTTCAGGCTGTAACCACTTGTTGTTGGTGTAGTCATGTAAAGTAAAGTCTGTCTTTGACGTCCTCACCAATCACCTATAAACATCAGGCAAGTTGTGCAAGAAGCCGAGCTGAGATTGGTCACAACAAGAATTTATGACTCTGATCGACACAATTTGAAAACAAAAATATTATGTCGTTTGATCCTGGCATCAGTTGAAAATCAAATACTACTTCTACTAATAATTTAATCTGTAGTGTCCATGAAATAAAGTTTGCTTCAAGTTCTAAGTTCTGAATGAGTTCAAAGCTGGTAAATCTGATAAATACTCTGATTTATGTGTAAAATATTAACAGCTGCTTCTTGACTCTATCAACAACTAAACTCTCCAGGGAAAAACTACTTATTTAATTACTCATTAGACTTGAAATATTTATGGACCATTTGCATCTTTTCTTTGCATCTTTCATTTTCTTCAGAGTGTTACTGTCATTCTGCAACAGCAATTACGTACTTGAAGCAGTTTTACTTTTATTTTAGAGGATTTCCTGTTTAATGCTGTGCTCATACTAACACTTTTATTCTCACTGTAAAGAAAAACCTGTCAACAGTCTTAATTGTTGTCGCAGTTTTTGTTAGAAGAAGCAGAATTGCAGACCGTGTTTTAAAACTTTACTCAACACAATGATGCTCCTGAGGTGGATGTGGTACCAGAGCGGCACTGCCCTGATGACTGACACAGAAAAGGGAGACACCAGATCAAGGACCCATCAGCCTCTCCCTGTCATGCTACCTGTCAACTGATTCATCTCATTCATCGACATTTGATCTCCACCCCCCCTGGAGAACATGAGTCAAAATCACATGGAGAGCTATCAAACTCACTTTTTCTGTCCCTGTCGATAAGAGGCCTCGTTCGCTTTTACCGCATCCACTGACCCGATTTCAAAGTCTGTGCAGTCTGCCCGGGGGCCGAGGGGATTTTTCTCTCCCTGCCTCCACAATCAACTCTCCTGGGGCAGGAGGGCCGACCACAATCGACATTTAAAATGGAATAAATGCATACATAATGCTTTGGCATTGGTGTTGCATTGGCAAGTCCCACTACTGTCCATAGGCTAAGATGGATGAGTTTTTAAATGCATTTGGTCTATAGCACAATAACTCATTGAGAGCCTGAGGAGAAAATATAGCTGTGCTCCAGGTGCTCGTTCAATGAAGAATTTTACACCTCTCTCTTATAATATAAAGTTTAACTTGGTTGCATTGAGCCATTTTTTCTCATCAGTCATACAAGGATATAGTTTAGCCAATGTTTCTCATATTTTGAGAACAGCTGAGACCAGAGGGGAGAATGTAATGCACCAGTTCTGAGCGTGATTTTGACCTTTAATATCATGTAATCTGTCCTGGCTCATAGGCAACGGCAGCTATGTTCTGCACTGTAACACTGGGTCAAGGAAACGCCTCTGTTACTTAAGGCTACTCCTCTTTTCTGAAACTCACTGGAAGACAAAAGCTGCCAGAGTTTGGCGACATGTGAGCCGACGGAGACGACATTAATCTGATCTTTTCAGCGCTCGCGAAACAAAACCGGAATGTTTTCTTAAATATTTAAATAACTTGTCAGGCTTGTCTATTGCTGACAGAGAGAAGAGAGAGAGAATGATGATTATTGTGCTCAAAGCTGCGACTTCACTGTGGTCCTCTGTTAGCCGGTAAAGAATGCTGCTGATGCGGTGCCAGCGAGGCGAGAGGGAAACCAAGCAAGTTTATCGAGGTCCCATTGGAGGGAGGATTAACATTACTGAGCTGCCTTCGTGTGTGTTCACAGTCTTGTGTTATGTAATGTTACTTGGGTGAAGTTGCCGGACTGGTCGCACTGCTCTTACAGCAGGTGTGCTGCACAAACAAGGGTAATGCCACTGGCTGGACCTTTCAACACTGTTTTTGCAAAGGTATATGCTGTATATATTGTACAATATTCTACATCTTATATTAGCTTATACTCTGATTTACCTGTACACGTGCACAATCTTTTGCAATAAATCCTAACTTTGTGGTGTTTAAATAAACAGTAGTCTGTGTGAAGAAAAAACACACATCTGTCTTCCTCAGAAAATAACAGTAACAATAACAATAATGTAAAGCCTTGAGGAGACAAACCAACAAGGAATATGTACTTGTTTTAAGAGGAACTCATTACACTTGTTCCTTGAGAATTTCAACACATCTCCAGAGAATAATTCATGACCGGAATAATAATGAGGCCAAACAAATGTCTCAACATCAAGACTGAATAAACTGAACAAACTAAACGAGTGGCCGTGTCTAGAAAGTACAAAAGATTGTCTTGTACATAAAAAGGCAGAACTCACAAAACACGAGAGCGCAATTTATCAACAGTGTCCTCAACAAGGTAAAGATGTGCAAAAAAAATCACACTCAAAATTTCAACTTGTTTAGGTTTATACAAAAATCATTGCATAAGAAACAATCTGAAGTCGAAGGGCAGATCAGGAGGAGAATCAGGATGAATTGGCAAGGCCAAGGTGCTATTCACTCAATTCCTGTGAAATTGACAGGGACAATGTTGACACTGTAAAGTTTCTGTCGGCTCAGCATGACCTGCATCATCCTAGACTCCTGTTTCCCAGGTTCCGGTGACAGACAGAACAATCAAAGTCACTTTACTGCCTCCCTCTCCCTTAACTGCTCAACTCCGCCACCACTCCATCTTATTGTCTGTCTGTCCTGGCACAGGACTTCAGTTATGATTGGACTTGTAAGGCTTCTGTGGAAGGACCAATAGATTAATTTTTCTGCTAGATCTACAGAGTTTTCAGAGGTATAATACATTCAACACATAATACAGATATCAGGCTATGCAGGGAGATGAGAGTCATGAAGCTAATGTCTGGGATTTTTTCCCCCATATATATAGATAGATAGATAGATAGATAGATAGATAGATAGATAGATAGATAGATAGATAGATAGATAGATTCAAAGCAAACAGTGGATTATCCAGTTTAAGAGTGTGACATGTGTCTATAAGCTTAAATGTGTTTTAATGTGTGTGTTTTTTTATCCAGTTATATTTAAAAATGTTTCACACACAGATGAGGTCACTGAATTTTCCAACCCCTCAGAGCTCCAGGGCTTTTACATTGCATCAGCAGTATAAGCATAAGCGCACTGTGCTACATGAATGAAATCAATTTACGGGGAGGCGAATCAGACATGTTCCCTCCCGGTGTGAGAAATCCAGTGATTTTCTTCTTCTCTGCCTCATAGCTGCAGCAGAGAAAAGCCAGCTTTACGATGCCACGATTCACTGGCAGCCTAATGAGAGCCACAGCCCTAAGCTGTTTATGTGGCATAAAGGCCGCCTCTATTAGCGCTGCTGTCAGAGAGGGGGAGCTGGGCATTTGGGTGGTAGCGCAGCGACAGTTCAGCTCATAACAGCGTTCATTCACTAACAGCGCTGGAGGTCGTCTAGCTGGTGGCGAAGCCCAGACTGGAGGCGGCGCTGGTACAAACTCCAGGATGATACTTAGAAAATGTAATTACACGCAAGGGGTTTGGTAACAGAGAGTGGTGATCACAGCAGGTCTTCTTAACAAGTACTTAATGTGATAATTACATTATCAATTAGGGAAAAGCTGCGCGGAGAGTGAGAGCCTGACTGAGAGGACGGCACATCTTGAAGAGATGATTGAAACGCTGCTTCAAATACCAAACAATCCATTGACTCTACAGCAGCTACTGTACAAGGTGCTGAGAGCAGTCAGACTTTTATACCCAGGATTACATCAAATGTAGAGCATCCCATCCTAGATTTGCCTGACATGCCACTGGCTTAGCTGCGGACTCTCCCAAACTCGTCTTCCCTGATGTTGCTTCTTACTGGAACAGCACCTGCTCCAAAAGCATCAATTCCATCCATGATTTGGGTTCATGTCATCTGAATAACCAAGCAAATGATGATGGCAGATAGTGGAAATCTAACCAATCTAAGTTACACAAGGATTATTATTCATTAGGTATTTTAACGGTTTATGAAGGAAAACTGGCTCTGAGGTTTTTGCCTGCTACTGGAGAAACTGAGTGACTGTCAATCACAACAAGTATTAATTTCAGGCCCTATTCCAAACATGGGGAAAGGAATCAAACCATTTAGCAGACTCCTGACCCTGAATACATGCCTGACGTTGGTGTGCCTCAGACATGGACAAAAAAAATATCAATTTCAATATCTTTTGGAACTGAAAATACAAGCTTTAAACCTGATGGGATTCTTCCAACATCCCGCCCCAATCAGAAATCAGGTAGAACTTCCTTAAACAAACCAATGATCTTAAACAGCCAGTGTCATGGTCATCTAAGGTTTGAGTTGAGATCTGGCTAAACAGCAGTACTGATGTCGCCACACTGATAGAAGCTTGCAGCCATTTATTCTACAGAGTTTGTCTGTAATGACATCAATCCAGATCATCATTTGAATATCATTTGAATATCTCGCTCTTGAGCTCAAAGCACATTTATCAGTGCTCATCATTACATTGCATATAAGATATTCATAGCTGGTTGTGCAGGAATTCTCAGAGCCGATTGTATTTGGTACTACTAGATTTGACAGATTAATCCTGAACGGAGAGAATGAATCCAAAGCTGTGGAGCTTATGAGTTGACTGGACAGATTTGAACTTACTCAACATGTGAATGAAGCCACTCATTGTATTTTGGGTAACATTGTAGACTGGACATATCGTAATAACGCCAGGGTTAAACCGGATTAAATATCGGCAGTGTTCAGTATTAAAATCACCTTTCTGATCATCACTGTGTGTTGTCTGATACCAGCCCACTCTGAACAAAGTTAAAAGGGGATTTTGGGTTCAGAAGAGATTCCTTCCATCTGCTTGAAACACTGTCGCTCCGGCTGTCGACTGGCAGAATCTCACCGTGGTTAAACAATGACAGTGTTAATGAGATTAAGAGAATCTGTCGAGCAGCTGAAAGAAAATGAAGGAAAACTAGTTCATGGTTTTTTTCTACCATTATAACACTTACCTGTAGGCACAGTGCATTTGTTTTCACAGCACCTTAACCAAATGAAAATTAAAAAAAATTTGCTCAGAGTTTTACCAGTTATTCTTTCATTGATGGTCGAATTAGAAGGTCAAATATCATTTCACTCTGATTGAAGTGATTTTTCCAACGGTACTATCACCTGACTATCTGTCAATACAGACAGTCAAAGTGGGGGAATGACCCGACCTTTCTCTCTTCTGATTCGCTGTGATCTACAGGCACAGTCTGCACACGTCATTTATTCAGTGACATCATGAACTGAGCTGTGATGAAGTGTTTAAGCTTGTAAGCACGGTGCTGTTCTGAACTAGGCGATGGCACTTTTACAGGGCTTGTTTTTACCCAAAAAGGGGCGTGGTCGTTCACAGGAAAGTGCCGTATGCATACTCTCATGTGCAACCAAGTGTGCATTTATGGGGGGGTTGATGGGGGATGGTGATGGTCGCAAACCTATGTTTTCCTTAACAAACAGAAATAAATTGGGAATAAATAAGAGGCATATCCATTGGCAAAATACATGAAATGAATACAAAGTATGTAACATGTTTTCTCCTGTATATTAGGGGAACAGGCTGGTATTTTTTCAGTACTGGGGGACATGACCCCCCCCCTCCCAAAGAATGCAAGCTGACACCCATTTACAACTGCATATTGTATTTTACTGTATGTAAGTTTAACAGGCATAGACTAATTGAAAAGTCCAAGAAATCAAATGCCAGGCTGCAATGATGTTTGACTCCAGTCATAATCAAAAGTCATCAACTCAGTCATAATGTGTCTGCCCTTCATTCCCTCTCAACGCATCACATTCAGTCCTGGCTCCTGTCCAAGCGCAAGGTTGTGAGGTGAACGTCCCACATCAGAGACCGAGACAAAGACGCAAAGAGACAGACAGGGAACGTATGCCTGCCACTTCGACGGCTTCTCCTTTTACATCTCACAGGGAAAGAGTCACCAAACACAAAGGTTCATTTCAGACCAAGGCCGAATGGGTTTCAACTGTTACTGGTTCTCTTCTTTTGACGATGTGTGTGAAGGACACCAGGTTTATTTCAGAAGTCGAGAGACCAAAAAGTGTGTGTGTGAGTGTATGTTATTGTCACTTTCAGGGACATAATTCAGACCCAGTACTTAATAATATTTAATTGGGAAGGTTGGTGCACTTGGGGACAAAAGCTGTGTCAAGTTTCGGGTTAGACAAGTAGTGGTTAGGGTGTCCAGGAAATGATGTCTATATGTCCCCAAAAGTGACTTAAGTTAACGTGTATCAACTAACAAGAACTTTCAAAATGATGAAGATGGTAAAGGAAGAAAAATATTCAGGTAACATATGGAACAACAGCTTTTTGAAAAAAACAAAACAAAGAATCAGAAATTGCTCCATTTATTTCCTAACCATGATCGCATGAAAACTCAACACTTCGGCTCTCTTTACTTACAGGGATTAGGTTACGAATTGGTCCCACATGCACAAGTCTACTAAAACCTTCAAAGCAACATCTCTTATCCGTTCTGTCCTGGTTCTGCATGAGCTTGGATCGGCCGGAGCAGCCTCTCGTTCATGTCTGATGGAGTGGTGGTGGTGTGCATGTATTCTTCCTGGTTTATGTTTGCCTGATACTGCGATTCATGATGTAAAAATAATAAGGGACAAGGGGGTCAATGGTGTCAAGTGGTTTCTTTGAATAATATTAAACAATGATGTACTGTTGTAATCATTTCACAGGAGGACGGCCATCGAGTGGAACAATAATGAGGTTTGCCATAGTGAACTTTAGATAACAAGGCCGGATTACTCTGAAGCACATCATACAACTATATCCCAAAGTGAGGCAGTGCTCTGATTAAACAATGGTCTCAGTGCTACATGCAACATAGTTCTGCACCTCAAGTTGTATCACACTGGCTCTCTGCTGTCTACAAAAACTAATGAGAAATTTGATGGATTTTCTTCCAACATGAATGTGCCAGATGGAGCTTGACAAGAAGCAGCACATTTCTGTTTTCGCTGCCTGCCTGTGAAAAAAAAAAAAAAAAAAAAAAAGGACCCAAAACTGAATCTGGAGAAAAGACAGACTGGGAAGATTCAACTGAGAATGTCAAACATATTCCGCTAGGCTCTTCTTGACGAGAGCTGATCTCACGAGTCATCTTTACAAAGAAAATCAAACATGATTGAGGTGACTGGAACGTCTGCGGACGGCTCAAGGATTCAAGAAAATTGTGTCTATGACCTGCTCAGATTTAATGAGCAGCAGGAACGAGAGTCAGCACTGACTTGTGTGGGACAGCAAAGGCTTTGTTTTTGTAAAGGAGTTGGCTGTTTGCAGGCTGGTCACACTGGTCATCTTGAAGCCACTACCCTCAGATTAATACTGCTGTTGACTTTTAAGGGGGGTTATTACTCTGGTAGCGCTGTTGTTTATGACTTCAATATTAAGTGTAATGCAATAAAATGGTCGCAGTTAATTAAAAACTATAATTCATTTACCTAGTCCATCTGGTGCGGCCATAAATTAATTTAAGTTTGTCAAGTCAACAAGAAAATTATCTCAGAAGAAAAACAAGCTGTGCGAGAGTTTTCTTTCAGCAGTGAAGCGAGACAAAGACACAGGAGCTTTGTGTGTGTTTGTGCGTGGGTGTGAGACAGAAAGAGGAAAGGATGCATGTGACAGGAGTCGAGCAAGCAGCATCTGTACTATAAGTAAGTAAGTCGAGCTGAATAAGTGATTGCGTTTAGCATTTTAAGCCGTGTCAAGGCCGCAGCAGCAACAAAGAGTTGCTCAGTGTTGGTGCTAGTTTATGATGTGGACTCACCTTGGTGTTGGCTTTGGTCTTACTGCTGCTACTGCTGCTGTTGCTGTTGTTGTTGGGGCTGGAATTAGCATCTTCATGAACTCTGTCCAGAAGCCAGAGGAGGAACTCGAGGGCATCGTGCTGAGAGTTTCCCCGAAACTGCGAGCCGTACTTGGCCACTATGCTCTGGGGAGAGAGATCATAATTAATCCGTCACTTTGGGTTACTTCAAAAGTCATTAAATACTGACATCCTCCCTGACAAAATGAGGCCATGATGATCACATGGAACATGGAACAGAGCAGGAACTCATCATTTGTAAGTTAGAGTTGGTTCAGCTTGCAGCACCATTAGAGGGATGGAAAAAAAAAAGCAGGGACATTTCTCTCTCTTATCATCGCTTAATGCAGACTCATAAGTACATCTGTCAGACGTTATTTGGCTGTGACAAGATCACGTAATAAAGTCATTCACAATTCTCTTTGGACACTGCACTCTGGAAAAACGAGGAACTTTTCATGATGTCTGAAAGCTCACTGAAAAAGGTGAAGAGGAAGAGTGCACTTCATCACAGTGGACACTTTGGAAAATGATCAGACTATGGCAAAAAAAAAAAAAGACTTTTCGACAATGTTTACTCTGCAATTTTTCATTTGGTCTTTAAAATGTCAGAAAATTACAAGAAATGCCTTTAATTCCCCACAGTCCAAGATGACATTGTTAGATGCCTTGTTGTATTTGATCAGTTGATTTACTATCATGTACATCAAAGAAAAACATGAGATCGTCACATTATGGAATCAAATGTTTGGCTTGGAGAAATTACTAAAACGAGTATCTGATTATCAAAATATCATATCAATATAATTTTCTGTGTGATATATTTATCAATTAATTATTGCTCTATTCACAAATAGAACTAGTGTCTTGATCTGCCTGCCGTGTTTCACCCTACCTATAAATGAACTTATCTGGTAAATTGCAGTTGCATACTTAGTTTTTAACTGTTTAATTTCTCTCAATTAGTGAAGCTGAGCGACTTGTTTCGAGTGAAATGTGTCATGTTTACCTTTGCGCATGTGTTCAAAGGAAAGAGTGAGAGGGAACATCTGTGTTTCCTTGATACCACAATGTCATTACTCTAATAAATTATATAAATACACGGGACCACAATCACTTCAATATTAAACGATATTGCAAGCTGATGACTGAGTGCGAGTTGTGAAGCAGACTGTTAGACCCTGGCAAGCCATTCATATTAAATTCAGGTTAAATTGCACCATTGAGTTCAGAAAATTCCTTTTTTGTCCAAAGACATATTCAGACGACAGCATCGGATTACTCGACTATTACGCAGAAAACTGACGCCCAGTTCAAACTGTTGTTCTTATTCAGCACTGGAAACAAATGGAATCACTTCATCCTATTTTCATCCAAGTGTTGTTGTTTAAATAATGTACTCAGACTCCTATTTTTGGCAGCATAACAGCTTCTGTAAACAAAATCAGACGCGCCAGTTCTCCATTTGTCATATTTAAAGACACATTCATACGCTGTACACCAAAGGACATCTCACACAGAGGATATCCACGACTTGACAGGTGTTGCTTGAAAAAAAAATTCTGCCAGACTGTCTAATTGAATTATGACGACGGAGTTGTGAGTTTTACGAGTCAGACAGAGAAAAAGACACATAAAACTAACAACATGCATCAGCACCGCACTGGGTGGCCACATCTCTGTATCTCTCTGCGTGTGACTGACAGGCTCCGGGCTCGGCTCCACACCTCATTAAAAATCACCACATCATACCTGCAGCATCCCAGTATCTAAATATAAACACAGGAGGGAGCCCCCCCCAGCCCCCCTCCTCCTCCTCCTCCTCCTCCCAAGCCCGCTAATGAGCTTCATCACTATGAGGAAGCACTGACAGGGGATGGAGGGATGAGGGACAGATGGAGAGAGGGAGCAGTGGAGTAAAGGGAGGATGGGATGCTGGCGGAGGTTCAACAGACCTGCCAGTGTTTTTCTGTCTCCTTATCAAAAAGGACGGCGCAGTTGTGGCTGTCCCGCAGATGAAAAGCGAGAAAAAGGAGGCAGCAGCTACTGACAAAATAAAAAAGGCCAAAAGGGAGGAAGAGGGGCAGTTCCCAAGGTTAACATGGGCCTGTGCGCAGAAACCTAATGACATCAAGAGGTTGTGACTTCATTAAGTCAAGGGGATGACTTCTCATCTCTGCCGCCTCCTCCCTCTGTTTGTGTGTGCGCATCCTCATCCTCTTTGATATCTGTTTATACAGTGTTGTGTCTCAGAGCGTCTCTGGTGAAATGAGGCTGCTCAGCCTCAAAGGCACTTAAAAAGACTTGGCAAAGTTGTATTCCCAGGCATTAAGTCCTTTTTAATTGAATCCTTGTAAAGGGAGAAATGAAAGGAAGTAAAAAAAACAAAAAAAAACAAAACAATGAGGAAACACGGAGAGACAAAGAAAGGAATCCCAGGTTAGTCCAAATGTTGAGTCTCTCTGCAAACACTAGCAGTGTTCAAAGCTGACCTGAGCACAGCTCCGGTGGCATCTTAAGTGTTTGGTCAGCAAACACTTCAGAGCCAGTCAAGGAGAGGATGAAGGTGGGCGTCAGGGTCAACTGGAGGGAGAGCAGAGCTTTTTGTAAGAACTATTGATCAGTCTAGACCGAGGATCTGATTCTCAGCCCACACCTGATCGGGCCTTGGTGGATCCAGGCTGCATTCCTCTTAATTCTCTCCAGCTTGAAGTTTCATTAATTGATTTTTTTCATCAGTTTTTTCATTAAATGAGAGCATGTGGAACAAAGCTGCGCAGTCTGTTTTATTCCATATTATCGGGCTATTTACTTGTTTTTGTTTCGGAAAATGTGAGAAAATTAAAGATTAGCTCCCATCTCTAATTTTCACTCTGTCAAAAGGTCAAAGACATGGTTATAAGAACTTCTGAGGGCTTTAATTGGGTTTGGTTTCAGGTCATATTAAAACAGCCCCCTAATTTTTGGGAGCCAATCAAAAGTCTGGTCCCGAGCGCAGGAGAACAAGGTCTGATTCCCGGGGCAAGCAATTTCTTTTTATTTGATTTTCTGTCTCAATGAAGAGAACAAAATAACAGAATCAAAGACTACCAGCTTTCCTACAAACAAAGAAAGCAACATAGCAGCACAGAGGAAAGATAAGAGAATGATAAAATACGGTCATAAACCTGCTCCGTCTCCACAGCGGGGGTCGTGACCTCCCGGCGGTCAGCGGGAGGGAGGGCTACATCCCCCTTGCTTCCACAACCAGACGTCTGTTTTAGTGTCCTGTCTTGCTACCTTTGCTTCACCTCACACCATTACCCTTCATGCCCTCCCAACATCCATCCTCCTACTGTGTAAACAATGACGGATCAGAGTGCTGGCAGGCCGGGAATTTACTATAAACATACATCAAGCAAATAACCTTCCTCCTCTCTCCCTAAAAAAAACAACATTTACACCACCTCACCTCAATGTTGTCCGACCTGCCAAACAGGCCTGGATGGATTCCTCAGTGACAGACAGAGAATGATGCTGACAAATTATGACAGGGCATAACCGCAAGAGGTGCTGCACACACTTTTTCTTTTTCCCCACACGCAACCCTGTTCCCCCCCCCCACAGGTGTGGCTGGAATGAGGCTGAATAGAATCTGTCATTACTGGCTGCTCCATTTGCAGTTTCATTTTTCAGCGGCCCGCTGTTGCCGGCTCACCTCTGCTGTCCGACCGGACCGGACGCAGGGTACTCATCACTTACAGCCTCCACTTATTCCGCTCTCTCTCCTCTCACGCTGTGTTTCATCTGTCCTCTTCCTGTCTCACACACACACACGTACACACAACACAAACACACACAACCTCGCTGTCCTCTTTCTTCATCTCTTTCTATTAACTCTCTTTTTCTTTATCATGTAAGAAACTTTCCCTTCGCTAATCAGTCCCAGCTGAGCTCCACACACACGCGTGCACACACACACACACACACACACACACACAAACAGAGGAGCTTCTCTTAGCAGTGTCTGTCCTTTCCTGCCTCCTCCTCCTGCCATCCTTTCCAAATCTAAACTACCTCAGCCTCCGACTTCCTGTGTCATCCTGGGCCACACTGGCTTCACCTCCAGAACAACAGAGAATCAGGCAGGTATTTCTGACGACAAATCTTGGAATTGGACCAGCATTTTCTCCTTGACGCGGTGACGCTCGGAAAATCCATCAATGAAGGTGCCAGCGAGTCAAGACTGAACAAACCCCGCGTGGGACTTAACGGGCCATCAGTAAGATACAAGACGGGTTGAGATGCGATGGAAATAATCGCCTCCGAATGGTTTACAGCCCAGGAGGGGAAGATCTCCCTGGTCTCTGCTGAACCTGAGAAATTGATCCTCGCAGCTGAGTCTGTAAATACGAGATCGTAGGAAGCTGTGTCTGTCACGCTATGGAGAGCTTACGTGTCATTTCCGTGTGCCTCCCATCACTGAGATAAAGTAGGAAAGCCATCCCAAACTATCGTCCATGATTGGGCGATTGCAGTATCACACCCCAGAATAGTAAAGATTGATTTATTCCCACGGCTTCTTGCACTGTGTCGTTGAGGTTTTGGCACATAAATCACGGGAGGTGTAATAAACCTGGTGGAAAATGGCCTCATATTGTAGAGCTTACACAGATACAGCGCAGACACACTTCTCCTTGTGTTTCTTTATTGCCTTTTGTCACAGCGGTGTAGGTATAATGGAGTGCGGCTCACTGAGTCGTGGGAATGCGCGCTGCTTCCAGACAGCATATGGTGGCTGTGTAACAGTACTTACAAGTGGTCTAGCTTGTGCTTTATAAGTGTGAGACGAAGTGTTTGGAGCTCTATCGCTTCCCCAACAGCTGAGACATAAATCCCTCCGCACGACTGTGGGCAAATATAAAATACACTGATTAGTATATCTACTCCTTAAAAAAAAAATTGCTAAAAATCTCCCCGTCCATCTGCTTCACTAAAAAGCTTCCACCATCAAACTGAACTGAGAGGAAATCTCCACTGTGCAAACTCAGCACAGGAGTCCAGGTGGTGCATTTCCCCACCTCAACCTGTGTGTCTTTCATCAAACATTGTATACATCTTCAGCTCCGACAGCGAGAATGAGAGTGGTCCTTGACGGAGAGCAGAGACAAGAAAAGACAAATAAACCATCAGTCTCGCTGGCCTGCCTCGCTGTCACACACTGCCTGCGCTCCCAGAACAAACAAGACTACTTAAAACACCAGGCTTCATCTTCCCGCCTGAGCTCCACTGGCCTCACAGAGCTGCAGCTCCTGTCGAGCGTAAAAAAAAGGAAAAAAAGGGGGGAAAAAAAGAAAGATGAATCCGGCCTCCTCGCTACGACTTCTAAAAGTAGTTACTGTGTTGTTAAATCCTTCAGGTCAGGAGTGTAACGTGGTAGAAAAAGAAACAGCTCACTCTGTCATCAAGTTAAATTTATGTGGACAACTTTTCGGCCAGCCAATAAAAGGACACTTCATCCCTCCAGATTTCATCAACATCAAGTGTGTGGCGAAGCAGTTGCCGCAAAGTTTTGACCTTTAAATACAGCAAATCCATTAGGCCGGTCATTTACAAGCAGAGCTGCGTTTGTCAGTTCAACTCGGAGCGAAGGGATCTAATGAGGGCGTGCAGGTGAGCAATTTACAAATGAGATCATCGCAGGGGTCTTTGTCCTGGATGGGAAATCAGATGAAGGTTGGTGGGGGGGGGCTGTGTTTAAAAGCCCACAGAAGGGTCATCCTGTGAACACTCTTTTCTCATCATACATACTCTGCTACTTTGCAGGGAGGAATAAAACATCTGAAACTTAAAGGCTCACTTTCTTTCACTTCTTAAACTAGTCAGCTATGATTCAGCTTTTTACACCCTGAAATGTGATTTTACAACAAAGACTGATATTACACTGCAGATAAAAATGAATTATTAAGGAGGAAATAGAGGAATATCTTATCTTATTTTATGAAGGTTTGCACACAGCGTAGTATAACTTTGGTTTGTCAAAGGCAAATAAAGTAAAACAGAACTCCAGCTCCGAGTCAAACTTTTCCAGAGGACGAACTCCAGCAATTAGATGCTGAACTAACTCCTCACTGCATGTTTGTAAAAAGAGACCGAGGTCAGTCTGATATCTTTAGCTGAGACGTTGTGACTTCTGTTGATCGACTCATGACTCACATTCGCTCCTCGTACCAATGACAAAACAAATGAAGCTGTTCTTCATTCTTATCTGACAGAGAAGTTTCGCTTTCCCAGGCGGCGCCACTCTTTAAGTGCGGAGAGAGAATAACGATCAGTTGTCAATGCTGTCTGTCCCTGTGCCGATTACAGACGGCTTTGGTCTTATAAGGATCACAGGAGGTTCGGATAGCTTTGTTTACTAGTAGTGTCTCTCCCTCCCACTTTCTCTCTCCTTCTGAGTGCACACCATCAGAGGCTCCTCAGCAGGGGGGCATCCTCCTTTTCCAGGATGAATGCACTTGCTACAGTAAACATCCTCTCTCCTGCTTCACCCTGAGATGAGCAGACAGACACAAATCTCTGTGTCCATGAGAGAAAAGGCAAGCGAAGGACACGATTTTTTAGTATTATTATTATTATTATTATTATTATTATTGCAGCCCACTATCATGAGAGGTATTAGAGCAAAATAAGAGAAAGAGTGAATGCCTCTATTTAAACCCAGGAAGGCATGTTCAGACATTAAGTTCAAGGGCTGGTACTCAGTATTTCCTTCCAGCAGCTGGCCTTTACACAGACTGATATCAGCCACCATTTTAACCCATTTGAAAGCAAAGGGCCTGAATGAGACTGAATCACATGACATTTTGATCACCTGTAAAGTAAGAGACAACATGCTGCCAAGGTTTGAGTTAATACATGATATCAGTGAGATACAATAACGTCTTTATATATTTGGTGCTGTGTCATGAAATGAAGAGGAATCGCTGTCGGCATGTGCTGCACGTTGGCACCAGGAGCCAATTCAAAAGAGCATATTTTACTCGATATAAATTCTGCTTTCTGCATTCAAGGCCTTTAACTCTTACCCTCATATCCATCAAGACCTTGTGCTACTTCATGCGTTCGCCCCATCACAAGCTTTTTATTATTTTAAAAGTCTACAGCGGCTCGAGTTAGCGAAGCTGCACGTGACAAGAGTTCAAAATCCACTCTTTACATCTTCCATGCACGCAGGTGCTCAGCCTTAATGATCCACAACATCATGACTCCTTGTATTTTTCAGATCAAAACAGCATCAAGGCCTTCCTCTGTATTAATCACTACCTTTCCCTTACAGCTTTGGACTAGACTGCACTCTCCCCCTCTCATGCGCGCGTTACTCATTCATTACTAACTTGTGGTTGTGGGTGAGGACTACTACATCCAAAGTCACTGTCATGAGCATCAACCCTTTCCATTATAAATGACAACCCACTCATGCCTGTGTGACTGTGTGTGTTTTGTGCACATGTTGCACAGCCCCCCTTCCCCTATAACTCCCCCCAGGCTGTTGATGCAACAGAGCAGTTATTACTCAGTAAGTCTACTGGTACTACTGTCATCCACTGAGCCCAGAGGGAAGGCTGGGGGGCCCTGCAGGCCTGGCTCACAAAAGCCCTGAGTGACTGCAACAACAGGAGCCGTCTACATGTGAGTGTGCTGCCACTTCATTTAATATCCTCTAACCCGTTCACTATTATTGCATGTATATAACAGCCTTGTGTAAACAAGAGAGGAATGCTCGACTCCCCCGCACGTCACATGACAGCCAGGGAATGCAGACCAGCCACCTGAAGGGCTGGATTGTTGCGGCAGGTGAGTCAGGTGGGGACAATGTAGCCTGCATGTAATCAGTAACCACAAAGCTACAACTAGCTGCGCAAATAATAATAAAATCTTGACGCCATGAGGAAAACTGGTGCTTTTATTATTACTGCTTAACATGGTTCGCCTCCTGAAACACCGAAAGCACCTAGAGGTATGAGTCGCGGAAATGAGGTTGACCCTTGAACCACATTCAATCAAGCGGCCGTCTGACGTGTTTACTCAAATATTTGTTTTGCCAATATGGGCTTTGATAATTGGTAATACTGCTTACAAATACCACACAATCCTCTCAACATATGCCTGCTGTTGCATAGTGGCGAAACACAACTTACACTAAAGCTCTTACAAGTACAAATAAAATATTCATCTACTAACTCATGGGAGGAATGTATATAAAATCTAGCCTGAAGATAATATGGTCTTTTTATCCGTTGCTTCAGCAGCCCACAGAGGGGGGGGGGGACTCTTGGGCACAAATTTCCTGTTGAGCCCAGGATTTGACCTCCTCATTCTCCCTCCCTCTCTCTCTCTCTCTCTGTGCAATGTGTACGCAACCCGGTCTTCTCCGAGTAATTTACCGAGTGCAGCACACACAGCAGACAACTCTAGGCAGCTTTATTATATTTGTCTAGAGACCCTGAAACCCAGCAGTACTCCTGCGCTGCTGGGACACTGCAAGTTTGCTGCATGTCAATTAGCTTGCGGTGATTTGATTTAAAATTCCTCAAGGCCCTATGGTTTTGGTTTCATTATGATGTGGTACATTCCCAGACACCTGTGCAGTGAATCAAATAATAATAAAAAGCAATTGACAGATGGTGTAATTTGTGGATTTCAGGGCCCCTAGGGGTCGGGGGGCCATGCATGCTGTGTGCAGGTCTAAAACAGGTGCAGGTGCATGTTCAGGTAAAAACATTCATTTCCAAGTGATAGACTAAAACATGCACTAAAATATTGCTTAAGTTTCCAAATTATGTATGAGGATCGAAAGACAAAACAGAACAAAACCTATAAATAGCACAACAAAGCAACACAGGGCTGATGGATGGTTGAACTTGGGGCTCTCATGCTTTGTGCAGGTCTACGACAGGTGCAGGTCTACAACATGCATGTTCAGGTAAAAACACTCATTTCCAAGTGACATTTACCAAAACATACATTATAATAGTGGTTAAGTTGCCAAGAAAGGAAGAGTGGAAATTTGTTAGAGAGACAAAACAAACATCTAATATCTGATCATCAAAACAAAGAAGTGACAACAGGTTGATAGATGGTTGAACTTGGGGCCCATAGGGGTCTGAGGACCCATGCATGCTGTGTGCAGGTCTAAAGCAAGTGCATGCATGTTCAGGAAAAACACTAATTTCCTAGTGATATTTGCCAAAACATGCACTAAAATACTGCTTAAGTTTTCAAAAACAGACAAGAGAGAACAAACATCTATTTTCTGATCATCATCGTTAAAACAAAACACACAAACAGCTCAACAAAACATGGACACTATAGGTTGATGGATGGTTGGACATGAGGCTCTCAGGGCCCCTGGGGGTCTGGGGCCATACATGTGCTGTGTGCAAGTCTAAAACAGGCGCAGGTGTTTCAGGTAAAGCCACTAATTTCCAAGTGACATTTACCAAAACATGCATCACAACAGTGGTTAAGTTACCAAGAAAAGAAGGTTGCAAATATGTCAGACAGAGAAAACAAACATGTAATATGTGACCATCATCACAACACAGCAGTGACAGCAGAGTGGCGGAGGAGCCTCGGTGTGTGCTCGCTGTCCTCACCTTGAACTCCACCGACAGCTGCGGGGTGTACTCCAGCGTCCACAGCGCCCGCACCAGCGCCGCCAGCTGCTCGGTCACCTCCCCCCGGGCGCCCCGCCGCTCGTCGCCCCTCACCTCCCCGTTCCTGTAGCGCTCCAGGCCGAGGTGCTCGGCCAGCAGGTCGGTGTTGCTGAGGCACTGCACCACGGCGTTCATGAAGCAGGTGTTGCCGTGGTTCTTGAGCCCCAGCACGCCGGGGGTCTTGTCGCCGTAGCACCACGACAGCCTGTCTTTCACCGAGCCGTGAGAGGGGCACGCGGCGGAGCTCCTCTTGGCGGCCGCCTCCCTGGAGCTCTGCGGGCAATCGTCTTTGAAGCCGCCGCTCGCGCTCTGCCCGAAGCCGCCGTCGTCGTCCTCTGCGTCCGGCGGCTCCGCGTCGCCAAAGTGCGCCAAAGTGCCCAAAGTTTTAAGGATCCTTCCCATGAAATTCCCGAAAGATCGCAGCGATTTCCTGCGGATGAACCTCCCGCTTTTGTATTTCTTCTCCTTGCGCTTGGTGGTTTTGGGCTTCATGGCTTTTCTTACCTTGCTGTCCTTGCGTGGATCCATGGCTCTGACAGGACCGAGGGAAAACCGCTGAAGAGGCGGTGGAGACGCACCTGTCTGCCGGCCTGTCTGCCTCCCTCCTCCTCCTTCTCCCCCTCCTCTCTCACCGCTGAGGTGAGCCAGTAAGGCACATGATTACGGACATGATTCTCTTGACATCCCTTTGATTCCCAGCAGCGTGTTGATGGGATCCTCTCTCTCTCCAGGAACTACACAGATGAGCTGCCTCCACATTACACTTCCTCATCCACAGCTCTGGATCACTGGCGCTCTTTGACTCTCTCTCCCTCCCCTCCCTCCTTCTCCTGTCTGTGTTGCCACAATGAACAACTTTCTATGTGAACCGCTGCTGTCTCGTGCCCGCCCCTCACACATAAATTGAATTAGATCACTTGCAGCTCATCACAACAGGGACTTCTTTTCAAAGAGTGTAAAAGTTGTTTATTACACAGGGAACAAGGAAGTTGTTGTGTTTAATAGGTGTCAAGCACTGTGGCCTTAAACTGCCCCCTGTAGGACTAATTACAGCATCACCTGACTTTGACATGGTCACCAGCATCACTTGTCATTGTTGGGTGAGCATGAATCAAAAAGTCAGCCTGACCCTCAAAATTGAGACAAATCAGCTGTTTTATCATGCTACATCATCACAACATAGTAAAACTGCTAGAAAAGCTTATTCTGACTTACACCCCAAAATATTAGTCCTACCTTTGATTTATCTAATTAAATTGATTCCTGGAACATAAAATATACCCTTAGCAATTGGAATCGCATTGATATCATTTTTAGTTTAATAGTTATACCCGAAAATTGACATTTGAGTAATGGCGGATTTCCGGATCACCTCCAAAATTCAATCATTTGTTCCTTGTCCCAGAAAGGACATTTCCTGAAAATTGCATCAAAATCTGTCCATAGCGTATGTTGCAAACAAACAAACAAACAAACAAACACCAGCAAAAACATAACCTCCTTGGCGGAGGTAACAAGTTCCCAATGTGTCACCTGCACAGGACCATTGTTGTAATTTCAGGATGCTCTGTTTTTGGATAACAAAATCAAGCGGATCAGTAGTATATATCTAGACTGTCCACAAATGTGTAGAACATCCTCTGCTGAGTATCACCTGCACAGGTGATCAAATACCTTTGCATATAACACACCAGCATTTAGAGACACATGTGACAGATTCCTATAAATAGCCTGCCAGCTGTCTTCACTTACATCAATGCTGCTGCTGCTACACCCTGGAAGCTCCGCACAAGTAAGTAAGCTGGATATTAGAAGACCGTTCAACCAGGACTCTTTACGTGCGGTGCTGGGTATCAGTGGTGATCCGGCATCTTTTTTTTGTGCTATATTCATATTCTAATCATCTGAAGCTTAATTTCACAGCTCACCAGTACTAAAGATTGGATTTAGTGGGCCAGATGTGCTGATTTATTGAAATAGATAGTGAGAGCCCAATCCGATATTTCCATAATTTCCCCGATGTTCTTCTTCCAGCTTTGTTAGGACGCATGGTGCACAAGGAAACTAATTCTTTCTCAGAAACAGTGACTTCTTGTGCTTCTTCTTTTCTCTGATCCAGGGATGTGTTTGCTGACTTACAGCAAGTTTGCCATTTTTATGGGGAACAGGGGTGAGATATTAATTATCTAGATTTTGAACAATAGAGAGAAGGGGTTGAGATCAGAGAGGCTTTCTGTTGCCTCGCTCTTTAACCAGAATCCTTCAGGGAGTTAGTGCTGATAGATTAGCTGACAGCAGCCGTGCGCTTAAGCGGCCAAGAATCTGGGCCTCATGCTCGTCTCTACAGCAGCAAACAGAAGACTCCTATCTGTAAATTTAATGTACTGTATAATATAGCCTTGTTTTTACATATTCTGCCTTCATCTGCATCGAGAATGTCTGGAGTACGCCATTAATTCTGTTGTTCTAAAAAAGTCTAAAGAAGCATAACGCAGACACTTTGATGTGAAGAATACGCTCCTGTGCCTTGAAGTGTAATTTTAAATTCAAGTAAAGCGTTGCTCTGTGGATTCCCACCTATATTCAGCTCCTGTGTGGAATTACCACTTAAGAGACGACGCTGCTCAAGAAGTGTAATCTTTTCACTTCTGTCCTCTCTCTGCTAAAAAAAGGAAGCAATCTCATATCGTCACTGATGCTTAATCAAACTACATTTATTGCCTTTGTTCAGAGTCTAAATCCATTCTGTAATATTAATATAAGGTGGTTTCATTCACAGAGGAATATTTGTCAAAAGGAACGTTTGAGGGAGAATGTTGGATAAATTTGTCTGTGTGTGTTACTGGATTGAATGTTTCTCTTGCTTCAATATGTCACATTAAGATTGAGAAGGGTGAGGGAACCTCCACCGGAGAATGGCTCCGTCTGCGCTGGTGCTGATCAGGGTGCTGTCGTCGGAGCAGAGCTTGACGCTGGTGATGCTGCTGCCGTGACCTATTCCTACGTGGGTTACTATGCCTTTCATGTAGTCCCACACCTTCAGCAGCTTGTCGTCTCCTCCTGTCATGAAAAATGAGTCAATAACCCGAGAGATGTCTGAGTCACTGTAGTGTCAGTGGAGGAGGTGAAAACAAACGCTCTTAAAACACACTCAACACGCAAATGGAAACTGTACTCCCAAAAAAGACAATCATGATTTGGTCAGCAGTGAACTGAGCCAAGTGTAAAAGGATAATTATCTATACATTGAGTGCTCATGCAGCCAAGAGAATTTGTAGACTTAGACTCGTTTATTTTCGGTTGAATTATATTGATAGGAAAATCACTACCAGGAGCACGGCAACAATATAACAAGCAGCAGATGTGTAACAGGCCATTACCTGTCACAAAGTGTTTGCCGTCCTGTGAGATGTGCATGCCGTTGATGGCCCCAGACTGCGAGCCCTCCAAATCTCTGAGGACAGAGCCGTCATACACGTCCCAGTAGGAAATCTGAGGAGGAAGTTAATATACAGAAACCCTGAAACGTAGTTGCAGGTGTCATACGTTGTTCATCCCCGTCCTTGTTTGTGGGAGATACAAACATATTTAAATGTGCATGTACTGTACATTGAAATTGTTCAGTCTCTCATAGATAACACATAACCTTTTGATTTGATTTTCACTTTGTAGATGATGCAGGTGACAACATCTCCATGTGCTGTTACATCATCATATATATCATCTACTGATGTGTATCACATACACTTCTTAATATTTTGGCACTATGTGACCTCAAACTACTTTAAACAGCTTGTATTTTTACTCTTTATTATGAGTTGATATGAGTTGTTCTATGGTTAAATTCTATCAAGCTATTGCCAGCGGTGGAAAAAGTAATCAGATCCTTAAATAAAAGTACTCGTATCACACTGTAAAAATACTCCACTACAAGTAAAAGGCCTGCATTCAACACCTACAGTATTTAAGTAATTTCAGGATAAAGTATCAAAAGTACCCGTTGTGCAGTAAAATGTTTTGTATTGTATTGTATCTGATGTTTCTGGATTCATGTTTCTGCTGCATTCATGTGTATGTTGCATTTTGCTCCCGTGGATATTTAAGGTTAAGCTCATTTTAACTACTTTATATACAGTCAATCTACAGCAATGCATCACATTCTATAGGCTCATCATATGTTTGTAGTGTCACCTTAGTGTCATCTTATCTTGAATAAAAAAAAATATAAAATATAAAAAATAATAAAAATGAAAATATAAAATCAGTAAATTTGGAGATACAGGAGAAGAAGGGTATAAAGCTTGTTATCTGAAAGTAACTACGAAAGCTGTCAGACAAATGCAGTGGAGTAAAATATTTGCCTCTGAGATGTGGTGGAGTGGAAGTATGAAGCTGTATAAACTGGATATACTTAAAGAATAAGTACCTAAAATTAGTACATAAGTGTGGTACTTGAGTAAATGTACTTATATTCCACCACAGCCTCTCACATAGACACCAATTGAAACTGTGTTTGCTGATCTAAATGAGATTTAATCATCCCCAGAGCTCTGCAGCTGTCAAAGTATCAAGTCTCACAAAAGGCAATTGTTGGCTGAAGTTATTTATAGCACAGGCAGCAGAAACATCACAGAACCGCACACCACCAAGGGTCCTTTCTTGTTATTTATATGAGCAACCTGATTGCATCTGAAAAGTTAGGTACTGTAGATGAAGGGCCAGGAGGATTCTGAGTCATCCTGTATGAATGAGTTTCTGATAGAGGATTTAGTAGCACACCATAGCACTGAGCTCAGTCCCTGTGCGTGTTTAAAAGTCCAGAAGCCATTTCAAAGTCAGTAAAACTCAGATTAAACAGATTGTACCTCAAGTGGTAAAAGCACCACACACCACAGATCTACTGTATTCAGATTCCTGAAATATCTTTATATGACCTGACTTTAATGCTGCTGTAGAAATTTACTATTGGACAAAACTAAATGAAATCATACGCAGCATTACATAGCTTTGTAAAAGGGGAAGTTCAAGTTACACAGAGCTGCTCAGAATAAGCCCAACATTTATAAAATAGCCCCTGAGACAGGATTTCATTTCTCCGCACAAGACCGTGCCTATAATGCGTTAAAGGAGGGGAAATGTAATCTCACACAGACATATCAAATACCGTTGGTTATTATGGAATGAGAGAGGAACAAAAGGCTCAGTTAGAAAAGAGAAAGAGAATCTTATTTATAGTTTCAGGACTGGAGAGTGATTCTCTCAGGCCCTTACAAGCCACAGGAACATTTCTGTGGGGGCCGTTTGAAAGTACGCTATTTCTCTGACACGGATTGGCTTATTCAGACAGAACGATTTGCTGATATTATTTCCACCAAATAACTCTTGCAAAAGCATAATTTAGCAAAAACACAGCCACAAACAGAGGGGGAAATGGTTCATTATAAACACCAAATCTAAACG
This sequence comes from Centropyge bicolor, assembly GCA_037975185.1. NCBI lineage: Eukaryota > Metazoa > Chordata > Actinopteri > Pomacanthidae > Centropyge > Centropyge bicolor. Next base: position 736,595 of record JBBMOC010000021.1, on the reverse strand, counting down.
TTCTGAAAACCTTCCTTATTCAAGTTGTACAGAATATACAAAATTCCTTCAGCTGAGGTTTCTGTTTCCAATATGTTTCACATGAAAGCATCATTTTTTTCCATGAAAATGTGTATGTACAGTACTATAACACCCCCCATCTGATCTCTTCCTCCCTGCCACAGTCACGACCTCTCCCCCCTTCCTTATCTCATGTCAGCAGCTTATTAGAGACTCCCACCTGTGTGAGTTGTTTCGGCCCATCTGTGTTCCCCCCACCTTGGCCCGAGGAGCTGGCCTACAGCCACAACATGAGCCACCAGGAAATTAATTACATGCAGCCAGCAGGGCCTACTGTTGGTACGGCTCACCTTGTAACCTGGAAAGACCTGAGTTCACGACCACAGTGCACCCACCTCAGCTACGGACAACATTAGTATTATTAAGTCATTATGCTAATGGGTCCTTTAAAAAACATGCATTCAAATTAGCCACACACAATTATAATGTATTATAGAACAGCTTATTTTGTTAATAATATTTTAGTCATTATACATACTGTATACTGTGTACCCATGTGAGCTTCATGTTATTGCTGTCTCTGCCACTTTTTTTGTACCCCTTTGGAGAAGTTATCCATTTTATCAAATTGATTCTTTTAAGGGCATTATTGATTCAACACAAAGATGGATGATTATATGATTCAGTGGGCCCCTGCCCCCTGATTTATAACACCAACACAGACAGATAAGTCCTTATGGGGGCATCTGGGTGGTTCCTGGTTTGAATACAGGCAGGAACGTTAGTCACAGGCCACATCACCCTCTCCCTCTCTCTCTTTCTCTCTCTCTCTCTCCCTCTCTCTCTGTGTCTGTTGTCTCTCTACACTGTGAGGCAAAAAAGCTATTAAAAAAACTTAAAATATTCATCATAGGATATATTGCTAAAGTTCATACACAAAGAGTAGTATTTTGTGTGTTTTATGTTAGTCATCAAGGCTACACTCTGCTTTTAGCAAACAAATAAAAAAAACCGACAACATTACCTAGAAATAATACAATAAACATGTCCTCCCAAAATAACATACCATAACACATGGAAAGAGTGAGAACCTTATTGTGTCCACTAAATGCAACATCAAAAATGCATTATAAAGTATTCTATCTCATTAAAACGACCTCTCTCTGACCCTCCACTCCCTTTGTCTATGTTTTCCCTGGGCTACTCACTTTCTCTTCACTCCCTCTCTTCTACTGCTTAACTTTCTGTGAATTTACTCATGGAGGCATGCTGGGATATGATGAAGCGTTGGAGTAAGGAGAGGAGAGGGAGAGAGAGCAGAGAGAGTGATCGTATTTGTTCTCCCAGACAGAGCGCCTGTGTCCCGGGATGAGCAGATGGTGGATCTGGCTGGCACTCGTGTGGCACAGGCACATCCGCAGGAAGGCACGAATGCCGCGGCTCTCTCCCCCCTCCGCCCGCCTATCTCCTCCCTTCTCTCTCCCCCTTCGCTGAATCCCTCCTTCTCACGTTCTCTCCGCTCGCTCAGCACATCAGCGCTGCATTAATCATCACAACTTGTCCTCATCTCTCAGCATGCTGGGGAGGCAGCAATATGGGTTCTAGTGTGTGGCCGCGTTCAAGGGGCGTGGATGAAGTGCACAATCAAGGAAACAAGCGCTTCATTCTGCCACTGTGAACTTCTGACCTTATGTACAGAAGTGGTGCTGAGTTAATCAAAAGTTACTCGCAAAATACCAGTTTAAAGAGTGTTTCCGTCACAGCGACTAGCAGCCAGTGCAACGCTCTAATTATGTTGAGCTGAGAACAAATTACAGGCTTTTCAAACTAATCTATGGACATGCACGTGTGTGTGTGATTGTGCAAGTCTTCGCTGTGCTCCTCGAGGCTGATCTTACGAGAGCGGCAGGCTTTTCTCTCATGCACACTGACTGGAGATTACAATAACAATAACAGCATAATGACACATCTAGATTACGACTGTTGAGTGCCAGTCTTTTTGCACCCTGAGGGATTTTCAATCATTACAATCATTAGATTTTTTTTTTTCCCTGTGAAGCATGACTGCTGAATTTTATGCACTCTTACATGGCAGTGCATAAAACCAAACAGGTAAAAATACAAAGGCAGATTTCCAAGACCACAGTAATGATTTGTATATAAATTAAGTAAAAAATAATAAAATGCTGTACTGAGTACTGAGCGAAAGTCTCAACTCTCCCGAAACACACCTTTCTGTTTGTGCCACTGGTAATGATGTGGTATTCCTCTGGGTGGTAGCACACCGTCCGGAACAGTGTGTTGGCAATCACCATTTGAAGACTCACAAATCGCCTGGAGCAGGAAATGCCAGAAGAATGACAGAAGTTGAAAAAAGATAAGAGAAAGAAAGGCAACTTTTACCAGTGTTGTAGAAGTCATAGTACTAGTAGTAACAGTGTAGTGGAACTGCCCAATGCAGTTTAAAACTCAAACAAAAACACAAGCCAATCTGTATAATTGCAGATAAATAACTGATAAATGTTCTGTGCACACACGTGCAAGTAAAAAATGCACATGCCTGCACAACTTCCTCTGTAGTCATGTGTCTGGCTGGACACAGTGTCGATCTAGTTTCACTGAAGGCTCTGCTCTGTCTAATATTCTTTTCAAACATCAGCTTGCCAGTAACATACAAAAAAAAGGAAATCCATGCTTCTCTTGATGAACACAGCCTTGAAGCCTTAAATCCACGGACTTGTTCATTGAAGAGGAGAGACGTTGAAAAACCACGACCACCGTCAGCGTTTTTACAGGTTTTTATTCTCCTCACAGAAGAAGCCTGAGGATTAAAGGATTTTATGCTTTCTTCATAAAGAATGCACTGGATTTCTTTTTATTCCTACTGTACCGGCAAGAAACCGATGAACAGCTTCAGCATTTTTCTCTCATTACAGCTGAGACCTGAAGGCAGCACACTATATTTTGTGGCTAAGTACTGTATATCATCAGCAATTATGTACAGTATTTCATACTACTAGCAAATGTGAGCTCCTCAAAAAGAGCATTTTTTACGCTAACTACACAAGAATAAAGGTTTTAAAGAGGGCACATACTGTATGTTTGTGTGTATAGTGCATGGGTATGCAGACGGGCCACTCACACTATGTCCCAGATGATGCAGGTTCCATCAGAGCTGGCAGTGACACACTCTTTGTCGTCACTCTTGATTTTGATGCAAGTGACAGTGGCTTTGTGCTTTGTCATGGTCTCCAGCAGCCGGTGGCTACAGGGCTGCAGCTCCCAAACACACACCTACAATAAGTGAACCCAAACTCAGTCAACCTCGCACGACATCCAGTTCACATCAGATATGACAGCTCATTAAAATAATCTCTCATCTTTGTATCCATTGTTTGCACAATAATGGATACAAAGATCAATACTTATTGAAAAAAGATCTTCAACGCTGTGCTGTGTTTCCCTTCTAAATCAGTCAGACTGCAATCATCCTGTATGCCTGACTGCTCAAACACATAAAATGTTGAATATGTATTTGCAGGTGACAGAGTAAAGTGTTGCATGTATAATGGATTAATTCTTGTGAGAATTTACATGGGTGAGATACAAGCATCTTAACTTAAAATCCTCAATAATTGAGAGCAGATTTTCTAAGGAAAAAACGTCCACATCAATGTTAGCGTTCACGTGATACGTACATATTTTCATCATTATCCTCATTACACTGAGGAGCAATTCCATAATAAATAACAGAAATGCACAAACAGCTTCTTTAGAGAAGTCTATACATAGCTGCAACACAAACGTGCCTGTGACTCACTTCAAATTATGAAGCAAGTTATCTTTCTTCCTTTGATCAGCTTGTTCCTTTTGTGAATAAAAATATGAATGTAATGTGATGAAATGAGCAGGTTAACAAACAAAGAAAACAAACAAGCTAACAAGGTTAAAAACTAAAGAGGAAAAGCGTTCCTTTTTAAGCATATGTCTTCTTAACTGAAAAAAAAAGCTACTGCAAGCTGTGCAGACAACTGTTGTTCATTCACCACACATGGTGTCTGCAAACAGACAATTGCTGATATTTTGGAGTAATCTGTGGACAATTCTAAATTGTAACATTATCATGGGGCTAGTGGAGAAATTCACTGAGTTGCTTTGTGTGTTCATTTGATTAGAACACAGAACATTACACCATTTTTTTAAAACTGTGTTTATACCTCGATTATTGTGTCCTATCCAAATGATTCCTGTTTTATTCTCAAATCGGGTGATGAAAGAGCTAAATGACTCTTTTATATGGAATAAATGCAGACCCAGACTAAAGCTGGCTGCATTGCAGCTACCAGGTTCTGTGGGGGGTCTAGACTTACCAAATATCAGAACATATCAGCTGTGTACTCATATGAGGTCTATTTCTGCCTGGGTCATAAATAATCCAGACTCTCGCTGGCTGAGCGTTGAAGCTTCCCTTTCGAAGTATCCACTGAGGGACTTAGTGTTTTTTAAGACATTTAAAACTATTAGGTCGAGCTGTGACAACCCTGTTACACTTAATACACTTGAGGCCTGGCGATTAAGGTCAAAAATGACATCTGTTCTAACCCCTGTTGTGAACAATCCTGATTTCCAGCCGGGTGTCTGCTGCTGGTTTTAGAGAATGTGGTAATAGTGGCATCGTTAGACTGAAGGACTTATTTTCTGACAATGCGGTAATGACATTTGAACAAATGATTGAGAATTATGGTATCCCTAGACAGGACTTCTTCTGTTATTAGCAGATAAGGCATAATATATTGTACTGTGCAATGTCAATTGACCTTAAAAGATCTCCTATTGACATTGTTATTTCAAACACCTGGAAAGATGTCTGTCATTGTTACTTTACAGGGGCTTACAGTTTTTCTCAGTCGCTTTGGTGCATTTCTCTGATCAGAATTAAAGTTCTCATAACTGTTAGTTCAACCTCCACAACATTTAGTCATTTGTGCACATCATAGTGGCAGTTTCTCATTCTTTCCAAGAAATTGCAAATCCTTTGGACATGCATCAGTTGCTTTCATACAATTCTCTGCTGTTTTTTAACATTATCATTTGCTTATGTCATGTCAGTCAAAATTAACTATACTTATTAAAGCTGAATAGTCATTCCCTATAAAACTAATAGTCCTCATCTCATTGCTTGAGTCATTCCATACAAAAATGTTGAACTAGTTGTCAAAATCTGTCAAGCAAATTTGACACATTTCTTTATCATTTTATTCCTGAGGCGGGTTTCAATCTGGCAAAAGGTAGACAGTGTGGAAGGGATTGTACTGGACAGAGAGCAACCACAGATGTCCCAGGCCAACGAGGAGGGAATGTTACACTGTGTGCAGCCATCTCAGAAAATGGCGTCCTCACTCATATCCCCCGTCTTGGTCCATACAACCACAACATCTGCTGACTGTTTTAGTCACTCTTTACAGGGACATAATCCCTGAGAATGACAGGGGTCTAACTGGAGACCATCTGAACAAGTATGTTGTTGTTTGGGGTAATGTGTGTTCTCACCACTCAGACCTGCTCAGACAGTGGTTTGCAGCATGTGCTTGAATGATTTGCAGTACTGTGTATGTTGTATGTTCAGTTCTAATATGTACTGCAGTATTGCTTACAGTTGTGCACAGCTCTACCCAAAGGCAGTTTCTCCTGTTTGTTGTAAATACATGCGTATTTTTCTTTTGCACAATGCTTTGAACAAATTAGAATTGCAAAGAGCATACGCAGTAAAAATGTGAAACATATGTATTCAGTGTGTTGTTCTCAGTGACCTCACTAAATACAGTAATGTGTAACTTTACTGTAGTTTTCAAATGACTGTGCAAACAGTGTATAGTGCTGTCTTCAGCATTTTCAGGTGGTGTCACCAAGATCTGACTTTTTGCATTTGAAAACACTTCCAGAGTAAACTGTCATAATGAAAACATGACTAAGCCATTTGACTATCTTGTTCATGAACAATGGTGCTGGGACTTTTCATCTTGTTGACACTTTGATTGACATGAATACTTGCTTTTGAGGAATGAACAATCCATTTTGAGCAAGTGAGGCACTTTTGCAGGTTATCTACTCAGTTTTGCAGTTTGCACTAATTGTTTTGAGAAATGCACTAACTGCTGTGCAAATATTAATAGTGATGTGAGAAATGCACCAAAGCGACTGAGAAAAACTGTAAGAAGGAGCTATTCGTCACAATCGATGTTAAAGAGTGGAAAGACACCTGGAGACATGCTAAATCAATCTCAGTCTGCAATCACTGAAGGACTGAAGAAATACATTTTAAGATTACACACAGAATGCATATATCCCCCAACCTCAGACATCATTTCAACCCTGCTCTATCACCCATGCCCCCTGAATTCATGACAGAAATTGGTCCTCTAGCTGACTGTCTTTGGTCATGCCGTGAGCTGCAAAGGTACTGGTCCAATGTGTTATTTGAAATAGAAAGAAATATTGGGTTTGGAACTGGAGATGGACCCAGTGTCCCTCATTCTAGGCCTCTGAAGCAGACATGTAATATCAAAGAAACAGTAGGAGATTGTACTGTATTCTTACTTATGCTGTGAGGAAGAATGTTTCATCGCAGTGGATTAAAGTACCAGCTGTTAAAAGTTGGCAGAGAGTGCTGTTGATATAGTGCCATTATAGTACCTTATGTGTTATAAGGTACCTTACACATTATATGTTAAATTTGGGAACCCTACATGATGTATAGAGGCCGGTGTCTCTGCCATGCTGCAGGGGTTTTCTTGTTTGCACTTTATTATACAAACCTCTTGTGTTCTGTATATGAATCTGAGCTTGTGCTCTGTGTTTATGGTTTGTTTATTTTTATTGTTTAGTCTTTTGTACTTTTGTTGTCTCTGCTGTTGATTTTATAGTGAATCTTCTACTTTTTGTAAAAGTAAACACTAATATGTGTGTCATAGTTATGTGTACTGACCTGTCCGTCTCCCCCTCCACTGACGATCCTCTTGCAGTTCCTGGTGCCAGCAATGGCTGTCACACCCATTCTGTGTGTGTTGTGAATCGCGTGCATGAGTTGACCATTGTCCGGCACAAACACTCGAATCTTACCATCATTCCATGCTAGAAGACAGTAAAGTTATAGTCAGTCAGTTATCAGGAAGAGTCATTTGATTGAGTATGTGAAATTGTTAATTTTATGGAAGTAGTATCATGTTTGTAGATGTGTCTCCCTGATTCCCACCACTGATGATGCTCTTTCCGTCAGCCATGACTTCCAGTGAATTGCAGGTCATGTTGGGTACAGTGATGCGCAGTAGTTCTTTGAGCTTGTCTGTGTGCCACACCCTGATGTCCTCCTCAGAGCAGGTTGCAAATAATTTAGATGTCCCACTAGTAGAAAAACAGAAAAGAGAGAGATGTGGAACCACAGTTAAGTGAATGTGGGCATAATAATAAAATAGTCCTAATTAAGTTAATATTTAACCAAGTACCTATATAATAAATTACATTAATGAAGTCAGATTCAATGCATTACCAAGGTGTCTTTTTATTGTACAATACACCTGAAACCACCTATTTTGCAAAGATTATAATGGACCAACATGGATGAGGCAAGTATATGTCACCCTCTAGTGGGTAGAATGAGGTAATGAATCATGCATTATGGGAGATAAATGCAGTTTAAGCTGTTAGCTGAAAAAATACATACAGCTACTCACACTAGTGGTCTAAGAGCCACAGCTTGCTACGTTCATATCATTTTACTGATCAGCAAAAATACAACCCATACAATCAAACAATTATGTTGTTAGACTAATGATGACAAAGCGGGACACTGTTTTTCTTGTATTTGTCAGACCTCCTGTACAATTTACGTTTGTGAAGGAAACATAGAAAGAACCAGAGATCAAACTCAGCATTACAATATGCTGACTGGCTTACTTACAACTGTTGTTATGCAAACAGTGAACCAGGTATTTCTATCTGCCTATCTCTAAATCTATCCAACAAAAACTTAGCGACGACCTTAGCCTGGGAACTGTGTGACAACAGACCGAAAATGCTGAATCAGACAACACATGCTTATACAACATCAACAGTCCTACACAGATCTGAACAGGCAGATGAGCCAATGCTGCTCAGTGTTTGTGTTTCTTGGAGTTTATTGGAAATTGTATAGGCATTATCACGATCCCTGGTCTCCTAATTTACATCTCTGTTTGCTCTGCAGGTAGCTGATTAGTGTGATCTGGAACACCTGTGGCGCCCAGTGTTCCTGGCTGCAGACTAATCACTCTCTCTGCTCCTCTCCTGAGACACGCCATGGTCTGGTTTGGTTATGTTGCATTATGTTTTGTTTTGCACCTTACAATACCTGCACTCACATCCTTCACTCCTGCAGAACAAACTGCTGATTTTACTGATTTCCACACCCCATGTTGTACAGATTTAGTTTGATTCAATGAAGCATTCTTTAACTTTCACACCTGGTGTGTCTTCTTTTTGTTGAGGCCACTTGAGATGATTCATAACATATTGTGGAAAAGACTCTTATTGTCTCAAGTGAATGTTATTCTCCAAAATGTATAAATCCTTCTATTCAGTCAAGCAAAGTCATTCTCATACAGCATAATGGAAGTTTGGATGGGGGATGCCTATATCTTGCCAAATTGAAAAGCTGAAAATAAAAAGGCCATTTGCAATTTTATACTTTCTGGTGGGTTTCTGACGCAAACCATAAAAAGAACAGACCGATGACTTTGACTCTCCCTGAACTGTCTGTCTGTCTGCACACTTACAAAACTAAGGCTATGTCCTTCACAGCGCTGTTGTGGCTGGTGGAAATGAGTTCAGCTTTGAAGTCGTCATAACTGAAGCGGTATATCTGAGCAGCCTCTGTCCCAACATAGAACTCCTGGCCCTCTCCTTTTAGAGCGATGGAGGTCACAGCCTTTTCCAGCTGGACGTTCCTAATGTGAGGAACAAAGCAGTTCACAATGAGCACTGTCAATAAATAAACACAGTAAAACTGTTTACATTATACTGGCAACCTAGATATTTATTTTTATGTACAAAATGAAGTGAAAAAATCTGAAGGCCACATGTCTACTAATACCAAATCTAATTTTTTTTAATAGGGATGATTCAGATAATACAGTTGCAGAACTCACTTCAGAGTTTTGAAGTTAATACTGGAACACAGAGTCAAGGTGCCAGATCCAGAGCCTACAAGCAGGTTCCCAGACTTTAGTATCCTGAGGACACTGACACCCTGTACAGAAAAATCATATAACATTGAGTTTTAACATATCGTCCTAAAAAGTTATTATGTACACATCTTTAAAATTACCAGTTCTCTGATACTAGCTGAATCATATAGAAAGACCTACTGAGATTAGTCAAACATTGCAGAGCTGCGTGAATCAGTTCCAGGAAGTATGAACTAAAAGCTCTCCCACGTTATGAATAAAGGAATACACCCACAAACAAGATTGATATCAGGAATTACAGTGACAAGGACAAAAATAATGATCCATAAAATCTGTAAAAGAAATTACAGCTACAGATCAAATGAAATGCATGTCATTGAGCCTTTGCACAAATTTCCAAAGGAGCATTCCATCAGAGTGCAGTTCAATCAGCTCTATATAAGCAGCAGGGGACCTGATTGTCAGGGAGAACGCAACAACAGCTGAAATTACCTTCACAGAGCTTAATTAGGGACATAATGACTCCTGCAGAGCTGACCTACCTGGCTGTACCGTGTCTTAACTGAACTGCAGTCACTCAGAAGTCCCATTTTCAGGTTGATTTTCATGATGTCTCCACTGGTGGTGCCACAGTAAATGAAATGATCATCCTCTGAAATCTGGGTGATGATATACACAAGTCAACACAAGTCTACAAGTCTACCACTGCAACTGTACCACCAATCATCTACTGACCTCAAAACAGCATCATACCTCTATACATTTCACAGTCCTCTTCAGCTTGCCTGTCTGGCACTCTATGGGTCTGATCTTCCTGTTGAGGAGGTCCAGCTCCCAGACTCGCAATGTTTGGCTGCCCAGAAAAAATTAAAGACATTTAAATACTTAGAGTGATACTAAGATATGACTGGTGGATTAACTAGAAGGAAAATGATAGACAGGCTTTTTGATGACAGGTAAGCTGGGAAAAAGCAATAGTTAGATGTCTTAAAATGATGAATTAAAGTTTCATTTGTTTTGATCAATGCTGAGATCCATAATATATAAGTATCAAATCATACCCCTAATTCTGGAATTTCCTCATCTTTTAAACTCACATAAAACAAAAAAATTAGAATTCAACAATACCCTGTGAAGGGACGAGAAGTGTATTTTATTTGTAAACAAAAAAATATTAGATTTTTTAATTGTAAATCTGAATTCTGTTTCTTCTGTACAGATGGTATGGGAGGCTTTTAAAGTTACACGTAGATTAATTACTCTGCTGCAAAACATAGACAAAGGTGTGAAAGAAGAAATATGTAGACGTTGGAAAGCAGCACACTAATAATCAGTGATCAATATCGATTACTGCCATTGACAACTGTAAATGGTCTTTAATGTGTGAATAAAAGCGAATAAAACTTGGCTTCTTATTCAAAATGATATGAATCTTAATGTAAGTTTAATCTAAAAGAAGCCAAGGATTTTTTTTCAATATGCCTCCCTGTGTTGAAGAATATTGATAAGGAATATTTGGAAAGGGCAGTCTCTGAAAGTCTGCAATTAAAGCACTCACTGCTGGTAAAGCACCAGGGGAGGATGGCTTTACTACTGAAATTTAGAAATGTTTCAAGGACACACCGCTCCACTTTCTAAAATTATTGTATAACGATATTACTGCTAATTAATCTATGCCCGGCAGCATGCACTCGCATGTGATTTCTGTATTACCAAAACCACACAAAAATGAATAATTTCCTTCCTCTCAGTCATCTAAATAATGATTATAAGATTGTTGTGTTGGCACCACCAACCACCAATAATATGAGGAGACTTTTTCACATCATGTCAGAGCTAGGGTTAGGGTTACTTCAGCATCCAGCTGTTAATATCACTGGATGCAGAACAATTGTTTAACAGTATAGTCATAGTTATAACTGTCCCACAATCATTAAGTCACAGTAGGAGAGAAGAATATTTTGCTATGGTCAAAGTACAAAATTGTGTTGTGTGAGGTAAATAGTTGTCCAGCTAAATTTTAAATGTAGGTCATATCTCCACAAAGATGAAAAAGAAAATGCATTGAAATGTTTTGGATTTATGTTTGGCATGGCTGTGGTGGGACAGATACACTAATGCATCAATTGTGTCTGTTTATTGGGCAGTAAGGTAGTTGGAATCATTTTCAAATGATGCAATGCCTGATTGCACTAGCATGTCTGTCTGTGAAGAGGACAATAGTCACACACTGGAAAGAGAGGAAACCCAGCTGTTACAGTTTGGAGAACTGGCTCAAGGTATATCTGGACTTGGTATCAAATAAACAAGCAGCCAGTGGACTTCAATTAGGTCATTCTTGAACATATCACATCTTGGACAAAAGGAAGTATGTACAGAGGGACAGACCACTCAACAAAATATTGTCTCTAGCTACTGCTCGCCAGGGCAGGGACATTTAAAAAAAAAGATTTCATTTGTTTATAAACCCTCTGAATAATGTAATATATGTGTTCATCAGCTGCACTGGTCTGACCCTTGGTTAAGGGAATGCCAGCAGACTATTCACTTACCTCCCAGCAGAAACAAAGATGTTGTTGTTTGTGTTGGAGTACCGCACAGTGAAGCAGTGTCCAGCACTGTGAGCTGAAGCTGGACTCCCACAGATGGCCTGCTTGGTCTCAATATTCCATACCACTATGCTGAAAACACACAGAAAACACCTCTCTACTTATATCCAATGTGCAAATATATACTTAGTGGAGTGTTTTTACAGAATCTATGTTTCTTTCTGAGTTCAGCAAGGAATTTTTTAGTATGAGTATGTGGAATAGTAAAGGATCTTTCCAGTAAAGAACTTTCTCCTCATTTCTATTTACTAGCCCTCCTACTATCTTGGTTTTCAACTGATCATGTGTATCTTTTTCTGCTTCCTGGGAGGGAGCACATGTACATGATGTTTACCTGTCATCATCCTGACCCCCAAGGGACACCAGGTACTTGCCATCAGGAGAGAAGGACAGTGCCTCTACCTTTGCCTTGTGGAGCAGCAGCTGGGCATAGATTGTTCGCTGTGCATAGTCCCAGATAATTATTGAGGCCTAGGGAAATTTGTATAAATGTATTAAAAGATTTACAAGCCATACATAAATGCTAAAAAAAAGTTTTGCCATTCCTTAGAGGGAATAGATTCAAGTCCACATATTTCTAATGCAAAAACAATAACTCCTTCCTTATGTACCACACAACAACAAAAAGGTGGGAGAAAATTTAATTAATTAAAAAATGTGATGTTGGAGATTAAGTTACATTAATCATATCAAAAACTTTACAAAAGTAAAATATATTTTAATGACAGCTACCTTAAAGCCCATTGCGTTGACCTGTCCAGAGGCAATATGTGATCCACTTTTGGACACCGAAATACAGGACACATTGTTTGTGTGTCCATGAAGGAACTCTTGTTTGCCATCTTTGATTCTCCTTAGAATGACTGTGCTTCCCAGAGGATATATCAGATACTCTCTGTCTGGATGAACTCTCAGGCCAGAAAACACATGTCCTGATGAAACAAAGTGAAGCATTAACATAAGATCTAACATATTGAAGGTAAACATGGCAAAGATAAACTGTTTGTGATGATGACGGATGGTCTCTTGTTTTAAAAGGTGGAGCAGTAATGTGCAACATTTTTCTGGTTAACATGTAACTAATCCAACCAGGTAAAATGTACGTTTGGTTCTTTCTATAGCTTAAGACAGTTAGCAAAGCTCTCTCAATAATTCATCCTGCAACCTCCTTATATGATCATTTTAAAACGCAGCTCTGACATTTTAAAGCTAAAGTTAGCTTAATTTAACGAGCAATTAACACAATAATTGAAGAGAAAATCCCAACTGGCTGTAATACATGAAGCTTGATTTGTCCGTTTGTTCGCATAGTTAGAGCCGTAAGTAAGCTAGCTAGAAACTTACCATTGAATCCAATAACAGCCTCCAGTTCTAGTTGAGGCACGCCCTGCATTTCAAGAGCCATGGCTTAAAAATTCTATCTATTCTCCTTTTCTTGTAAAGTATCGAAAATGACCTGCTTTTATGAACAAACTAAAAATTTTGCAATACAAACTAAGGCGGTTATTTTCTCCAACAAGTCTTCTTTCAACTGGTAGTATCGAAACATACGTCGCCTAGCAACCGCTGGGGCTCTGTCATTGGTCGGTGGTACGTCCTACCACCCCTCACGTGCCCTCGAAATTAATTATTATCCTAAAACATTTGAACAATGAAATCTTAAAATCTAACGGGCAATTTTTACATAGTTAAGTATGTGATATAAGGAGAGAAGTCTAGAGGGAAAATCTAAATCTTTTTCTACATATTTTTACTGTGTCGCAAAGGTTTTAACAACATGCTGCTGGACTGTTAGACACACAACAACAGACATCAAATACAACAACATAAATGCTTTACTTGTAATAGAGATTATATGAAGACAGTTTATTGGTATCTGTGTTTTCCAGAGAGACTCATGAGGCTCAAGGCTCAAATCATATCTTCATTGGCAGAACCAAAAAATATATTTGAGCACATTTCTTCAAAATGGATTTAGGGATGTTGTTATAATGAGGTTAACTACAGAACTAGTGTTATGTTTCTGTTTATTGACAGTAAGCTAACATGTATGTAGATAGTATCACAAAGAAAATCAATGGATTACTACACTATATATTTGCTGTACATATCAACATAAAATAAAATGAAAATTTAAAAAAATGAAAAGGACAAAGTTTTATATCCATTTTAATTTTAAACAGCTCAAACCAGAGGAAAACTGCTGCTGCATTCTATAGTTCAAACCACTGTTTAACATTTAAGCTTACATTTCTGGCCACACAAAACAGTGATCTCACAGCAGGTGTTTCCTATTCGCAGTGAGAGGTAACACACCTGCATTCACAATAGCGCTTTTCTGAGTCAGCATAGCATTCACCATTTTGTAAGTGTCATATATATAAAAACTGGATTTAAGAGCACAAAAAATGTCTATTTTTGGCATTTAACTGTTTATGATGGGCAATTGGCAACAAAACTCAAGAATGAAATTCAAAAAAGAAAGAAAACATTTCTTTTATCGACTGCAGTAACAAAATCACTGAGCAACTGGTACAGACTGAACCATGCACAAATCTTGTGCATGTGTGTTGTAAATAGAGCTTACCCACAAACAGCAGTGTGCTTATAGCCACACGATCTATGTTCACAAAATTAACAGAATATTGATGCAAAACATAACATTAACAGCCAACATAGTTCAATAAATACCAGAACAGTTATCTTCTTTTTTTCTCCCATTAAAAATAATCGGAGAAAAAAAGTTTATCTTGACCCCGACTGATATTTTGTGGAAAACAACAAACCACACAGCAGGGGTCAATTGTCCGAATGCTTCAAAATTAGTTCTCAATGTACTAAAAATGAGTACAAATTCGTAGATATTAGCTTAACTGTGAAAACTGCTTGAAAATGAAATGTCCTAACATGATTTTACTTCTATTTTCAACTGCTAGGATTCTCAGAGGGTCCTTCAAAATTTGATATGTCTTTGGATGTGTCCATAGACATCTGTCTGTGTGTGTGTGTCCTCCGGTGTCTGCTCAGAGAATGGCTCCATGAAAACCTGCGACCGCACGTGAGGCACAGATAGGGTCTTTCTCCTGTGTGTGTCCGCTGATGTTTTGCCAGTGACTTGTACCGTGTGAAGGTCGCCCCACATTCGTTGCAAATATATTTCTCTGACTTAATGTGAACATTCTGTTCGTGTTCTTTCATGTTGCCCAGCTGCGAGAAGCCTTTACCGCACACAGGGCAAAGATGTGGTTTCTCTCCCGAGTGGGTCAAACCATGAATATTCAAATCCTGACGAGAATAAAATCCCTTTCCACAGATAATGCATTTGTACGGTCTTTCCCCTGTGTGGCTCCTCATGTGTCTTTTAAGTCCTTCTGAGCGGGAGAAGCAGCTCTCACACAGGGTGCATCTGAAAGGTTTCTCTCCTGTGTGTGAGCGGAAATGTCGACGAAGCTCTGAGGCCTTGAAGAAACACATCCCGCAGTCAACGCAGCTGTGAGGTTTTTCTGGCTGCTCCTCATGCGTCTTTTCATGTGCTTTGCAGTGACCAGACTCGGAGAATCCTTTTCCGCAGACGGAGCAGGTGAAAGGCTTCTCCCCGGTGTGCATTCGCTTGTGACGGACAAGTTTGTTCAGTTTATTGAACGTCTTCATGCAGTATGAACATTGATGAGGCACCTTCGGTTTCTTTGAG
Organism: Centropyge bicolor; assembly: GCA_037975185.1. NCBI lineage: Eukaryota > Metazoa > Chordata > Actinopteri > Pomacanthidae > Centropyge > Centropyge bicolor. The sequence continues at coordinate 721,074 of JBBMOC010000021.1, read as the reverse complement.
TGTGTGCGCTTGTGCCTCTCTAACTTTGAAGGCCTGTTGAAAACTTTTCCACAATCAGGACATGGGTGCTTGTTAGTCCTATTGTGGCAATTCTGATGTCGGACCAGCTTCTCTTGTTGTGTGAAACTCTTATCACAATGCTGACACTGATGTAGAGTCTTAGGCTTCCTTGTGTGGACAGGTTTATGCCTCTCTAGTTTTGACGGTCTGTCAAACACCTTGCCACAGACTGTGCAAGGATAACACTTGTCTGATATGTTGCTCTCTTGCTGCTTGGAGTTCTCTGGCTCGTTTGTGGTTGAAGCATCATTGGAATCTGATTCTGAGATTACCTTCACGACAACTTCTGCCGGACCTGAGGAATCACATCAAAGAATATTGTCTGAATAAATGACTGGAAAAACTGATAGGAGAAATTCACAGCAGAATATAATGATAACTTTTCATCAGCAACTAATGTTACATAATGATTAAAATAAACTATGCACACTGGAAATACAAATGAAGTCTGGGGATGTCAGTGATTTTCTTCAAGTTTAGGGTTGAAAGAGAATTTAACTTAACTGAATGGGCATTCAATCTTGTGCTGTGCAAAGTATTTGTTGACCAAAAAGATATGAAAATACAAAGCAGTATCAACACTTACTTTCCGCAGAAGATTCTGTTTTAGGGACAGATGCAGAGTCTGGGCCCATCGCTGCAGCCTATTCACATACAACATAGACACAAATAGAAAAATTGTAAGATTACATCAGTATTGTAGAGCAGTTATTCAGTGTTGGTCTTGGTCTGTACTGCATTGTCTTGTTACGCATTGGTCGGCATATACATCAATGCCATTATATCTACAATAAGCTAATATTAGCTGATATATCAGCCTGGCAGATTTATCAGTCTCGCTAACTACTGAATTGAAGAGGTGCAAATTTAGTTAAGTGCAAGAGTTAAAATATGCACATTGAATAACAGATATTTCCTTAAGTAAAATCTTTGTATTTATTTAGTAGTAACACAAAATTGTACCTAACACTGAGAGAGATCATGGCTTACACTTAAGCACATTTTTGCCGAAAGATCCAAAAAGTTGGCATCATGATGTAGCATAGATCCTTTAGCATTCACACGTAGCTTTTCTATACAATAATTTAGACTCCATCATATTCTTACTGTCAGCTTACGACCAAAGATGTGGTGTAGTGGATAATGAGAACACCACAGAGGAGTTTATGAAGCAAAACAATGCAGCTGTTTTATTGCTTATGTTTGTTTGTTTGTTTTTTTTTAGCAACAGTGTGGTGTGTCATTGGCATGAATGATCACAGGTAGATACAATCAGGTTTGAAGACATCTTTAACGGACAAACAGCATCTCTGAAGCAGGGTTAAGCTGTCACAAAGACCCATTGAGGGTTAATTTATAAAAACATACCCTCTTCAAATAGATAATATTAATATGATCCTACAAAGTGAGATTTATCTGAGCTATTTAAAATGCTGACTTCTGAGGTATCAAACTGCACATCAGCAACACATTTGAGTAGAGGAGGATGGAGAGAGTAAGAAAACAGAACAGATAGATACTTGAGCTAGTGTTACAGGATTCATTCCGAAATCTGGTAAGTAACTTAGAGCTGACTAGGAAAATTCCATGTTGTTGTATGTAACATCTAAAAAAGGGCAGGGCAGCTAACATTAAGCTAAAGTGTTGTTAAATTGAGTTTTATATGACCCGGTTTCATGACACAAAATCCCTACATTGTCTGGTAAATGTAATCTATGTTATTAATGATGTGGTTTTGAAACACTGAGGGTATATGATTCTTTATCTGGGACACACATGCACGCAGAAAGAGCTAACGTTAGCTAACTTAGCTAAAGCTAACATTGTTTTCGCTTTAGCTAACAAAGCCGTGTGACATTAAATATGACATATAAGATAGAGTCCCACCTCTCTAATAATCCTTAAAACTGAAGATTGTCACATCTTTGGTCCTCAACGTTTGAAATGTAAACTACTCCATATTTAAAGGCAGCTAGTTGCAGCAGGATGCTAAAGGGGCTGCAGCAGTGCAGAGCTGATGTTCCCTTCTGCGATGCCTTCAGGTCCACCACAGAAGTTCGAGAGTTCAAATCTTAAAGTGGAAAGTTATTATTGATTTTTATGTTATTTTACTGTTCATGCACCACATGCCTGTTTTGTATAATTAGAGTGATGACAAGAAAGTACTTATTGTGTATTTTTATTTCAAATTAATCGACCAAGTTCAACAATAGCAATAGATACCGTACACGCATACACTAATTTAGAAATGAATGAAATTGTTTCCATTGTCCGTATTTAAAGTTTTTTTTGTCTGATAATCCAAAAATAAACGAAACAAGCACACAAACAAAAGCACGTTTTCTCAGTTCAGATATGGCCTTTGACACTTGCAACAATTCCAACAGCACCAAAACGCAGCAATGCTTTTGTCCCCATTACGCATACAAAAAAGTCACATATAATTTATTCGACATTGAGAAGACAATCTGATCATCACATGATAAAAAGTGCTTTAAGTTTAATTGTGTATCAAATAAACTGTAAAATGATAAGAAAAAATGTAGAAGTAGGTAGGATCATAGGTAGGTATGACATACCTCACTCGCGTGATACATCTTATGAAGGTACTTTTATTTCAACAGTCTACACAAAGATGACCGGCATTAGTTAAAATGAATAAATCTTCAGTGATTGAAATTAATTATGATGAAGCTAGGAAGCTTCAGAATCACCCTCCCATTAATCCTCCTCCATTCTTTACTGCAAATTGCATCGCACTACACGCTTGCTCTCATAGCTGGCATGTCTCATCCTTCCTTCAGTGATAAGATACTCAGGGTTTTTTGTGAAAATGTTCCTATGCTTTTAGAGATGGGGACTGCTGTAAAGTCCATTAAGAAAATGAATACATCACATACAAATATATATCACATACATAAAAGGATATGCAAATAAACTGGACTTGACATATACACAAGTCATACAAATTCACTCACTTGCTTCACAATATGTGCATAAATGTGCATTTTACATAACAAACTTTTTAACTTTACAGTCCAATAAAACAGCATTGAGAAAAAAAAAACTGGTTGAGTGTTTGCCCAAAGATGCGAAGTGGCAAGGCTGCTCTCCCATTATTTCACGAAGAGGGACAAGTGTGAGAAAAGGAAATCGAGTTCTGGATGCCCCACACTTCCAGGGTCTGGATCTTGAAACGTCCCTTGCAGAGTGAGATGCTCTTGAATGTGTCACAAGGCTCTGACCATCCTCCCTCCAGGTTTTCCTGTAGGCAGAGTGCATGGCCCCCATCACCACCTAAGAGAGGACACGTACATCAGCACTGCATTAACAATCAGCTGACATTAAATTAAATGTTTTATTAAAGACCTGTTGCAATAGGTTCATCTGACATACCGATAATAAGCCGACTGTCACTGCCTGCTATGAACATGGAGGCTTCTTGTGCCTTGGGTCTCTTTGGCTCTTTGGCAGTAAGGAGTTCCTCTGACGGGGCAGTGAAGGGAATGGTCAGGTAGCTGGGGTCCTGGGGGGTTCCAGCAGGACAGGTCAGAGTCGTGGTGACTGTGGTGGAGGTGATGGGGGAGCAGCCACTACTGGATATCTCAGGGGCCACACTGTTGCTCACTCGAACCTGCTGAGGGGAAGCTCTCCTGGTCATAATGTTGACCATAGCCTGCTGGTAGCGCTCCATGCTGGGACAAAGCTGAAAAAATAAGCAAATCTCTTGTTTAATATTCTTTGCGGTTTAAGTGGCATTGCTGTGAACTATAATAAAAATACTCTATATTGGAGTATGTCTCACCGTAAACACAAAACATTCCCCAGTTCCAAAATATGTCAGTCCCTCAGAGTCATGCTTTCTTCTTTCTATCAGATCTGTTGACAGGAAGGCACCAAAGACCTGAGAAAAGACAAAAACTACTATTTCAATATCACAAGTCAAATCTAAGTTTAAATCACACTTAAAAGTGTGTGGCAAATATATCAGATGAATCCCAATATTCTTTTTACCTCTTCATCCATAGTTTTGATAATCAAGACCACTGGTTCATGTCCCTCCACATGTGAATAGAATCTATATGTGAGAAAAAACAGAACCTTGTGTTTTAAATATCCCATAAACTGCTACATATAATCACAGTGTAGCTGATGACTAAACCTGGCCACAAAATGAATATACTAAAATGCCTTAATCTACTGTATATAATTTGTAGAGAACAATTTGGATCCTATCAAGAGACAAATAACAACTTTAACACTAAAAATATCTTTCCAAGTCAAACTATGATATAGCTGAAATCAATTTATGATATAAAAGACAGCTAAAACACTCAGTTGGGAATGAAACGTTTCAGCTTGAAGTATTTTTCTACACAAACATTTGCTACCACTGAACTGTCACTTGACTTGCCCACTCAAAGCAAACATGTTGATGGTGAAAACACACTGTCTCTTTCTGTTATGTAACTAGACCTGAGAATCTGTTTTCGCCGCTGGGATGTGGTGTTCAGCGGTTATTGATCCGCAACAACCTGACCTCATTTAAAAATGCAAGTATGAACAGACAAAATTTTAAAAAATGAAAATCATATGACGGCTTTTGACATGTGAAAGAAACACTTCTATCTGCAACTCATGTCTGCGGAGTATCAGCTCATTAATTCTCTGTCTCCCACATGGTTTGTCAGTGGGATTAAAGTATAGTGAACAAAGGTTACTTACGAAGCAAGACTTCTTCCATGTTCGGCTGTGCTAAACAGCCTAATGGGACTGAAAAGGGCAAAGCGCTCAGGGATCCAGGCCCAGACCACTCTCATCCCAGTCCCTGTCACAACACTGGAGGTGAAGTTGTTGAAGTCCACCATCTCAACCCACTGCCTTTAAGAACATAGGAAAAGCTACGATGAGAATATGAATTTTTAAAAAGATAAATGTGAATCTTTTTTCCGCATGAACAACCACAGCCAATTTTTATGCCATACACCTCATGAAAAGTCCTCCCTGGTTGTTCTACTCCAGTACCAACTCACCTCTTCTGGTGTATGCTGACGCCTTTTTGCATGAGGGAGTCCTTATTGGCGTTGAACAGGAGGTTGAGCTCCCTCCTCGTGGCCATAGTAATCATAAAGGCCATTTCCAGAAGCTTCTCAGCTGTGCAGTGGCGAGCTACGTTCTGCACAAACCTCTTCATATCTGTCCTGAAGTCCTCCACGTCTGCCACTCGAGACGACACAGACATTTTGTAGAGGCTGAGCAAAGCCAGTGCCACCCTACAAAAGAATGATTGTGAAATACATAAGTCATGTTATATTATGGGAAATCACACACTCAGATTGAAGGATTTTGTTTACATGTGACAACACAGCAGCAACAAACCTGTAGAGGACCTTGTAGCCCTCCAATAGGTAGACATCCAGCACTCTGATGGCATATGTGAATGGAAGGTCAGCAAATATCCACATGATCCAGTCGGAGTAGAACTCAAAGAGGTTCTGGTGAGAGCTGGCGATCAGCTTACGGATGCCTCTGCAACACCTGTTAGCAAGGTCTCCAAAGGTCATGCAGGAGGCACGGTAGGTGAGGAAGGTCTGGTCGATGTAACGCTTGTTGGGGTCGTTGTAGCAGATGAGTCGGGACACGCTGTAGAAACACTCGGCTTCGTCCTCGCTGAAGTGGAGGATGAGGGAGACCAGTGCAGGCAGGATTGGGCAGAAGTTCGTGTCCGGGAAGTATTTGCCGAGGCAAAGGAGGATTTTTTTAACAGAGTTCAAGCCTGATTTGTTGAGACAGTATCTGGATAAGAGAAGAACAAGCAACAACTCTTTCGATTATAATCCAATCTAGTGCAATGTGTATTTAATGATTTACAGTTTTATTATTTTGCTAGTTCAAGGTTTATACAATAGGTCTATTAGAATAATTGTACTGGAATGTGTTGTTGAATTCAATGAAACCTTCTTTTAAAGGAACAACTACTGCAAACACCATGTTTTCAACATACCATACCTAGGTATTTCTCCTGCCTCCATGTACTGTGGGACTGGATGGGTGCTGATTTTCTGTTCTCCAAAGAGGTTCTTGGCCAGTTCATAGTAGACATCTCTATCTGGAGTGACAGACCCACTGTAGATATAAACATCAATCCACATTCACGTCAATTGGTTATGTGGATTAACATTAGAGTAAAGTACACACAGATTTTGCAAATGCATATATACTTATTTTCATGACAGAAAATATATTTTAAAAATGTCATTTATGAAATTCAATGTGACAGTGTTAACCTGGAGTTGATGCTGTGGATGATGTGATAGTAAGCTTTGGCCCTCAGTGTGTGGGGCATGGCCCAAAATCCTCCTCTGCCCATAGTTTTCAGCTGTTGGTGATTGCTCTTCAGGAGCTGCTGGTATCTTTTTGCAGGTTCAGGGTCGATCTTCTCCCAGTCCACAAACTGTCCATACTTCATCCCCGAGCTGGAGCAAATTTCCCAGTTGTCTGACTCAGAGATGGTGATCATGGCCACTGACTTCAGATTGCCTTTACTGCCTGAGCAAAATATGCATATATGCATTTAATGGTTGTTTTCCTAAACAGGAAGTAGAATATATACTAAAATAAAAACCTTTTTTTCAATACCATTAATTTCTCTTGATGGCGAGTGCTTGTTTGGTTTAGCCTTGGACTTCTTAGAGGTGAGTCGAACACCAGCTCCATCCCCTTCTCTCTTTTCCTTTTTGTTCAGTTGATATTGGAGTATGGAGCTGATCTTTGGCCTCTGTGGACTGGACTGCGTAGAGTTTGCCACAACATAATCAGAGTAAAGCTCTGACGTCTCAAAACTGTAAAAGGACCTGGGGAGCAGTTAGTTCAGTATTAGTTATTAAGAAATGAACTTAGTAATATTATGCCTGTTTTATACCTTTTTTTTGTTATGCATGGTCTGTCAGTTATCAAATTTTGCCACAACAATAAAATACAAAATATTACAAATTCCACATAAATTTAAGTAAAGATGCCTGTTGCTCCCTCCTGGTTGATCACAAACATAATTTGGATTTTAAAAAAAGGTCTTTAGGTTGAATGTGAAAACATACCTGGAGCGAGGTCTTAGATGAGTTTCCTCTGTGGGAATCTGCACACCGTAATTCTTACAGTCCTCTGCATTGTAATAGGAGTGAGACCTTTGCCTGCTTCTGTTTCCTGACATAGAGCCCAAGTCTTGTTCAGAGGATGTGCACATCAAAATTGAATTCATGTTGCCACGGTTGGAGAACTCCGGTGTTCTCGAAACGTGAATCATCTCTCGTCTTATTCTTCAAAGAAATGCAAGTTGTAAGGTGATGCGTTTCCTGTGACTTGCTTTGCCTTCTGACAGTCAGGGCTTTATATAAGCCTGTGGGCTGTGTCCATGTGAGGTAAGCTATAGTGGTATGGTTTGTTTGTGGTGATTTCAGCTGTTGAAAGTGGAAAAAAAAAAATCAAGCTTTTTTCGAGTTTCTTCATTCTGAGAAGTAGTGAATAAAAATTTCCAGATCACATGTACAAACACATGGACACTTCTTTTTTTTTTTTTAGAACACATGATTTGTCTTAGTGTCCTTCAAATAACCCAACTCACTGCAATGTATGTAACTGTTATTTATGCATCTGTTCCAAACAACCATTCACTTTCCACAACACATTGTTCATTGCCATTGCAATTAAGAAATTGTTGACATTCGTTTCTTTTTATTCCATTTTTATCTATTTAATTTTTTCAGATTTTTCTGAATAATAAGGTCATCAGAAAGAAAAGGATCATGTAAATGTTGGTCTTTCTCTGAAACCGCTTCATGCGTAGCATCAAAATGCCACATGAGTCGATTCCAAGAAGTCTTCCAACAGCTATTATTCTACACAACAGATATATGTTTTGATCCAAACACAGCCACTGTTTGACTATGAAACATAAAACCTCTACAAGTACTTATCTCATATGTGGGCTCCATATGTAATGGAGCAGAAAAACAAACTCTTTAGCTCCATGAGTGGTGAAAGCATGCTGCTGTTCCTTTGTGTTAATTTCCATGAAGGCTGGAACATTACAAATTAATAAATTAATACTTGTACTTTGAGTGTAATGTAAGAGATGAAATCAGTTAAAAAAAATAATGAATTTAAAAAAATTTAAAAATTGATCAATTATCTGAAAATTGTTCATGTAAATCACTTTAGGTCCATATAGCTTATTATGTACTGCCAACCAAAAATGCCTCTTTCTAATTAAGGGGAAAGACACACTACCTGTAAAATTGTCCTGGCATTTGCATTTTACACACAATCTATTTCTATTTTCCTAAAGAGAGGAAAATGTGTTACAGTTTGTAAAATCTCAATGTAAACCAAGAAATTGTTTTGATTCTTCAGTTTCATTATTGATCATCATTTCTGTTATAGCATCACTAACAGATGCGACTGTTTCAGAACTTGGGCCTTAATGTAGGCGATATTCTTCTGAAAGAGTTAAATATTAAAATATTCCTTTTTTAAATCTGCATGGCAATGGTTTAATGGTGCTTAGCCCTCAAATTACTCCCATTAAAGCATCAAACATTATGTTCAGACTACTGTGAATGCTTATGTTTTGGATAGGGAAACAGCTACCAACCTCAGCAGAAGTCATGTGCAGTTTAGGAAAAATAATAAATGATAAAATTCAACTAAAGTATGAAAAGCTCCTTTTCACTTCACCTACCCGGTTTCTCTGAAACACTGAAAAACGCGGCTCTGGAGTCAACTGTTCCTCGCAGGGAGCCGTAGCGACGTCACACCCAAACAAGAAACAGTTTGCTTATAATTTTAGAGCCGATGGTACAAACTAAGTGGATTTTCTCTACTTAGCTCACTTTTATCGCAATGTCTCAGGATCCCTGGTGAGTAATGTGTTCGAAGGCTACAATGAATTGTCTCAGCTGTATAATTAAAGGCAGCAAAATCAGGTTATTAACCCTATAAGTTAGCTACTCTGACTATACTGTCTGTATCGTGTTAGCTAAAGTGCTAGCTAGCTCTCACCTATAAAGATTAACGTTAACCAAATAATAACTTGCATTTAAAATTACCCATCACAGAATCGGCTCTTTAAGTGCTGGGAAATGTCGGATGGCGGACCAAGGAAATTTGTATTTTTTAAGCCTTATTCCTCTATCTAGTGAAACTTTGTAATGTTAGCAGAATCGAAAGAGGAAAAGGCGATGTTAAGAAAAGTCACATGATTAATGGAAAGCTTGTGATTATTCTCTAACAATTTACCCAAGTAAACAAAACTATAATAACACAAACACCATACGATACATAAAGGCTAATGGCGGAGCTCAACCATGAGGCTGTCTTTAACATAATTAAACTTTTACATCAAAAACGAGTTATAAAACTCTCTGGCTGGACACATCTGAACAGATAGAGAGATAGATGTATTTGTTCCAAACTGGGAAATTCTTAAGTATCTACAGTATGAGCTAGCTAGCCTAATTAGCAAGTATTTACAACTCACCTTATTCTTAAAACACGGGTCTTATATTTTCACAAGTTGCACAACATTAGGAAACAGATCAAACATTTGTCTTCACCCTGTACAAGATCAGTGAATCATTTTGTTCATTACCACAATCACCACATAACAAGGTCTCTGTGTTGCTTCATAATGTGTCTGTTGCTGCTGTCTGTCAAGAGTCAGTTGTGAATTACATGACATCTCTATCCCATTAATTCATCTACAGGTTACAGAATTATGATGCCACTTGTCGGTTGGCACAGGAAATAGCAGAAAACATTCATGAACGGAACAGGCAGCAGAGAACAGGGGGGAACCCTGCAAAGGTAAGGTGCTTCATTCACAAGCTAAGTGGCATTGCCTACAAATGTCTCCTGAAATGGTCGGGTGGTTTCTCTGGTTGTCAGTTGGTGTCAATATCTTCTGTCTTTTCAGATCAACATGACACTGCGGGCATCACTGCAGAAGCTCAAACAGAATATTGCCCAACTTAAAGATGGTTTGTTGCGAGCATCATCAGCTCGGCGCATGTATCCTTTCCTCTGAAAAAGCACAAGGCAATGGAAGTCATGAGATAGAGATTACATTTTGGGCTGGAGGGTTTGCTTTGCTTGTGGTAGCAGCTGTCTACCTATAGAGGGCAGTAGAGTGTTTTGAAAAGGTCTGTCCTTACTACTAAAGCGCTTCCTTTGGAAAGGTTCCTGTGCTCATGATTCAATTCCAAACTGACCCAAAGGCATGTCAGGAGCATCCTCTGTCCACTATCAACTCCTGTTTTTAAAGCAATGTTGACCTTTTGCATGACCTTAACATGGTTTCATCAGAATGCAGTCTGAAGCTGATCGGAGGCAGAACCTTGTTGATGACCTGCTAACCAGAGAGAAGCAGCTCAACGCCACCTTCAAGGGAGACATCACAGAGCCTGAACCTTCTAGGTATTAAAATCAAGTCAAATTGTTTGATCCCAAATGAGAGCAAAAGCAATTCTCATTTATGCTGTTATGAGTGGGATCACTCATAACAGCAACATAACAGTAAATTTCCCCTAAGGGGGATCAATAAAAGTTATTATCTTACACAAGTGTGACATTGGATCTAAATTTCAGACATTTGGGTGAATGTTATATTTACAGTATGATCAAAGTAGTACTTCACTTAAATCCATACTAGTAGTCTTCTACCCCGTCTTGTAAAACCACTGTCAGTTACTAAGCCAACTGCAACTGCCCCAAATAGTCTGTCCTCACTTAGTATTGAGTGACTTTTCTGAAAGGGCATCATTTTAAAATATATTCTGGGACAGCCAGCTTGATGCTTAAGTAGTTAAAGAAAACTATGTAGCATTTCTCCACTCTGAGTCTGTCTGTCATTGTCACTCATTGTCAGAATGACCAAGCCAAGCATCAGCCTGTGATTCCTAAGGGGGCTTCCTCCCCTGAACATGCCACCTTTCATTTTGTAATTTTCCTCCCTGACATCTTTTTTTTATAATATCTAGTTCTGGTAGCCCAATTAAAAATAATGAATCCTCATTCTCTTGTCTATGTCCTTGACCTGAGAGGTCATAGGCTCCATTCTCTGCTTTGATGATATGTCACCGGTCACTAACTTTTTGTGAAAGTCTTTGTACATCCGGTGTGACCCATGTGCCGTGACCTCTCCCTGTGCTATCACTCGGAAGGAAGTCTGTCTGTCTGCCATTTTGACAGGGTGCTTAACTTCATAGCTAATTCTTTTTTATTAGGAGATTTGCTCGCTTTGCACTGTTGATCACACATTTGGCACCTCCTGAAATGGACACACACGCACTCATTCATATGAGTGAATGAGTGTCTGTGTGTGCTTGTGTCTTGACGAGCCAGGATGGGAAGGCGTGAGTTTACAGTTTGTAACTCTCCACTGAACATTTTATCTATTATGAAGCTAATCAAAGAGTGGATGCCACAACTTATATCCTCTTCATCATCTGATGTCATGTCAGTGTGGCAGCTTTGAAACCAACCTTCAGCAGACGTTCATTACTTCGTATAATGTTTGAACTAGTCCGGCCTTGGTGATGTTTGTTTGGACAGGAAGAGGAAATAGTGTCATGTTGTCATGTCCTACCGGTTTCTCATGTCTGTTTTATAAATAAGTCTATGTTTGATGGCACCTCCATACTGTTTTACATTGTTGAGGATAAGGATAACTCAGTTCTTTTACAGCTGAGTATTTCTACTTTGTACCCATAGATGGGGTTTTTTTGTTAGGAGTAACTGAAATTTAATTTCACTAAGCATCACAGTTCCATCACATCAGTCGACTTTTATTGATGCTTTGTTATGAGACTGCCTTTTTCTGATATCTTTCACAAGCTTTGGTTGTGGGATTGATCTACTTAGTGGTGCTTTGCACAGGCTTTCATCTTTTTACAGACCACACACCCAATTACATAAAAGGCTCTGTTAAAAAAAGTGTCAAATGACATTTGCTGATAAATTAGCTTGGCAAACTGTAATCATGTGTTCATATGGTTTTTTGTTAGCTCAGTGAGACTTTGCTTTAATAGTGATATGTGGTGGATAATTTGGATTTGTGGTAGGACCCATTCCCTCTGTGTGGTCTCTGAGGACAGAATGTAGGAGGGGGTGGATTGGCCATGCTTGGATAATCTAAGCCGGTCTTTTTTTTTTTCTTTCTTGTGAGAACTTTGGGTAGGAGAAAAGGGATAGAGGTTACAGAGGGGACTTTAATCTAACCCTGAAACAACACATTCTAAGCATCTCCATTTCAGACTAAGCAAAAGAAGGACATGGCGCCTACATTTGAAGGCTCAGTTCACCCGGTTGCCCCTCAGACCCACCTTTCCTGCATTATTCACTAACCTTTTCCTTTGTATTTGATTGCACTGGAAATAGTTGTAATTAGTTAAATCTCGCCTGTCCAAGTCATTCAGTCAGGACCCGGGTGCTCAGGTCCCAATGGCGGCAGTCTAGCACAAGAGATGTGCCCGACTGATTTTGGCGCTCCCCACCGACTGGTTAATTGGATCTTCACACACTGGGCACTTGCATGAAGGAAGTTGAGGGCTGGCACACAGTCTCATAGTAATCAAACATGTCAGAATGATTAGACTGAATGCCTTGTCTCACCTACTCCTCTGATGGTATCAGCTTCAGCTAGCCAGCACCGTGAGTGGTCTCACAATGCCTTACTTACCACTTCAAAAACAGCTTGAATTAGTCATCACACAGAGATGCATTACTCATGTTAGACAAAGAGATTAACTGAAAGGGCTTTCACTTTTTTAATTTGGAAGATCAGATTTAAGTGTAGCCATGGAAGATGGGATTACATTAGCTGTTCATCAAAACTACCGCAACAGTTCTGTATAGTAGTGTTATTATTTCCTTAGTTGCTGATAAGCCTAAATGTGGCTCAGGTCACTTTCCCTGGGCTTGACCAGGGACGATTTGCTCACAGCAGACCTGGTTAAATCTAGCCTCACACAGAGATTCTGAACCAGTCACCACAAGGCAGCCAGGGGGGAGGGGGTGTGGGGGTCTGAAGCACAGCTTTAAGCTATTAGCAGAAGAATAGCTTTTAAACCACCCAGCGGTGTTTAGCACACCACAGTGCAGAGAGCTCTCTGCTCTGTCACTTTGTGGGAGCAAAACCTCCCCAGCAGTCCACAGTCCTGTGACAGATTAACATGCAGTGTTTGCACACCGCACAAGCCAACCTGGTATTTTTCAATCATTCAAAACACTTAAGAGACAAAATGAGTAAATAAATACTTTTTCTGTGATCTGAAGGGTTTTATTGTCATGAAATGTTCAAAGAGTACAGTATTGACAAGGGAACATGCTTTGCACAGATGTGTTTGCTGTAAGTTGTTCAGATGTGCATTTACCCCTTTGTATCCTAACCAGGCGTATTGACTGTGTTTACTTATATAGCCAAAAGTCATTGATGTGCGATGAGTGTTTCCGACTTCTGATGGAATAGTGATTGACAGACAAAAAGGGCACTTTTGCCATCTACTTCCAGTTATTGTGCACTGTTCAACAGCCGCTGCTCTGCTTATGGGTAGGAATTGTCCCTTCACGGTTTCCAAAACAGTTTTTAATTCACTTTTGGAAAGTAATTATTCAAGTAATCATTAACAGTAAATATTCATCCATGATGGTGATCCCAAGGTCGACATTGATGGCTGCAGGAGCAGGAGCAAGTGGAGGCGTTGCTGCAAACCCCTGGCTGGTCAACGAAACGGAGGAGACCAGAGGGCTGAGCTTTGGAGAGATCAAACAGCAGCAACAGCGAATCATTGATGGTAAGTACACATGATGGAATCAATGGTAAATATATATAAAGACATTACATTTAACAGACAAAGTGCTTTACAGTATGCCTCTCATTCGCTTGGGGTTCAGTCTCTTGCTCAGGAACACTTTGACATTTGGATGGGAGGAGCCAGCGACTGAACAGCTGCAATTAAACTGCAAATTTATGACATGACAGTATGTTCCATTGTGTGATTGAACAACATGTTTTCAAGTGTACTGTTTTGTTTCTTTTTGATAAAATTAGCACCAAGACCGAATATGGGTGTTGAGCCATCCGTAGCATGAATAATATCCTGTATCACTGGGATAATATTTATAACTCATATTTGCCTTTATTTGTTCTTTTCCAAATGCAGCATGGCAGTCCCATGGTACACACATGTAAAGTGTGTGTTGTACACAAAGGCAGATGTTTGGTGGTACAATTAATTGTTAAATCATTTGCCATGCTGATGCATGCTAACATATAAAAAGTGACCGTTTATAATTAGCATCTAGAATACATATTTTAAGCCCGCGCCTGCTTTTTCCCCATTTCCTGAATGGATCTGACATGACTTGAACACCCAGACGTTAGTTCACCTGACTCCATGTGACACTTCATTGCCATGTCTCCATTACGGCTCTGGTTATTGTCAGTTTGGGATCAGAGATTCCTGTTAAGACATTGAAACCAAACCACATGGAGGTTTCTAGTCCCCTGTGGGATTTCTGGTCGAGTGGGGTAATGGTGAGCGTATGAACCTGTGGTCATAAAAAAAATTCCAGTGGTAGAGAGTGTGTCAAACTTGGAAACCTACAGAGGCCAAATCTTTTCTTCTCTCCCCCCCCCCCCTCTTCTTTTCAGTGTCACAGTTTTTCCTTTCCTTGGCCTGCTGTAGTTATAAGGCTGAGTGGGGTACAGTACTGAATCACATGTGGCAGTGTGAGCTAAGCTGGACCCCAACAGCCTGTCATTCCTTTTTCCCAAATAGTTGCCTCATTATATCACAAGCACAGCATATTAACTGCTCTGTTCTTACAATAAGCTTTTTCAAAGCGGATTGCAGCATTACTTTATTGTTCGTCTTACCCCACTGCTAAATTTAAATCTTGTAGGCACATTGATGTATGTTGAAATGTTATACAGTATGTATCACATTGATTTCATTGTTGCAGTATAATATTTTTTCCTCAAGTCTTTTTCTCCATATCATTGTCTAGCATTGCATAATCCTCTTACTGTAAGTCTCTTTCTTCATCTCATGTTCAAGTGAATGAAGATTTTTATGTTCTTTCCTCTCTCTTCGCAGCCCAGGATGCAGGCTTGGATGCTCTAGCAGCTGTCATCAGCCGACAGAAGATAATGGGCCAGGAGATTGGCAATGAGCTGGATGAACAGAATGGTAAAGTTTAATTTGCTTGCGTGTCTGTACAAAAAAAAATTCCAGACACATTACACGCGACTGTGCGAAAGCAATCAGACATACTTGTTCTGCAATGGAACGAGTTACCTCATGTAACTTGCTTGACAGTGATACTCCCTCACACCACCACAACACTGTCATAGTACCAAACACACAATAACACATACACATAAACACACGCCCTCGGACTATCATTGTCAGAGCAACTGACCTCACAGTCAGGTCACGACCACATCTACCAAGTTATCCTTTGTCCTACATCCCTCAGAGCAAAGTGACCCCTCTCTCTTCACGCTACTTGAATATGGTGAAAAAGTGTAGGAGTTTTGTGTTCTGGAATCAGATCTGCTTGGAGATAATGGTGCTTTTGAGTTATTTCGGGCTAAATGCCTCTCATCAGTGCAGAAATAGCTTCCATCACATAGAACGTGCCATGCAGACTGGAGTGCACCGCCCCAGACTGTTTTTAAGCTCAGACAGGCGGCACATGAGACGTAAGACTTTGGGACGATCATCTGTCAACCGGTGAACAATTAGATCCTTTAATGCATCGCTCTCAGAAGACTATAGCAGTTAATAGACAAAGGCTTGCGAGTGTCACCTTACAAGGAGGATGTACACATGTATTCCTATCGTTTCTTAAATTCAATCATGAATGATATCTCTAATGTTTACACCGACAGTGAGCCCAGAACATGCATTAGTCTGTCAGCTTCTCTTCTGACGAACAGGAGAAAGAAACTTCACAGTTTAGAAACTGCTGGTCGATAAAAGAGGAGAGTGGACAATTTGGCTCACAGCATTAATAAAGTGTGGTGAGGCCAAGTGACACTGTGGGGACTGGTGTCTTTATCACAGACACTTTAGTAGGAGTGGGTGGACTGTAGACTTGACAGTCTCTGGGCTTCAGGAATTAATGGGGTAGTTAATACTGCTATTCTGAGTTGTAGAGTGTAGAAGGAAACAAGTGATGGAGCCTCAATCCCAAAAGAGACATTGTTAGACACTATAAAACATATTGTAAGAGTCTAACAGCAATTAAAATGAAAAGACTAGATTGTTCTTAATTTTTGTGTTAACCTCAGAGGAGATCCCTAACAAGCTGTTTATCTGGAGTCGTCTCACACCTACAGCAACAGGAAGTTATTGTCTGTTTCAACCCTGATGACCAGCCTCCAGTTGGAAAAGAAGGCGTTGTGCTGTCCTGTAATATCCCGTCTGAGCAGTCGTACCCAAACAAGCCCAGAGGTTGTATAACCGAGTGATCTCGGACTGGAAACAAATGACCACCCCTTCTTCTGGGAAGGAATGGCAGATGTTTGCTTGACACCGATGGGAGAAGGGACGAGAAGGAGAGGAAAGCTGATTGTTTTAACCCGCTCTTCTTTTACTGTATTGCACTAGAGATGGCTCATTGCTCTACTGCTCCAGCTGCCGTGTTTCCTTTTTTTCAGCTTGATGTCATTGTTTCCAATAATATGAACCTGAATGGGTGATGGGAGAGTCGTAACTTAGAATTACACCAGTTCCACTGCAAATAGAAGGAGAAGGCAAATGCTTTAGAAACATGGGTTTGCCACTACTCCCTTTGACCCCACATGACCCCTAATTATACTTTTGATGGGAACACTTTATTTCTGTATTGGCCAAAAATATCTATACCACCCGTGGGTATTGTAATCGGCTCACTGTGCTGATCTCAATCCAAACAGTACAAATTTCTAGCAGCCTGCTCACATTTCCACCAGTTCTTTTTTTAAAAAGGAAGCATGTCTTGTTATTATGATAGCATGATATAATACCTAGATGTGTACTCTGCCTATTATTCATCATGAAAGATATTTGTGGTGCATGCAGTGTAACCGGTCCCTGTGCTCATTCAGATGCTTGATAAAGTGTAGACATAGAATCTCCTCATGAACCAGACCAAGCTCCCTGTAGGCTCTCCTGCATCTCTTCTCCACGATTTACAGCCAAGCTTCAGGTTCACACAGCCTGCTGACATCAGGCAGTGATTCACTAGACCTTCTGGGCTCTGGTCTTCACACAACTTTTCTTTACCTACCTGTGTTTCTTTCCTTTGTGGGACCTTTTGCTGCCCCTCCATCTCTCATCTCACTCCCTGTTCTCCTTTGCCTCTTTTCAACAGTCCTGTATTTTATAACCTCTTTCCCATTTCTTCCATCCCTCTGTGTCTCTTCTGTATCCTCCCACGCTGAGTTATGGGAGATATATTTGCTTCTATAGTGTTTTACAGGGTGGAGTGTAGGGATATATCGTGCATGTACATAGATGTAGATTCTGAAACTGTAGAAATAGTGAAGAAAGAATTGACCCAGTGACTGCTGGTTTAGTTCCCTGAGCCTATAGGGTCTTTGGAGTAACACACATGTGAATGATAAGGCATGATACAGAGTGATTAGCTTAGTACTTTTTCTGTGTTTAAAAAGTAGGTGTAGAAATTTGGTTTAAAGTGGAGACTAATGTCTAAAGAAGCAACCCCTCTAAACAAAAGTAACACACCCAACAGTTGTGTTTTCATTCTGTTCAGACCAACAGGTTGCTCCTCTTCTTTGTCAGCGTTCATCTCTTTGTTTTTGTCTTGTGTATGTTGTTTCAGCTTTGTCCATTTAGATTTCCTCTATCTGCTTTGGACAACCTCAGACTCAAATATGTTAATGGTAAATATTGATTCTGGAGCCACTACGATGATTTAAAATTCACAAAAAAATGGCTTTCCCCATTCCTGCTAGGTGTACCATGTTATAGCATAGTTGGATCGATACCATAGTAGTTGTATTTGTTAAAAAAACTGTGTGATATAATTCAAGAACGTTTATGAAGAGTGCCTTTTCCGTTGCATGCCTTCATTCTATGCCACCCTAAAGACCAAGCTCTCTTCGCTAGTTAAACCAGTATGTGAGGAACGTAGCTTTTATATTCTTAAGTTTTATATCCTTGTTATCATAGCAGTAACTCTGCATAGAATCAATCTGCATTTGAAGTGTGCCTTGTCCTGGCACTGTTTTTTTCTAATATGAGACATCGAGTCTCTATGAATTAATGTTTTCTGCATTCAAAAGATGAAAAATCACTGGAATGTTTTTCTTCTCGACTTGTGCTTAAATTACTTAGATTATTGCATGAGACAGCTTTGTAGGCGCTGCATTTCTTACTTGTATTAAATGTCAAAATCGACAATGTAAAAAGTAAGCGGATAGTTTAATGTTTTTCGGAGAGCCAAGGAAAATGGATTTAAGTTATAAAGCAGGCGAACGGCAGAGCTCCTTGTTGATCTTGACACTTGGCATGTAACCTTGGCGTCCGACTGTCTTTCCGTCTTGTAGGGTTCCTTTTCCCCCCTGATCACTGTACTGTAGCCGTGTTTCCCTATAAATAGATTAAGCTCTTTGTAGTTTGGCTGCTCAAGTCTAGCTCATGACCCAAGTGCAGTGGAGGTTGCAGTCATTTCCTTTTGGGGAAACAAATCCGGCTGAGGTCAGCAAGGAAGATGACCCTTTTACAGAGGTTTAGAGATGAACCTGAAGCCCCCAGTTACACCGCTCTCTGTCTCAACTGCATCAAAATGGACTGAAATGTAGAAATGAGTGTGTAGACAGATTACCTCAGTTTCAGTCTCTGCTTTATGGCTTATAACATTAATCCATTGCACACTGAAGATTTTCCCATCTCACTTGCCAGTCATAACAAAAAAGAAATTCAATCATTATTGTTAGTGGGTTAAAATTAGCTAAATGATGTGCTGTCATCATGTTTTTTCTTCATATTTCTAACATGAGGTTACCATAGATTAGTATGTTTTTATTTCCAAATTAAACGTTGCAGAAAATAGTCCGGCACATACCGGCTGAAAAACGGCTTGCATCAGCAGTAGTCTCCCTTCCCACCGAGAAAGATCAACATTAATTTCACTTTATTGGTGTTGATATTTCTTAAATTGTGGCCTGGAACAATGACATCAGTCCGTGTCAGTGTCATGTACTTTTGAGTGACAGACGGTGGCTTACTCGTTAAAATTACGCTTTTTGAAACGGGGTGGCAAGAGTTTAAGGCTGTCTCATTTGTCAGCTTTTTGGGGGCTTTTTTCTTAATTGGATTTGACTGGTGGTGAGATGCAGCAGCTATGACATATGCCATGTACAGTAAAAGCGCCTGACTCTAATTGGTGTAGTTGAAAACCATGTGATGAAGAGAGTATGAACCTAGTAACATGCAAACAAACAACAGATCCACGTTCAGGTGAATCTCTGCATATGGCTTCATCACCATCAGGCATTACATATTTAGGTGGGACCTATCGAATGAATGAATGATGAGTTCATCCATTTTCCACCTCTTCTCTGTTTGAAGTTCAACAGGAGTTTCCAGCTAAAACGCAATGTGCTGCTCAGAGTTCAGCACACATAAACAACTCAAGTGAATCAAGTCAGTGAAAAGACCTCAGACCTCTGATAGCTCTAGCAGACGTGTTCCCACATTAACTATCACAACCATGGCCTCTCTGTGTCCTGTCCCTTTTTTCCCCCTCTCTTTGATAATAATTCTTTGGGCTGCTTGGTATTGCTTAGGCAACTCACTATCTTTACTGAGAACAGAGTAATAACCACAACGTTTACAGTATATCCGGGACTGGGAGAGAAACAGACCCTCATTTGGATCAAGACCTTCTGGAAGAAATTTTAGATAGATTCAAGAGATGTTTTCTTTTAGGCAGCGTGACAGGTCTGACCACATGTGCACTTTTGGTTTCGGGTCTGAAACTTGGAGATAACAAAAAAGTGAATGTCTTTTTTTGTTTTTGCATGAGACAGTAGCAGCTTACTTCAGGCTGAATGTTGTGTAGTTACAAACATTTATTTAACAAATTTACCTTTCACTGACTTGCTTCCCTTTCATTATTATGCAGACTAATTTAGCACAGAGTGAACTTACCATAATGGTCAAACACTGAAGTTCTGAGATTTAAATATTATGTACAGCTGCTCTCCTGAATTCTTGGACACACAGTAAATGCATTCACTCAAGACATGGAAGATGTTGATTCCAGACAATTTTTAAAAAGTATATGCTTATATTGATTACTTAAAAGTTTTGGTATATGGGAACACAATGAATAGAACAGTTCTGCAACCATGGATGCTGCTAAATAACTTGATATCCATATGTGCAAGCAGTTTTACACTTGTCAGTTGCCTCCTCATACCTACACAGAGGATGATACATACATGCATTTTCAGAAGTAATGTAGCATCCATGAAGACTTTCTCATTGTTTTACCAGTCTTTGTAATTGTATTGCCTCTGTGTAACCATTATAAGCAAAGGAAAATATTGGCTGTTTCTTGTTCGCCACTGGCCTGGCACTGCCAATGGGAGCCTCTGTCACAAGAAATTAAGTGCAGAGCAGAAATTCTTACTTTAACAAGCCAAATTCCTCTGTCTACTTTTGTAATTGTGACTTAGTGCTTTTCCTTTTTCTTTCTTTCTTTTTTTTTTTTTTTGCAATTTCCATTTAAGGATTTAATGTGTCATTCATGAACCCCTTTAACAGAACACATGACTGATGCAGTGACTCAGATTGTGACCTTTTGGTAATGACCAATTTTCTTAAAGCCCTTTTTCAACCAGTCTGATTATTCTTTTAAGTGTATTACTTCCCTCAAAAGAAACAGAATAGGCTTTGCTTCTATGATGTACTTCTGGCTGATAATTAGATCACTGATTTGATTTTGCGTCAGCAGAGAGCCTGGACACACTGGACAGCACTAATGACTTCCAAATAAACAGTGGAGCGAGAGGAGAGAGGCACTTAACTGCTGCGGCGCAGTGACATCAGCAGCTGCCCCGAGAGCTCAGCCTCCTGCTTTGCTTCTGCTTTTAGAAACCGCTCGGTGAGCAAATAAACCGTACTAATGATGGCACTCGGCAGAAAGTCAGCGTGGTTGGAGCCGTAGATTGATTTATTGTTTGTTTGATTCGCTCCGTTTGAAAGTGAGGCTGGTAGTAGTGAGTAGCCTTTTCCAGACGTCATGGAAATGCGGAGTCGTGATGTGATGTTCAAACGCGTGTTGTCATCAGAGGGACGTCAAGCTTCCAATGAGCCGCATCATTTTGTGTGACCACCAGATTGGCTGACTGGTGTTTGACATTCTGAATTATTGAGAACTGTAAATGATGGAGGCAAAACCCACCCACACTGTAATATTCTTTGATCTCATTTTTCATAAGAAAAATCTAACTTTAGGCTGCACTTGAAATGCCGCTGAGAATGTCTGATGTAGGATTCATGTTCCTTAATCCTATAGTTTAGATGTGTATACCAAATCTCTTAATATTTTATTGTGCTCATTTTGATAAGTGGAGCTTCAACCAAGGACTGTTTGCATTGACTTTTTTTTCTAAACTAATTGCTATGTTTTTTCATAATTCATTAAGGCATAATTTTTTATTCTAAATACACCAAAAATCAACAAGTAATCAAAGCACCAATATGGTGTACAAGTACTTTGTCTAAACAAGAATTCAAAAAGTAGCCAAAGACATAGTTTGAAGGACACAAATAAATCGACTGTGATATAGGTAGGAATATATTAGAATTAGGAATCTGAAAAACTTTATTGTCCATTGCAAAGCAGTCTTTCCGTGGCTCACACAAGTACACATGAAAACAAAATGTACTGTAAATTTGGTGTCTTCTGTTTCATCTAGCTTTCATTTTGTTTCATAATTCCCCTCAGAGAGTCTATTCTTAGAGCCCATATTTCTCCACTTTCTGGGATCTAAATTCACAAAACCACCAGTGTGGTTCTCAATGATTTTCTGAGCGGTTAAATGGAAAGATTGGATTAAGTTTCCAATTTGTGGCTCATACAGAGGTTGTATTTTAAATACTACTCGGATGTTGCCAGATAGTAATATCGAATAATCTATAAAGTAGAGTTTACTCAAATTCTTTTTTTATTTAATCAGCCTTACTCCAGATTGCCTAAAACCTATAGTCAGCACAGACTTGCTAACTGTAATCTCATAGAGCAAGCTGTTTTATATATATAGTCATTGAAGTGGGTTTAGAGAGTTTAAATGAAGATTCTCAAAAGACGTTGATGGCAGTCTAATGGAAGGATAAAACAATGACCAAATGAAGATGTACAACAAGTCAGCAGGCCCAACTCCTGTGCAATGCATCTCAACCAGGGTACAATCAATCATGAGTCCTTGTGTCCTTATTTCTCTATCTATCCATGGCGGCATCCATCTCTGTCGGAGGCCTGTTGGTGTCACACTGATAGAGTTGTGGAGAAGAGGGGGCTAACAATGACATGAGGGACTTGGGTCACATCAACCACCGCTGAGTGATGAATAATCCAGTTGAGGCACAGCAAGGAAATTAACATTTTGGGACGCTCAGGAAAAACATCTCAAGACATTTCATCAATCATGCCGTCTTTTGTTTCCCTCAGTGGATTGATGCCCCCTTTTATCACACAGAGAGCACTGGGTATAGACTTTGGTTTTCTTCACTGTCTTGAAATGCAACTTGTTGTACCTTTTTAATAGTGTTTTTATGCCCCGGCTTGGTTTTGTGTGCCTTTCCTCCAGATTTGATTCTTGAGCATTTCACTGGCTTTGACTGTGTAGAATATCTTCATGCTCATGTAATGGCAGCATAATTAGTGACTGATCTGAATGCTAAAGTCTTTTGGAGTCCTTTAGAGAAATATCCATCTATGAGTATTTGGCTCAGTGCAGTGTCTTGGTTCTCTTCACACACTCTTCTTGTTTAAAGGAAATGTTAATCAAAATAGCCTTACCTGGCATTGATTATTAAGGTAACCCCCAGGGAGATCTTGTATGTCATGTTAGCCAGGATACAGCAGCAATTTACAAGACCCTGCTCTCAATCAAAAGTAAAAACATGGGTTAAAAACATATATTGGACTTTAATCTATACTTTTATATTTTCCAGCTATACTACTTTAAACATTACAAATACATTTTATTTATTGTTTATTTTTTCTTATATGTATTTTTCTATTTTCAAAAATTTATAAGCATGCACATTACATAGGCAAATGAATAGTGACATAGAGGAAAATAGTACCAAATATTATGTAGTCTGAGACACATAACAGTAGTAAAAAAGAATGATTATTAAAAAAATGGAACAAAATAGAGAAAAATAAATGATAAAATAAAGCAATTACAGGTGTAAACTGTGAGATAGCAAAGTCAAACGATATGTCAAGTCACAGTGATTGAGGTCCAGTCCAAGAAAGAGTGGATTGTTTTTGATCAGTTGAACCACTTTTGACCAGTCAGAGACCTGCTCAGACTGAAGGAAGGGGTTTCCTAGATCTCTCACATTAAATAATTTAGTTTTAATAGATGCTACGATGTGGGAGGCTTTCACTCTATAGGTTTCTCCCTCAAGCTTTCTGCTCTATAAGATGACGTATCATGGCTTTGATTTATGTCTGTCCATCTGGAAGAAACGTGTGCGGGTGACAGTTTTTAGCAGGGAAGGCCCTGAATTTAAAAGCCGGTGGCAGAGATTCTTCGACGACAGAAGAGACAACTGATGTGTGGCAGTAATAGAGGTGGTGATTTTGAGGCAGTAGTAGTCACAGCTCCTGTTGTTATATATTTGCGAGTGGAGTTAAGTCATATTCATCAATGTTACAATGAAAAACATATTTAATGTTAGCAGGTGTTTGTAATTCAACACTTCTGTGAACAGTGGACTTGGTGTCTGTTCTGTGTCATGCTACTGATGCAGAGCTTTCTGGTACTTAAAAGCAAAGTTAAGATTTTTCCAGTTGTCTATCAAAGCAGGAGGTATATTCTTGTACACTGTGGTGATGGCACCTTGAAATCTGAGTTTGAAAGCTGTACGTCCTGGTTATTTTTTGCTCAGTAGATAGATTAAAGCAAGCTGTTAAAAATATGCACATGCTACTGTATAAAGCATGTTGGGATGCAGTCTTTGTTATTATGTTTGAGAATGTTGCACCCAAGTTTATCACAGCTTCATAGACTGTGGTGACTCATTTTCTGGACCTTTCTCTGCAGTGTTGTGTAAGGGATATTATAGTACATTAAGAGCTATTCACCCCACAGCTCAATGGATCAAATGATCCTGACGCTGCAGGTTTGTGGGAGCTGATGTTTCTTTGGGGTGTTTTTAGTGTGAAATGGCTAAGGAGAAAGTCTTATTTGAGTCTATTCAACTCAAGTAATGCCTGCTTAGCACAACACACCTCTCGAACAAACAATTCAGGATGCAGTTTATTTTTGCTGACATGTTTGTTTGTTTTTTTTTTCCAGTAAATGAATGGTAAAAATGACAGCAGCAGACAGATATGTTGCGAGTCATTTTCAGTTTGATTTTGAAGATGTGAAATGTTCCTGACTTCATGATGAGTAGTTCAGTAGTAGTTACTCATCACTTGCATCGGTCTTGTTGCATCCTGACCTCAAGGCCTGCTGTAGCCTGTGTAAATGATTACAGTTGTTAAAATAGTCCTAAATATATTAACAATCACAAAAGAATTACAACAATATTTCCAACCTGTGATGACTTAATTTACATAAAATATCAGAGATGATGCTGTTGTAACTTCTACTTATCCAGAGAGGTTTCACTCAGAGCAATGCTCTTTTCTTCACAGTTCCTGGAAGTTGCTGGTGCCACTAAGGATTAGGTGTCTTGCTCAAGCAGGTGCTGCACTTTTACTTTCCACTTTCCAGGATTAGTTGGCACCTTTCCAGTCATAAACCTGCTTCTCTAACTCTTAGACCACTATTGTGCCATTAAGACATCATCAGAATTCTGTCTTGTATCTTGCAAATAATCCAGGCTATATACTACAGGACAGGTAGATTTTCTAAAGTTGCTCCACAGTGTACATATAGAGGATTTTATACTACAGCACATACACATATTTACCTCTTGCAAGATTGCCAGATGTTTGGCTAGTTTCTTGCCAGAAACACCCCCTATCTTCTGGAAAACAGATGTCAGCTGGGGTAAATGGCTGTCAACTGCGCCGTGAAGGTTGCTTTTTTTTTTTTTTTTTTTACATGGGATTGTTGTTATATGCTGAAATCCAAACTCTATCTGTTATACATGAATGACTGCAGTAGACAAAGAGCACCACGGTGAGCCTTTCATGTATTAATAATTTGTAGCTACTGTTTCATTAAAGGGCATATTCTAATTTTCAACTATTTCATAAGTTTTGTATGTTTAAAATCTGTTCTCAGCTTGACGTGGAGTTCTACCCCCAAGTGGCCAATATGAATTACTAGTTAGGCAGAATTTATGTTTCAAAATTATTATCGCCTTGTCACTATTTAGGCGCTTCATGTCTACAAACTAATAAAACAGTGTAACAAACCTTGAATATACAGCATTCAAGGAGCTACTAACTAAACTCCTTACGCGTGGAAAAAAAAATCCCCGTCTCCAAAACAAAGTGGCGGCATGTGTCTGTCCATGTGCAGACAGGGCAGCATGTGGAAAGTAAATTGTACATATTTTTTCCTAATTACTTTTAATTGAAATTAGCTCGTCTTTAAATAAGGGCAGTACCTTTTGAAATTAATGAAAAAAGATGAGTAGAATTCAGTAACACATTAAAATCTACAAAATAAATAAGATTAAAACGTGTGACATTTGCAAAGGGTCAGAATCGTATTTTTTAGTGTCGAAAATCCCAATATACAGTATGATGCAGGAGTGAGGTGTGGTCAGTCCTGCTCAGCTCATCTGCAGACCCGGATCACAACCAGATGTCCACCAACAGGCCTGTGTAGAGACTGGGCGAGGTTGTTTCCCCTTCCACTCCCTACTCCATCCATCCATCCTCCACAACACGCACAGCCACCATGCTGGCAGTCGCAAGCTTTTTCACAAACTATCAATTGTGCATTATCCCAGAAAAACGCATACGCTAATGAGGAAGGGAAAAAAAAAATATAGGGAGGTATGATTTCACCAGTTCTTTCCCACCAGCATCTTTAAAGCAGAGGATGACACAACACTTGGAAACAAACACTTTTTGGGCTGTGTGTGTTCTTTGAAGGGTTTGGTCTTATTGCCCTGTCTTTGAGTAATCCGTCTTTTTAATACCGTCTTAGTGGACATTAGAGGGGCTTTAGCCGGCATTATGGGTTTGACTGTGATGCTAATACTGTGACAATATCTTCTGCAATCTGTATAGTCTTTTATTATCTATTAGATTAATCCCATGTTTGTTCTATAAATCTATCAAACATTTACACATCACCTGTTGGACTGGGTCATGAAGCATTTGGTCTCTCATTATCATTATGGTGTAGGAAAAAAAAACCCTCTGCCTTGTAGGTATTTCTTTTTTTCAAAGCTAAAAGCCAAAGATGCAGCGATGGCGTCTGTTAAAATGGTTAAATCCCAGTAGAAGAGAACCAAGTAGTCCTGCCTTATTGCATACTCCAAATCAATGGCAGGCTTACACTACCAGCCTACTTCCTGTGAGTCAGAATATGATGCATTATTTCAGTCAGTGTTCGGGTTAGCCCTTAATCAACTTAGATTCAATCATTTATGCGGCCGCTATAGTTATTACTTCCACTTATTCTACAATTTGTGCGAGCTTTAGCTTTTTCATATTTAGTTTTTCCTGAGTTAGTTAATGGAGTGTGTCAATGAGGCCAAACTACTCAGACACACACTCATTCACTCAGAGATGCTGAGTAGGTCTCGTCTTATTGTCTGCCTCACTGTGCTGAACCAATTAGAGGGGACTTTTTCTTGCCAATATGTGAGTTTGACATAACTTTTTGCTTGCCTGTAATCGACCTCAATTCTTGTACTACACAAAGATGTTAAAGCAGCTACTCCCACTTTTGTACATTACCATACCACATATTGTACCATACCACAAACTTGGGTTAGGAAAAAGATGGAATATTTACTAAATATACGTCATATTTTTGTAAACGCAAAAGAAGGTATTGAGTATTATATCAGTAGAGTCAGGTATTTCAGAGGGAGTCAGGACATTTCGGTTTTTTGTTTTGGAGTTATGAAACATAAAAAGAAATACCTGACACAGGTTCATTCATGTTCAGGTCATTTGTAACTGCACTTTGTTCAGCCTACAGTAGTTAATTAAGCTTAATAATATGAAATGAAAAAATGTTACACTGCTGTATGTATTGCATGTCATTCATCAAAGGCTGGCCTGTCCAAATCAGTGTTCTGAAAAAACCCTTAGAAAGCAGCATAGTGCAAAAGGGACAAATAGTAAAAGGCTATACTATTTGTCCCTCAGCTGTTCAGAATGTCCTGTCAATATAACACCATCAAATGAGAGTGCACCATCAGTCACCTGACACTTTTGTTCTGCGTCTTCTCTTGCACTGCACTGTTACTTGTGTCCTTTTAAGAATTGCTTCAAAAGTCCTGCAATATTTCTGTGATTATGCCATTGAATCTGTGGATTTACGCCAATCGTGAAGAATATGAAGTATCAGGCGTTATATGGCTATTTCACAGTCCACTAGTCAGCATGACCTCACTGGATTACCTGCTCAAAATGAGGATGTTATGATTTTACTGCATGTTGTTTGCACAGCCAAACCACTCCTGTGTTGTTCTGTGAGGGGAAAATTGGCCAGTTCATGTGGTACCTGTGTGTACAATTTAACGGCAAGCTGATGGTGATACCGTGCCGTAATTTTTCCCTGGAGAGCTCTTGCGGGCAGATTGTCCAGGGGAAGCACATTAGCCGTATGTGTTGGTGGTATTGGTGGTTGGGAACCTCTGCAGTTTCAGCTGCCAGTTCCTCTGGCTCTGGGCGAAGGATTCCCTGCCATTTAATGGTACCATAGACTTCGACTGACTCAGGCTTGGCCCGGCAGGTTCCTTTTGGCTAACGCAAGTGACAGCGGGAACAAATCTCCTCCTCTGTTTATTTAATTGCTAACCGCTCCGGTTTGGAGGCCGCGTTCAAAGGGCCGACGAGCAGAGAGCTGCCTCGCGTTCCCCTCTGCCTCAGGGTAGCAAGGGTCATCCCACATAATGAGTGGAAGGACTTACTTTACTAAGTCTGCCTCAACCCAAAGCCAGCACGTGGTTCCCATTTAAGCACAGGGGGAAGATTGCACCTTCATCTGCTGGGCATTTTTATGTGTTTATGTGTGTGCGCAAGTGCACATATATACATCTGTTCTTTAGCAGTCTGCGCTCAGTGTGTGTGTGTGTGTGTGTATGTGTGTGTTTCAGAGTGTAAGTGCCTTGTCTGAGTGTGAGATCATTGTGTTTGTACTGAAAGTCTACACCACATGTCCAGCACATGTTGTCAGGTTGTGACTGGCACACAGGCCATATTTATATCTGCATGAGGAGCTCAGAGGCCACTGGCCAGCCTGAGATGGGATGGAGTTTGAGGTAGACGTCAGTGCAGGACCTCACAAGCACGCACGCACACACACTCACACGCTCACACACACACACACATACACACATACAGTGCGGTAGAGAGCAGGGTGGGCTAATCTTACAGACAGATGCACTGCACAAAGACAGTGAGGCAAGGGAGTCTGAGATTTTTGTGCAGTAAGCGAGGGGGCGAGGGAGGAAAAACAAGGGTTGAGAGACTTGGAATGATATGTAAGAAATGATGAGAGCAAAAAAGAAAGTTAGATAAGATACAAATAAAGATTATTCTCTAAATGATGGACTTCATCCAATTGAACTCAAATCATTAGGGACCTAATTAAAGACATATATCATTTTTATTGCAAAAAATGGACAAAGGGAAGGGGGAAGGAATGATAATAAAATGTATTTATGGAGCCGTATTCAAAAGCCAGGTAACTAAGTGCTTGACACAAAGCAGCACATTGAAATAAAGTTTTTTGAATTGAATTGAATTAGCATGAGGGAACCCTGAGGAGGAGACTGTAGTCAACAGCTTAGCACACTCCGAGCTCACATTACAGTTTTGAAGAGCATTTGACATCTGTTATGAAAACTGTCTGTTCACCTTTTATGTATTTTTAGGCCTATTTTCGACTAAAACATTGGTACATGGTAAGTGTAGACATAACATATATACACATTGTTATTGCATCGAAGAGGTATTTGACAGGACCTAACCTTCAAAGTGATGCTGTACATATCTGTCCCACTAGCAACTGTTACAAGTCTCATCATGCTGCAATAATGTGTCACTGATGTGGCACCTTTCAAGTGGGAAATCCTTTTATGTCCCATCTATTTCATCTGTTATCTGATAAACCTGCATGTGCACAATCAGACACAATCTGCAGGCCAAACTAAGGATCAGAACCCCCCCCCTAGACAAAAGATGAAAAACTGTTTCAAAACCTAGGTTTGCCTCACAATTAAAATAAGAGGCCCTTTATTGGCCTCTTTTTTTGTGTGTAAAATGTTGACGTCCGTTTTATGTGTTTTGGGAACTGCACAGATCTTTGCTGCTTGAACAAATACGTGCCTCTAAAAAAAGGCTTTTGATCTGTTATCTAATCATTCTCATCTGTTTCACTGTTGGCTTAATACCAGCCTCCCGTTTTCTTCCCGTTTTTGTTACACATTCGAGACGGACTGTGCTGTGGGTTTTTTGTGTGAGCGTAGGCCTACACTGTCCACAGAGACTGAACACACACACACACACACACACACACACACACACACACACACACACACACACACACAAAGAACGTAGAACAGCATTTAAGTTTTTTTTATGAATTATGTAGTAATTATGTAACATTTTTTGATAATACCAAACTGTATAAAATGAAAATTGAAAAAAAATATTTTTGACATTTTCGTTTTGATCTACAAAAAATCTGCAAAAATAAAGTACACATACATAAGGATGTTCTATTAAAACATCTTTTTATGCCTAATTTAGTTAATCAGAAAAAAAATCATAAAAGTTGTTTTGCCGTTTTAGCACTTTCATGAAATTCAATAAAATGAGAAGAATCACGAGTTGAAATCAAGAGCCGTCCGTCTCTGCTCCCTCATGCAGCCCATGCGTCCCCCCACTAGTGGGCAGTAGAGGCAGTGGCGGCACATCAGTCCTGTTCCTCAGTGATACTTTTGGTGTTTACACCTACCAACTGGAATGATTCATGGACGTGTGCTTTCTCTTCCGTGAGATAGATGTGTTATGGTGGTGCAATGATCCAAGTTTAAGGCGGACGGAGATGGAGTCACAGGATCTCACACACGATTTGTTAATTTGTTTAATTCCTCTGAGGAGGTTTCTTCTTCTCCTTCAGTAATCAGCACCTCCTCCTTTTCGCTCATCAACCGGAGGAGCTGGGTAATTACACGACAGCTGTAGGTGCAGCTGTTTGAATGGCTGCAGCTTACAGTGCGCTGTCACACTTCATAGCTGTAGTATGATGAGACTTGTGCTGTAGCGTTGGTGCGTGTCATTCATCCAAGGGTCTTGTATTTTATACAGTCTATGGTGTCTGTGTGAGAGGGTGTGCGGCTACTGGGACTCACTCATGTAATGGGTGTATGCATGTGGTTTTAGTCTAACTGTCTGTGCATCCAGCCATGTTTTTTAGTGCATGTAACCCACAGTGAAGCATGCGGTCTTGTTGCATCATATTTTTTGCTGTTTGCTTAGTGCCCTGCATCACTCCTAGCTGTCCACAAGCTATGTGGGAGGCTGTTTCCTCTCAGGATGGGAAGTTGTTTCAGCCGCGCTTTTGGCCAAACATTTGTTCTGGCCTCCAGGAGTAGAGAGCAATTACCCTAAATCCACAGCATGCTCACTAAGATTTTCAGCACCCTGGTATGGCAAGTGTTCCCACCTCCGTCTTTGTCCGTTTCAAATTCAAATATATGTTACTGGCATCAGTGTTGTCAAGCACAGTATTTCTGGATCAGGTTGTAAAAAGTTTACAGGGTCACTTGCAAAAAGGTAAATGATACTATGCATTTCTTTTTCTAGAAGATGGAAACAGATGATCCACTGAGGTGACCCTTAACAGAGCAACTGAAAGAAGATATTTCTTATTCTAGAAGGACAAAATGTAATCAGCAGTAGGTACAGAAACTTGTAACGTTAAGCCCATAGCTGTTAGGATTTGTATTTGTCTTCCTCTGGCTTTGGATGTTATCCTCATGTGGACACATTATGCAAAGAAGGGAAGTAGCCTTGTCCTGAGGCACAGAGAGGTTGGTCCCTACCCTGCACTTGGGGACACACAGCTCAGTGGGAGGAGAGTGTCACTGACCAGTGGATTGCCAGCATCTGGACTGGGTGTGAAAAATGAAACAGGGATGTCGTGCCACTCCTCCTGTGCGTGGTGCGTCTGACTGTGACACCATTTCTCTCATCACCAAATTATGCGCTTCCTCCCATTTCACACTCTCTCTTTCTGTCTGACACACTTACAGCATGAGAATCATTTTCACTGATACCAATTGTGCTTGCTCAAGCTTGTATTGCATGATCTGCTGAAACACTTGATACATCCATAAATTTTGGGATTTGTGGTAAGTTTGGCATTGTGTATTGCCATGACTGATAGCAAGGATCACTTGAACCGCTTTCTATAAATTGCTTCTTATTGTTTTCAAGCTACTTGATAGACTTCTCTAACAAATGTGCCTCTTCTTAGGGCTTTGAACTTAAGATCCATGTTGAAAGATTTGCCAAAATGACGCTCAGGCACGGTGCATGATCCAAAGTAAAGTCCACTGACAGCCACAAAGCCAGATATGATCCCATCTTATCGGGGAATTTTCCAAGCTGAGCAACTCTGTGATGTTTCATGTTCCACTGATTTTCGGCAGATAAACACCAGTCGGCCCTGAACTCACTTTTCCACAATAAAACATCTCTTTTGGGCTGATGTAACTCTGTGTTCTGACTGCTCCCGCTCTCTCTCTGAACAGCACTGTGGAGTTAACACTGTGGGGATGACTCCTTCTCAGTCTGTTACACAAATGTTTGTCGGAAGCGTGTCACATCCGGGAAGTGTGTGTGTGTGCGCCTTCATCTATTTGCGTGCCTGTTTGGGTGTGCCTGTCTGTATGATACTCATAGAGCGGTGTGTATACACGTGTGTTTGTGTCAGCGTCTGTGCATGGGAGCATATGTGTCTCGATGCGTGTGAGTGCATTATGAGTGAAACACGGCCTGGCATGAAGATCAAAGTCTCTCCATAATTCCTCAGTCAGTCAGTCAGTCGGCCAGCCAGCGTATTGCCAGGAAGCTCCACTCACCGCGGGGGATGTTGAGTTATTAGACCCGGATCATTTCAATTAGAATGCAGTTGTTCGGTCCGTGAGAAATTCAGTCTCTTTCTTTGTCTTTTTCTTCTTTTGTTTACAACTCAGTCTTATAATCAAGCAAACTAATATGTAATGTTATTGGGAAAACACCTGTAGATGCTTTAGTACAAGCGGTGGTAAAAGTTTGAGATCATTACCATTTTTGAGTAAGAGTCACCATCACAAATTCTCTGTTATTCTGGTTTTCATGCCACTTCCAACCCTGCAGTGGAAGCACTTTTGCTGCTTCTTCACTTTCTATTACATCTATTTACATTAGTGCTGGGCGATTAATTGTATTCACATCGTGATTGTGATGTTTAATTTGCTCGATGTGGAAAAACATGACATCGGGCAAAACGATTTTCCCCCTTTACTATGGTAATTACGGTAAAACGTCACCGCGCTGCCTGTGCCTGCTACGTGCACCTGCTGCATGCTTGCCTTTACTTCCTGTTTCCTCTCGCTACAACATGTCAGACGCTGGGAGCGGGTTTGTCCAAAAAAACACATTTGAAATAAATGTCTTTTTTTAGTTTTACCAAAAAAATGAAACTAAATTGAAAATCGACTTTTTTGTGAGAAAAATCGGGATTAGGATTTTAGTCCATATCGCACAGCTCTAATTTACATCATCAACTACCATTGTCTTATTATGTATCATTAAGTTAACTAAATATTAAGTGTGCCAGTTGTTTATTGGTGCTTATAATAGCTGTGGAAATCCAATGCTTTGTTTTAGAGAATCCCAGAAAATCACTCACACAGTGAAGTGATGAAATGGCCTATTTTGTCTTTTAATTGTCTTTTAAAATCACACTAATGGCTTAATTGACTTTTTCCAGCCTTCTATGGATGTTAACGTATAGTGTTATGAGGTAATGGCTACCCAGTAAGCAGATAGTACTGTAGACAAACTGGCACCTGTGTAAGAATCCAGTAGGCACTTGATGAATCTCATCCAATCAAACCTATTCTGTTTCATTTTTTTTTTGTTATTAGCTCCTAGCTTCTCAATGTGTCACCCCCTCCTGGGTGTCCTTGCTAATGAAGTGTGATGGTAGTGATGAAGTGTAACAGCGGCTGGTTTGGAGGTGCCGTGCCAGTGACAGGGTGGTCCCTGCCTCACGCTGCTGCTGCTTTTGCTGCTGCTGCTGCTGGCACCCTCATGCTCATCATGCACACATTGTTTGGTGGCACCAGGCCATATGAGGGGTGATGGCGGAAAGCCTGGTAATGATCAGACTTCTCATTGCAGTTGGTCTTTGCACTGTGTTTTTATATTTTCAAATCCTTGTTTTCATTAATCTTAAAATGACAGAGTGTGACTTGTATTAATTGTCGGTAATACACTGGCTGCCTCACTTGGTTTGCATTGCTTTCACTGTTCAGTGATGTCTGTCCATGTAGGCTCAGTGATGCTGGTGAATCTGGCAGCTCCAGAGTAATAATTTCATTTAGTCTGACAAAAGGCAGAGGTTCACATTGCTCATACTCCTTTTCTTTTTCAAGACGATGTTTTTATTTATGTGTGGAGGACATTGCGTTTTTGACCTTAATTAATTGTGCACATTATACAGATGGTTTCCAGCTGTCTTGAAGAGTCCAAGTTCATAATCACTGAAAAACTTATTATGGTCAACACATGCCCAAAGGTCCTGACGACATTTCTCATTCTACTGATGAGGTTTTGTTTTTATTCAGCCGGTATCATAGGATGACAGCATGACTCACTTGCACAGTGCTGATCATTTCCAGTCTCTGCAGACTCAAACTGCTCAGGTTGTTTAAAAAAGCTTGAGTGGTATTCTAGTCATGCCGTGCATTCAGTCCTGAATAGGCCCAGATTTCCTCTTTTCAAGGATAGATTGAATTATTCTGTCTGACCCCAGTGATGTGTTTGAAGATCATAGGATGGGCAATTATAGAAGGATTGTACATATATATATATAGTATATGTACAAACATCATGCCAGGCTGAAAGAATGGGTAACATTATTACCATGACATGTATTGTCGACATGCTAATGTTTGTAACATGCATGATTGAAATTTTATGACATTGAAATTTGAAGGAAATGCTCCTCAGATGTTCCAGGGCCATTTCTGAATCATAGTCTATCTTCATGTCTTCTGCCATTGCAATAACATATGTATGTATATATCTGAATGCATGCTTTTATGTGTGTATGGGAGGAACCTGATGGCGTCCTCCCACAGAACTTTGGTGGACTGCATTCCCATAATTCACATGGACCTTGTCTTTGGAGTCCAGCAAGTACAAACTCAATGGTCTGTACGTGCTAAAACAGAACTAGTGTGAAGGTTTTACTCAATTTATGTGCCTTTCTTTGAAGTGTGTTCCTTCAAATGGAGGTTCAGCTTTGAGAAATTCATTCATCAGCTTGTCATTCTTTTTGGTGTCTGTCATGTGCGATGATGGATTTGGGGGTAAACCTAGCAGGGTTAGGGAGGTGAAACTGTCCGTGGACACACAGCCGGTTCCAGTTTCAAATTGGCACACAAATGGTTGGGATTAAGGCTGAAAATGTGTAATTGTAGTCGAAGTGGTGGGCCAGTACTGTTCCAGCTTCTTGGTATATTTACACCCCTTAAAGTCCTCTTCAGATTCATTGTCAGTACTTTTAGAAATTAATAATCAGAGGTAGAAGGCTGCTACTTTCTGCTGTCAGCAGGCTACGACTTCTCTTGCTGGAGTAGTAAAGTTACATGTATTCCAAGGTTGACAAAGATTGTGCCAACACAAAGTTTTCATTGAAAGAGACATGTGGTCATGGCATAAGCAACATAAAGCAAGACATTTATCATCACCCAGCTACCCTAGAGGGAGAAAATGTCTAATGATGCAATAAGGGATATCTTACCCCCAACGCGTTGACCGGGGGAGCCTGTCAGTCCCTTTGGAGGGACTCAAGAGATTCATTGGGGCCAGGGGGGCCCGATAATGTCCAGCAGTGAGACTAATCTGTACACATGTGGCCGGCACTTCAGAAGGCCAGATGTTGGAAGGGCCAATTGTGTGTATATGTGATGCCCTCACAAACCCTCACCAGCACATGTGCACCCATTTGTTCAGAAAGACACAAAAACAATGTAGATGCTGAGAAGACATCATTATTCACTTAAATCACTGATCAGCAAATTGTGTCATTGGAGTTTATGTTTACAAATGCCTGTTCTGATCTTGGGATATTATCACTTTTGGGGATTTGATAAAGGCAGGAGAAGAATGGGGAGAAATGTATTAATAGCATTTTTATTATATTTACAATATGTTCCTTGGAGCCTGCATTGTTTACCACAGCAATAATATCCCTCAGACTCATTTCCCATCTTGTTTGCTTAAGTGGGCAGTTCAGTGCATCATATTGCGTCTCAGTGAAATGTTACTTAATATTCATTGATCTCTAGTGTATCACATAAAGACTGGTCGGCCCCATGGTGAAAATTATAGTGGCTTTTCCTGAGCTGTTTGTGTTGGACACCACAGCAGAAATTAAGTCATTAACTATCCATCACCAGCGTGAATATTTAAACAATAATAGAAAGCCCATTATGAATAAATAAACTGACATTTTTATTGTTATGCTCGAGGATTGTTAAGAAAAGAAAGTGGCTGTGTTTATGTGCTCTTGCTCCCAACATGTCAGAATGGCCAAACACGTTTTTAGGAATATTTTATACAGAGGCTCATCTTCCATAGTCAGACATTGCACATTTCTTCCTTGTCTTTATTTCAGTTCTGTTTTTTGGCAGGCATTCAAACGATTTGTTGGGTTGTGCACTCAGTTTAAAAACTGGTAAAACTCTGAGGTTTCTAGTGAAACGTCCCCTTAATCCTCACTCTCCACAGACCCTCGGGGTGAGTTTGTTTACAATAAGCAGCCGAGAGCAGAAAAAAAAAGAAAGAAGTTGAAAGAAACTCTTCCAAGTCTGTGCAACTTCTTGTAAATACCATAATTGCCCTGAGTTGTATCATCATGCTGAGTGCCTCTGTGTGTGCCAAGTGAAGTTCCAGTTACATCCAGAGATGTGTGTGTTTTGGTTGGCAACAAAGCACTACCCTCTATACACAGTCAGTCACACCAGGGCCAATTGGTAACAGTTGTGGTCAGACCCCCCTGCACTACAACAAGGGGTACAAGAGGAGGGTTGAGTGAAAAAGCTGTGTGTCTCTACTTCCCTCTTTCTCCAAATCCTCAGGAGAAATCATCTCCTGAATAAGCACAACAGAATTAGCCCCACTGAGTCAGATTGCGTTTAAATCGGTGAGAGAAAACAAGCATTTTCTCTGTGCGCTATGCCCGCTCCGGGAGCGAGTCCTACAATAACACACAGAGTTAATACAGCACATCCTGGAGGCACGCTGGGGTGTCACTGTTTATGGCAGTGCCTCCACCACATGCACACACACACACACACACAAACCAAAACCACCGCTGATATAGCCCCTGTTACGATGAGTCAGCAATTCCAAGGCCTGGGGCGGATATAGATCCGGGATGCGGGAATTCAATCATTAAAATAGAGACCGTCTCCCGAACTTCTCACCATGCTCCTGCGTGTGAGTGTCATATTTGCTGTCTGACTTAAATTAGGCCTTATAATATCATCTGATGATGTTCCCTTGAAATGGTTTTTTACGCCTCATGCTAGAGTCGCATTTACCCAATGTGGTATCCAGTGAATATCTGTAAAGGAATGAGGGCCCTTAACTGTCTCGATTGCATGCTCACATGCTTTGCAGTGCTACATGGCTCTGGGTTCTGGCAGCAGCATCATCAAGATGGGACCAGGATGCTACATTTCTGAATCTTGATACATCAACCTACAATGTGCTCACAGAAGCACATTATTTCTCTCTCTGATTTGTTCTTTACTCCATCTCTGCTTCTTTGTATGTTTCTCATTCTCTGCAACTCTTCATCTTTCTCTGTTCAGTGAGCAATAATTAAAACCTAACGAGTAACACACTTTCACAAGTTTAATCTGGGCCTGTTTGTTGTCCATTCTTTGGCCTGACAATGTCTTTCCGTTATCCTTGTCCTCCACTTGCCTTTGCAGGTCTGGATAATGTTTCGCAGTGCTGCAGTTCTTTACAGACCTTGGATCTGTCTTGTTTTGCTGTTCAATCAAATAGTCCACTAATTACTCAGTGAGGTGGGTTATCATCATTATGAGCTCTGATGAAGGAAACTGGGCTGACAGGACAGAGTGTTCTCCTGCAGAGGGGTGCAGCTGGTCAGCACCTCCATTTCAGGCCACGGTACTGGAAAACAGTGTTATGTTCCCTTTGGACTGGAAGTGAGTCACTGCCCCATGTGAAGGAGTTTAAGTATCCTGGGGTCTTTTTCTAAAGGATAAGATGGAGCATGACATCAGCAGGCAGATGGCACCATGTCAGCAACAATGCAAATGTTGTACTGAAGTGTCACATTGACGAGGGCGGAGAGTTCTCGATTTCAAGCTAAATGAATTAGTTCACGTATGCAATTGTCCGATCTGAAATTCGTTTCGTAGGGTGATTGGAATCTTCCTTGGAGTTGATGTGAGGAGCTCAGAAGTCCAGAAGGAACTCAGAGTAGAACCAAAAGGTATCAGCTGAGATGGTTTGGTTGCCTCTGATGCAGGAGGAAGCTCCCTTGCGGAGGTATCCCAGGCACATCCAACTGGGAGGAGACCAAACAGCAGACCCAGAGGACACTAGAAGGATAGGCTGTCTGTTGCAGCCCATGAAAAACTACAAAATTAGCTTCAGAGGGAGAAGTGTGGGCTGCCATGCTTAGTCTGATGCCACTGTGTCCTGGACTTGTATAAGTTATCCACTATAGTCCTGTGAGGGGGAAACTGCTCCGACACCTGCAAGCTGGGTCGCTTAAGCCTTCAATATCCTACTCTTAGGAAACCTTGTTCAGAAGATCTTAGGACCCTCTTCAGACTTAAAGAATCCATGATTTGCTCATACATTTGATTGAGCCAAGTTGCAAAAAGCATTATAAGCAGTGGGTTGAATTTCAGAATTCAGAGCCAGTATAAGGAAGCCCTGAATGGAATTACGTGGAATTGCTCTTTCTTGTGTTTTTTCTGTAGTATTCTGGACTAGTTGTAATATAGTTACAGGCTCTTCAAAAAGATTGCAGCGCATTGCAGGAGCTGAGCTATGAGGAAACAGTAGCTGGAGGGTTATTGTGTCTATGTGACACCTTCAGTCCAGCTGTGAGTCTGATGGGCAGTTATGCTGTAAACACCCATGGCCCACTGTGTACACCCTGGACTAGTGGTGTACTTAAACTCAAAGTGACTTAAGACTAAAGAAAACATTCAATGGCCCTTAAGTATTTTCTTCT
Organism: Centropyge bicolor; assembly: GCA_037975185.1. Lineage (NCBI taxonomy): Eukaryota > Metazoa > Chordata > Actinopteri > Pomacanthidae > Centropyge > Centropyge bicolor. Next base: position 682,049 of record JBBMOC010000021.1, on the reverse strand, counting down.
AATTCATGCCTTTGCCACATAGTAATAATTTAGCCCAGACCAGCTGCCAGTCCTGTGAATAGTAGGTGTCTGTCCGCGGGTCTAGATGACGCTGAGAGTCGGGATGGAAACAGACCTGTGAACTAGTTTGCCCCCAGAGAGCAGGATGGCCAGAGAGAGAGGCTGTTTATTTAAAAGCTGCAAAGTATTGGAACAGAGATGAAATGGCGTTGAGATTGCGCAGAGAGTCTGCAATATGAGGGAGAAGGTGACGTCATACGAGTGCAACATCTGTCTCCTATTGGCGTGTGTGCTCTGAAGCCCTCGTGCCTCTACACACACGGGCCAGGTTTTTACGTCCATTGTTTTTTTGTGTGAATAAAAGTCACTGTTGGTGGCAGAGAAAGTGAATAGAGATCTGGCATTCTTGCTTCTTTCAGTCTAAGTATTTAGTTACCACACTCAGATGTTCTGACAACATCTGCTTCTAATTAGTATTCTGGAAAAAAATCTGATAAAATTGTGCAAATTGTTACATATTCCACAATATGTGTCTCAGGATTTTTATATTTACAGTTTTATTTACCTTTGTGTTCTTGCCAATTGCCAATTGAAAGTGAACTCATTGGATAGCCCGCCTAATATAAAATAGCTTTAGAAGCTTCATAGTTTACTTAACATTATACACTAATTAAGGTTGGACAGTCTTCTGTATGTGGAATCTATAAAGATATCAGTATCATTCATACACAGAAAGTCAACAGTGTCATCTTATTAACAATATTTGTGATGGGCCGTATATATGTTTCAGCTGAACTTGGACTGCCTTGAGCTACAAAATTGTTGCCAGTCATTATTATTGACGGCTTTGCCTCTCGGCTGCCAAATAATTGTTCCTGTTTTCACAATGACCGATCACAAAACCACTGGCTAATTTTCACTTGTTGCTTTTGTTTGTTGTGAAAAGAACACAGCAGAGACTATGGTAACGAGTCCCTGGGCCCGAAGAAAGTTTGCTAATGGTCTTGTTTTGTATATGAACTGGATATAATTAGGAAAAGGGGCATAGTCGGGCTCTTCCACAGCGAAACAGTCAGCTTATTGAGATGCTGACATATCAGCACAGTGCAGACAGGGGAGAGAGGCTGAGGAGACTGTATCTGAAAGTTTCTCTGTTAAGAACCTGGACACATCTTCACTTTCTATAAAGTTAACAAGTTACGAGTTAGTGAGCACTTTAGCAGTAGTTTCCTGTGAATGACATGATATACTTTGTCTGCAGAGTATAGCATTGTATTTTGACTTGTGTTTTACTGTTGTGCATCAAAAAGGAAATTCTATTACATCCCTGTCTGTGTTTTATTAAAAGCATTCTCAGAGGAATGTGTTTAATAAGCTGCAGAGTTATTACGAGACTTTGCAGCTATTATGCAGACTTTTAGGAACATTGCTCTGGAGATTAATGCTGTCAGTCACCAACAATGATTATGAAAATAAGACTATAAAAATAATGAGAATTCACATTCCCATTAATTTCCAAGTAATCAGAGGTAGAGTACTTAAGATTTAGAGGGAGGGAACAGATTTGTCTGTTCTGCTTTAGAGGCCAAATAAGCACAAATGAATGCATCTTGAAACAAGTGCCAGTGAAAATGTGTCTGTGTGTATGTTTGTGCCTGTGCCATGCTTGCCCACACTGTGGCTTTGGAGGTTTATCCAGCATAATAGCATTTTAAACAAACAATCCTTGCCTGAAATAGGGCCTTCTTCTTTGTGGTCTGGCAGATCCAATCCAGGGCCTCCAGCTGTCATACATGAAAACAGAAGTTTCAAAAAGGAAATTGAGTATTATGTTGTTGGAAACATGACTTGATAAGAGGGTGAATTGAAAGGACTGTGCATGTGAAAAGCCAGTACCTAGCATTTCATTGCAGCTGTAGTTAAAGGTCGTGTCTCAGCGCTGCTGCATCTCAGCATGGTTGAGAATTCATCAATGAATTGAGATGTTATTGCAGGGCCAGTACTGAATCAAGAAACTTGGCACCAGCAAACTGAAAACATCCTTTATGACTCGCTGGAGTGGCACGCGGCACAAAAGGTTCAGTGTCTACACCCGCTCCCTGCCAGTAAAGGAAGAGTTTCTTCCTTCTAAATTGTTGCCTGATGCTTAGATGATGATGTGGGACTCTCCAGGGACACTGTACATACGACGCTCTCACGTCTCCCATCTCCTCGTCCTTGCCCCTTCATGCTGACGTGCTCGAGCTGACATGCTTGACTTTCCTTCCTCAAATTATTCGTACAATTTAATTATCTGATGTCAGCCGAAACTCAGACTGTCTTGTCAAAGTGGTGATGGCTCCTACTTGAGAAAACATGTTTTCTCACCAGTCCAATTTGAAAGCATCCAGAGCTGAAGACAGTTGTGCTCACAAAAACAGCAGGCGACCCCGAACACTTACCTGTGGGAATTCAGTCACATAGCTTAGTTTTTTGAGAACAAAAAAAAGCTTAGATCATACTGACTGAGTACTATTTTACCTTATAGCTGTGACAATAAAAGATTGTTCCCTCCCTGGAACGTATGTCTGTTTAACTTGGCCCTGAAGTGTATGTTTGTGGATGAGTCCAGCTTCCCACTGCTGTAATATGTCCATTCATCAGGGGCTGACACAAGTCTGTGAAGAATTTCCCTTCTCTCCATCTCGGCCTTGATTTCTGTTTTACTCTCCTCTTTATTGTTCAGCCACGACTTTTTGATTCTGTTTTGTCTTTTTCAATTTAGAAGGTTCCTGGACAGGAGCTATCATCACTGATGGAGTAGAAATAAAAAACAGGCCACAAATCTAGATCTTCAAACACACAACATTTAAGACGAAACAGCCAATTTGAGCTCTGTGTTGTAATAAATCTCTTAATTTATAACAAGAGTAATGAGCCGTGTTGCTTTGAATGTTACTGCTCACATATTTCTAAATATATTTACTCACAGAGATGTATTCACAATCACAGATGCAGATTTGATTAAGTAATAGTTAAATAATTTATTTGTTTATTTGTTTCAGCCAGTTTGTAAGTCAGTTATGGCTTACATTTGCAATTCATAATTGAGTCAAATCTCAAAATTATCTTCAACCAGTATCACATTTTAATAAACATTTTGAAGAATTTGGATTTCTTTCAGCAGTTATCTGTTCTTATTGTTGGGCCAGGCCTCTGGAAATGCCATGTCAACACAGTGGCTAACTCTAACAAATCACACAGGCTTCCATCTGGACGACCTTCAAGTCAGGAACTCCTACTGACAGACCCTAAGCACTGAGCCAAACACACACACATACACAAAACACACGCTCGCTTTCTCTGGACACCCAGGCATCGTTCCTGAAGCCTGGGCTTACGTCTTTTAAAACTCATGAACAATAAGGACCTGATTATTTCCAGAATGGATTCAGGAAGTAGTGAAACCATTTGAAAGTGCGAGGAGTGCTTTCACACAGCCCACTCCCTCCATCACCACCTCTCATGTCTGCGCGTTGGCTGCATCTGTCTTTTGAAGTTGCTGACTGCTCTGATGTCAACTCCTTCAGAACCTGTCACTTTTTCATTTCGAGTAATTTCTTTTATTACACAAAACATATTGGGAGGTCTCTTATGTAATAAAAAGACAGAAAAAAACCCACTATGAAGTCTGGCATAATGGCAGATAGCAACATAATGCAAAGCAGAAATTAACTTATATGACCTTCTCTCCTCTCTCTCTCCTCTCCTGTTTTTTTCTCTTTCTGTGTCTCTCAGAAATCATCGACGACCTTGCGCATCTTGTGGACAAGACAGACGACAGGATTCGTAACGAGACACGAAGGGTGAAGCTGGTGGAGACAAAGTCAGCCTCCTGCGGTGAGCCTTCCTTGTTTTCCTTTACTAAGCATCTTGGCTTAGTGTCAGGGACCAAAGGAGGCCCGATATATGATCTGTGTCCTTGAAAAACAAATCACAATTAGTCAGTGTTTTTTACACAAGTGATTGTTTTTTTCTTCCTCTCTCAATCTGTCAAGCACATTTCTAGCAGACTGTTATTGAGCTTTTATAGAGGAAGTTGCTGAAGTGAGACATAGAGTAGGACAAAAAACTTGCACTTCCCGCAGACAAAATGTAATTTGACATACGTCGCCCATTATGTTGCGTGTGGCACATTCTTTAGCAATAGTAAGTTATCATCATTTATCATTTTGAAACTGAGCAATGTTGTTGCTGTTGGCTGCCTTGGTCTTCAGCTCCACAAGGAGATGTGCTTAATGGAGCAGAAAAGATGATGCTGATGGGGACAAGCCCTCTTGGCACAGAGGATGTGGGTGGTGAATGGTGGGTGGACTGGCTCTGTCTGTCATGCCTGCTAACATAGTGTCCTGGTCTTTACAACAAGGTCTCGCATACTCCTCAAATGGGAAGTGAGGGTTGCAAATCCTGCCCTAACACAGGAGGCGTTGCAGCAGCTTTTTCAGGAGCATTTTTACACTTTGAGTCCTTTGTCTTCCATCTCGCAAGCGTAACCACAACGATTGTGTGTTGGTTTTTGAGCGCTGCCAAAACATGACTTAGAACTCATACTGTGCCTGAATGCATCCCATGTAGATGTACAGAGGACTGAGATCTCTGCCGATGTGCTGTTCATGCTACCTGTGTAGACACAATGTAAATCATCAGCCTCTGTTGCGTCAACTCCATTTTAAAGTGAGATGAATTGCTCACCAAGAGGCTTTGTGGATGCATGGCCCTCCCTCGCCATTACTTAGACTTAGACTTTCTTTATTGTCATTACACAATATACACAGCAGTGCAAGTTGGGTAACGAAATTCCGTTGCAATGGCTTCCAACAAAGAGTCAGCAACAATAGTGTCAGTCGGTGGAGTAAAAAAATATGTAGAAAAGAGATACAAATATATACTATAATATAAATACAGGTGCTATGAGCTATGTATAGACATGTGTAAATGAACAAAAGTTATATACAGGTTATTGCACAGAGCAAGTAGCAAGTTGAATTATTGCACTAAGTAGTTGTATTGAATGTAAAAGTGAATATAGATATCTAGAATAAATACACAGAAAATATTGCACATAACAGAAACAGTTGAGAAATGGTGAACAATGACAGCTTCAGTCTGTTTAACTTTTGTTTTGTCATTTACAAAAAAAACTTGGTGATGGCTTTTAGATGAAAACAGCTTCCATGAGAGCTGTGTTAACTTGCTGAAGTCAGTCTATGGAACGTGGGAGCTTGAGTCAGGCTCAGTTTGCCCACTGAAATGCCAGACAGCATTGCCATGGCAAAAGCTGCATTGTTGTGCAAGGAGACCTCGCTAACAGGCGGCCAGGGACAGAAGCGGAGCAGGCAGTAGGAAGGTCAGAATGCTTCATCCTGTCGGCCGTGTCCCCATGGTGCCCGAGTGTGACTCTGTTTGAAGATCCCAGAGCCCAAATTATGTTAGACTCTTTCTTTCTGTCTTTGTTCAACTTATACTTTTGCAACCCAAACTCCCTCCTCCCTCTCCTCAGTTGCAGGCTGAAGGATATGCATGGAGCATGTGTTTGCCTGTGTGCACCTGCATGTCCACATGTATCTATGTGTGTATCGTGCATATTTTTTTTGGAGCTCACATGTGTCCACACAAACTTGTGCAGTATTTGCAAACTGCATGCATGTATATGTGTGTGTGTGTGCGTGTGCGTGTGTGTGCACGCACACCTTAGACCTCTGTGAATGGAAAATTCCCCCATGGTCTTCTTCACTCTCACCTCAATGCTCTCTTTCTTTTTTCCATTCCTCCCTGTCATCCCCTGTTCGTCTCCTCTGTTGTTTGACACTCGTCTTTGTGTCAAGCAGAGAAAGAATTGAAAATACTACATGCCACAAATTGTTTGAAGGGCTTTCCCTCTTTCTCCATGGCAGCGTGTTTATAATTCCTTAGCTTTAAGGCTTTATTTATTTTTGAAACCACCTCTCATCCAAAGCCGGCGTTTGGTGTTATGTCTCATCCGAGTCCTTGTAAAGCTAGAGACGTCTGACTTTGACAGCCGAGAGCATACTTAACATAACTGTTGGTGGCCGCCTCGCTGAAAAAGAAGGCATCTTAGATTTTACACACTGGAGTTGTGCAAAAAGCTGGAAAGCAGAAATTTGAAAAACTTCACTATAGGATCATCAATGTCATCATCAGACTTTTGCAATCTTGAGTTAGAGGCAAACATTGTGAGCATGCATGCACCAGAGATCTCCAAACAACAATCACAAGCTGGAGAGGAGTAAACTGAGCTACGGGAAGGGTCATCTCACCAAAAGAGAAGGACCCACATAATGCTCCACCGTGGTTCCTGTGGCATACTGTGCATGACTGGTGCTTGTAGTGTTGTGAAACATCCATTGTGTTGAAACATACCGGATTCTTGTACAGAAAGAGCTTCTGGACAACTGTCTCCCAAGTGTACACAAGACTTTTTAGAATTTAACTGCGTGAAAGCAGCTCCTAAGTTGAAATACATCATTATTTCCCACTCAGCAATAGTTACTTTACAAAAAGAGCCACATTAGAACAAATAATATACAGAACTAAAAAGGCAAAACACAGACACACAAAGAATTTTAAAGAGGATGTTACAATGCTGAAGATACACAATCACATTTATAAACTAGAGACTAGACTGTATTTTATTTTATGTTCTATATTAGATAAAGAGTAATCCTTGTTTTAAAAGTGAGACTCAGATATCTGATTGGCAAATTTGCCTTTAAACACCAATTTATTTTCTCACCGCTTGTCCAGCGCTGTCACTAAAACAAGCTAAGCCTGATTCACAGAGTCATTACCACTTGTTTTAGATGATGTTGGTGGGAATTGAGGAGTAGAGGCTTTGAGTTTGGTTGGATTAGTGTGGCAGATTAGTCTACGGGACCAAAGGGTCTCTTGGAGAGTAGTGTGAGTTCCCCAAGGCTTAGGCATCACCATCAGGCAACATCAGTGCTTGAGCTGCCCTTCTCAACAGAGTTAATCCTCTGTTGTAGAGGGCCACTTCTGCAACCCCATGAATCCCGCAGGTGGCTCGCATCTCAAGTAGGTTTGTACTGTTTGGACTAGAGGGGACGTCTAAAGAGACTGTGGGTGAGGGGCAGCATTTGACAGAGTTGGAACTGCACCATGTCTTCAATAGGCTCAATAAGAAACTTTTAAAACTTGTTCTACTTTTAATCAGCTCTCTCATTGCCCTACATGGTGTACTGTTGGAAACCAGCAAATCCAACTGAATATGTTTCATATGGTTGATAAAAGGATTGCTTAAAGTAATACATCCTGCTAATGATATTTCCACATCTGAGAATCCTCTTAGTGAATGGCAAGTTAAATTAAACTTGCCTTGAGAAATCCATAAATATTTGAAACCCATTTCACATCTCATTTTTTGCCAGAGTTTCAGTGAGAACAATTTAGTTCTAGTTATTATGGTCATGCCATAAAATTACACCATATGGTTTCATCTACCAGCTGAATGTCTGATCTTTTAATCTCATTTGTATTACCTCAACAAGGTAATGTATTGGCAGACCAGGGAGGTACATTACATGGCGACAAGAGAACATTATGAATTATTGGGGGGAAAAAATTGATGAATTTTGAGGCGTGCTTGCAGCTCTGTGATTGGTTTGTCTGTCCACCACTTTGGTCCTGAATGAAATATTTGAACAGCTACTTTATGTATCCCAGTTTGACACAGACATTTATGGTGCCCAGAGGATGGATCCTAATGACTTTTCCTCTTGTGCCACCAGCAGATCAAAGTTTCCACTTGTCCTTGGATTAGAAATAATTAAGAAATACATATGTTTCGATGCACCAAAAACCATTAAAAACTTTTTGTCCTCTTCAGTTGTGCTGTGAGAAAAATGACGAGCATCTCACTAACCTTGTTAACGTAAAATTTGTCCCTTTTTCTTTAAAGGTCACCGTTGCCTTTTGTGCTCCACAAAGACCTCTGAACCATAAGCAGGGGTCACGTAGAGAGTCGGGAGGGAAGTTCAGGGGTTGTCTCGGCCTCTCCGGGGCTCTCACCAATTATTCATCTTCTCCGTGATTTGTCTTACTGATGTGTCAGAAAATTGCTAAGATGGGGTGAACCCAGACTCTGGCCTCCTAAACTCCTGGGTGGTCAGTCTATCAGCAGACAGCAACTATCTCCCTCAGCATCACTGTCACACCACAGCCCTAATCTATTTGGCAAGCAAATGACATTGTTGTCATTAGTCTCTGGAGGCCTCCTGAGGGTCAGGAGCAGCTTGTTTAGTTACTGAGGCAGACAGGGCTGGTCCATGGAGAACAGGAGGGTGAGGGTCAGCGCGGCTGTCTAACGTGGCTTCGTGACTGACTGTTATATGACATTAGAGGGTGTGAGAGCCTTTCTCCACGCTAACATATGCGTGTGTTATACGGCTCAGCCTTTGTTGCTATTGTTGCTATGGCGCAGTCAAATGGAGTTGTTGACAGATGTTGGACGAGGCTGAATGAAATTCTGATGTCTGAATCTAATGCGGACTGGGTGTTGCTTTGGTATCGTTTACACTCAGACGAGGATAATTGCTGGAAATTTGTGTGTATTTGCTCTGAGCACGAGGCTTCTAAAGAGCCATCGCAAAAACTATTTGAGCGTGTGTTTCTGCTTTGACATTATTGAGGTCCTGTGTGCACCAGTGATAACTTTGAACATGCATGTCCTGTAGGCCCATATATGAGCACCTTCCCCTCAACTGGAATAGAAACACACTTGGTGCTCAAAGAATTAACTGTCGAGAAAGAGACAATTACCCATAAATATCCAAAAGAAACAAAAGAGATAGAAAACACGAGTCAAATGTGGTGCAAAGACATCTGGAGCCTTTACAGCCATACCCCATATCCTGGCAAAGAAACCAGCATCAGCCTTACATTTCATCAGACCACCACACCACCACTACCACCGCAAGCAATTAGTTCAGCATGGCTTATATCTTGCCCTGTCTCTCTCCCTGTGGGAAAGACGACCAATTAGGCCGCGGAGGGGAACGCAGGCGGAAAGAGCCAAAGAATGAGAGAAATGTAAACCCAAAGTGAAAGGCTGGGGAAAATACCAGCCGCACGCTAAATAACAATGGACAACTTGAGTCAGCGAAGGGACTGTCGACAGGCCTCAGAGCAGCCAGAGATGCAGTTGTTTGAAATCTTCACTCCTGTGCCATACTCGAAGGGGGAACACGGTGGGTGAATGTGCCCTTGGAGAAAGTTTTCCATGTCTTTTGTGTGTGAGGCATGGTTGACAGTGTAGGTCATAGAATATATACACTATACTGAGGGATAGACCCCCACGTCCTAAAAGCATTCAAGTGTTTGTGATGGGCATGATATAAGCCACCCGCCGAGACTTCTCTATTATAGCCCCGAAAAGACTTGCAGGATTTGTACCAGCTGAGCCACATGAATAATGTTGTAATATATGAAACCTGACCCAAATGTCAGATTGTAATATATTTAACCAACCACTCTTTAAATTCTCAATAATATTATCATCATGACAGATGCACCAAAGGCTTTCTAGGTTAAAGTTTCGTTGCTACTTCTGTTTCAGATTTACCAATGTTGATATTTGGGAGTTGAAAAAAATCCGGTTACTATATATTAGCTGATAAATCCCCAATTCCAAAAAAATTGTGACGGCATGTGAAACATAAATAAAAACAGAATGTAATGATTTACAAATGAGCTGTAAAATGGTTTTATTAAGTGTTCCCAAGTTGTCATCTCCTTTATACAATCATGTGTTTGAAAAAGTGGTGAACCTCTCTCCATCCTTGCTTGTGAATGACTGAGTCTTTCCAGGATGAACCTTTCATACACAGTCATGATGCTATCACCTGTTACCAATGAACCTGTTTACCTGTGGAATGATCCAAACAGGTCCCAACTTGCTTGAAACGTGTTGCTGCCATTAAATTCACAATATGCAGATATTTAAGTCAAATAATAAATATATTGTCAGAGTGCTGTTTTCAATTGAGTATATGTCAAAAAGGGTTAGCATATGATCACATTCTGTTTTATTGAGAGAAATATCAATCAAAATACTAGCCTAGCAATTTATCAGTTTGGCTCTAGATTCACTAAAATTGAAATGTAAAATTGAAATTGAGATGTTCATCTCTCATCCAGCTATATGCACTCTTTCTGTTTAGTGAAAAGCTTATTTTGTCCTGTCATAGTAGGAAAAGCACAGGTGTCATAAATAACATTTAGAATATCTAATTTCTGTTTAATTGTCCTGGTAAGTCGTGACAGTGAAAACTTAATTTAAGGCAAAAACCTGAGAGTTATTGGTGGCTTTTGTTTAAAAGCTACATCTAACTAGAATCAGTGAGATATTCAGAATGATTCAGTACAATTAGATTGTAAAGTTCCAAAAAAGTATGTCTTTTTTTTTTTCTTTTTTCTTTTTTTTTTTTTTTTACAAAGGATGAAAATTCCACCTGTAGTGGATTTTACAACAGAGAGATTTTTTTCCCCCCTGGGTGGTGGCCATAATAAAAACTGCAATATTTTCAGGTCCTGGGGGTAAAGCACTTTGATGAAGTGTGAGTGAGCTTTTGCACATTTTTCTCTGCTTCCATAGTATCAGTGAAAAACAATGATTATCCTCTCAAGGGCAAATCAGAAACATATGCCTATCACAGTGTGCAATCTGTGGCAATAAAGCTTTTGTAGCTGTTGAACGCATGTAAATTGCATTAAGTCATCAAGAGAAAAATGGTGATATGCTGTGAGGGCATACGCACTTGGGACTTGCAGTAGATCAAGGACTTTGAAAATTAGTAGTGAGGTATGTAGGCTCCTTACCTCTTCCGAGTGTATTCCCTTGTGTCTGCTGCATGCCTCTCATCCTCTGTGAGTCTGTCTCAGATCAGGTTTGCAGTTCCTCAGCTGCTTGACATTTGGATTTTTGAACAATAAAGTTGGGGAAAATTTATTGAACTGCAAAGGTTTTATCATAATAGATTATAGCAAAGCGAATATAGGACAAAAACCTTTTGACCTCATTTAAAAAAGTCGAACTGACTACAGTCGTCTTCTTCATTCTTTAAATGCATTAGTCTTTTTTTCCTGCACAGCTATTTAATTTTCACACACACCTGTTACTTTATCAATTTCTCAAATTTTGGAAATGTACATAAAATTAAATATATGTGTGTATATAATGCATACATACAATTCTGAAACCGTGTGCTCTGATCAAAGACATGATTTTTTTTGCAAACTGGTTAGCTTAGATAACATGATAACGTGGTAATATGTGGCTAATAAAGTCCTTAAAGGATAAGTCTAGCATTCGTCTATATTTATCTTATACTGTCAGAAAAGATCAAGATCAACAATGCATTAGTCCATCTCTCAATACTTCCCCACTTCTATGGCCTTCATCCCAAAGTTAAAGCAGGTTACAAATGCATAGTTTCTTTTGGTAAATGATTGAAAATGATTGGGAAAAAAAAAAAAATAGTCCCAGCCCTGTGGTTTTTAGCAAGTGTTACTCAAACACATGTTATTCGTCTATTTGTTTGGGAACTACTTTCAGCTGCGGATTAATGCGCATTTGTGAGTATGTCTGGCAAGGTTGCTTGTGGGATCAACTCAAAATAAACTCCAGCGGCCATATTCAGCCAGTGCAATATTGAGACAATAATGTGTTTTTAATACTTGTTGGATGACAATGGAGCTCAGTGGCACAGAAGAATAAGATGTATGGGACGGTTGGTTTTAGTCTTTTAACGGAATTTGTTGACGATGAAATTTCATTCGTACGACTGGTTCAACTTTTGCCAACTGATTTCCTTTTTTTTTTGTTTCCTTTTGTTATTTTCCTCCTGCAGGGATGCTGGTGGTGATCGTACTGCTTCTCATCGCCATCATAGTGGTCGCTGTGTGGCCTGTGTAGCGGACGAGGACCTTCGCTGAGCTACAGTGACAACTTGGTGCAGAATACCAGTTCAAACATTTGGATCCACAGATGCTCATTTACGCACAGTCTCCTAATTGATTTTATTTCCACATTCTTCCTGTTCACATAGACAGAGGTCACTGGTGGCTGCCCCAACCAAGGCAATGTGAAGTGAAGACTTTTAGCAGCACGGTTAAATTTCTCTGTACAGTAAGTCATTTGGGTGTTGGTAACTCAGAAGAAGACTTTTTTTAATATATTGCTTAGGTGTAAATTGTCCTCTTTAAGAGTTGTCCCTGTGTCTGGCTTATTAAATGTATTGAACAGTTAAATTATTTGGAGGTTTGTCAGGCTTTTGAAAAATATTTTTAGGCTGGACTGTGGTGAATGTTGACCCAACAGTAGGACCTCCCGCAGGTAGCAGGAGCTTTTCCTCTCGTAACTCTGTCTGTGCTCTCGGCTGAGGCTCACGCTGGGTGCAGTAATTCCGCAAGCTTTGCAATATTCACAGTCACTTATATTTACCCATGCATTACTGTAGCAGCTGTAATGTTATCATTTGTCTCGGGATTTTATAACGTTTATAGAATAGCTCTTGGCCAAAACAAACCGTTCGGCCGTGTTACTAACATGGCTGTTTTCCTTCCCTGTAAATCAATTCAGCTTGTAATTTCTAATAAATGACATTTCCAGTTAATAGTCCCTGGACTCCGGTCTGTCTGTGCTAATGCTCAGGGCTTACTCTGCAGGATTACACAGTTTTGTAACATGATATTTAACTTGAACACACACTAGTACCACTTCCATATTTCCATTGTGAAATCTGCATAAGATTGTTTTGTTCAGAGGTAGCGTGGCCGAGTGGTCTAAGGCGCTGGATTAAGGCTCCAGTCTCTTCGGGGGCGTGGGTTCAAATCCCACCGCTGCCAAGGTTTTAAAGACTTTCCCAGTTTGCAACAAATTAAGTACATCTATCTATCTATTGTCTGCATTACTTGTGGCAACCACTAAATGGAGAAAAGCTGACTTAAATGCCTATATATTAACTTAATAACAAAATAAATTAAAAAGATAATAATTCAAATCACCAGAGGCAAAAACTTGTTCAATGTAACAAGAGTTTATTTCAACTGAAAATCTGAATTTAGTTCTACCAGGTTGGTGTGTTCAGTAGTTATTATTTCCTTCTTTAATGGCAACAATCTAAACAACCACAAACAAGTAAAAAAAAAAAAATGTTGAAAAAGACAATAAAATCCACAATGTCTTGTGTCATTAAATATATTCATATATAATAACCATAATATATTAGTACGCATTGTAAAACAACATTGCAAAAAGTCTTGGCAATGGTGACAACTAAACAACATTTACAATTCATAGTATGAACACAAAGCAATGCTTTGACAGGTACGTGGAGAGCGTTTCATCAGCAAGCTTGTCAAACCATTGCTCAGGAGACAGATGTCAAATTAACAGCATGAGGCTACAGAGACTAAAGAGGTGTGATTACAGATTACATTGTGCCAAACAGGAAAAAAAAAAAACATTGACATGTTACCTTGTAGGATTAACAATCAAAGGCAGGAACATGTGAATATACTGTGTATGTATGTGCGCTGGAGAAGCCACCGGCACGGAGCATCATGATGCACTGACATCACAATCACTGAATTGATTGTACAGTAAAGAAAAAACACACTCTGTCAAACCCTAAATATTGAGAAATACCTCAGCAACAAGGTCATATGTTCTTTTCTTTTTTTTTTTAATCTTCCAATGGAACCCAGGTGATTTTGATTTCTCACGGTTTAAAAGCATCTAATTTGTCATCATCTAGGAGGCATTTCAGTCCATTCAGAAAATTCCTGGACAAATGAGAAGCTTTCTCAGATAGTGGAATCAGAAATTATTACCATTTAAAACAAAGGAAGTAGAGAGACCCTTAGATTAAGAACATGTGTCTTGAAAAGATCCCCCCTTTTTTTAATTTCTTTTTTTTTTTTTTTTTTTACAGCTACTTGTGCTGTGGGTCAGTTTAAAAGGTGCTAAATGTGATTTTGTGTGAACACAACAAATACCATCAACATCCAACATGTTTGCTCGAAGTGTTTTGGGATGGACTGAAAGGAACCCCAGTTTATGATACCTCAGATCCACTGTGGGCTTTTTACAAACCTGAGCTTTTGCCACGCATTCCTTGGAGAAATCCAAACTGAACTGCACACAAATAAACGAGCAGTGTGGTTTGAATCAAGCAGCGTCAAGTGATTGCAATTCACCCTATTTCTCTCTGTGCAAGTGCCGGAGTGAAGAGAATTGACGTGACAGGTCAATGGGAGACTGCGGCTTCTGACTGGTCGCACAGTGTCCTTTAAGTGAATGTACAGTCATGCATTGTGTTTGCAAAAGAGTGTGTGGACTGTGCAATCTCACAGTACTGTAGGAATTACTTTAAATGAATACAAGCCAGTGTGAGGTGGATTTGAAAATAGAAGTAATTGTTTAGCAATTTTTCAAGGCGCAGTTTGGGGTAAAGATTTCATTTTTGCCATTCATTTCTGCACCACATGAGGTAAGGACATTTTTCTTTATTCCCCATTTTCATTGCCTCCTACATTGAGTTTGATTAAATGTCTTGTTCCACATTAAAACACAGCTTTTCAGATTAAGAGGTTGGAAGCCATCCACATTATAGTATCTCAGTAAAAGGCAGGGATTGTTTTTTTTTTTTTTTTGCCTTTTGCAAATTTTTCAAGATACATTTTTGACATTTTTTTTACAAGCTGGTGTGATATAATACATCTGTAAAGCGATAATTCACATACACATCTGCATTGTTGTACTTGTGACATACGTGTGCACGTCCATGTCAGTATCCTCTGAGAATGTGCAGCACTTGCAGCTGCACCACAATAATGTTGCATCCCCTCTGCACAATGACCTATCTTGGGTAACAGCTCTAATCATTTTGTGGTAGAACAAGTATATAATATCTCTAGTGTAGATGAAATGAATTTTTTTTTAAAAATGACATTTTATTTTGTAGCCACTTTTAAGAACCCATATTCATTATTATTTATTATTCTGCTGTAAAACCCACTCAATATTGTGTGAATAGTTTCATAGTATTTTATAACAAAACCATGTCCTCTTGTCCTTTTGTAACTCAGTTGTTAAACTCCTGTTGTGAAATAAACGAAAATAATACATCACAGTTGCTGTAAGTACTGAAAGTGAAATCAGTGATTTTTAAATGCAGTTTGTCCTCCCAAAAAAAAAATAAAAAAAATTAACATTAGTTCCATGAGCAGCACCAGTTAGTGAATTGAGCATTACAATCTGAAATGAGAAGCGCTCACATGCAGGTTTGTACAAATACTGAACCACCAGTATTTAACCGAGGAAGTCTGAAGGGGCAGGGAGTGAAAATATAGATTAATCAGGTCACAAATGTTTTTGTCAATACTGTGTTTTAACCTAGTTTTTTTTTCTGTCACTTGCATATTGTCCTGACAGCTAAAAATGCAGGACGACACATTTGTTTTTTTGAGTTGCAAATGTCTCAGTTTGTACAACAGGGGAAATGAATGGCAGCTCAGTGACAGCTAAATGTAATATGCATGTCTGTGGCTTACAAACAATAGCTTTTATGGCACAATTCTTAACCGAGGAAATACTACTGCCTCAATCGGATCGGTGAAGACAAGCTCGCTTCTTAGCTAAGAATACATTAAGAAACCCATGCAGAGGCAAAATCGCGGTGGTGGTTAAGTGGCTTTTTTCTGTGTCATTTTTTTTTTTTTTGCACCAGCAGAAACTGTCCATAAAATTAAAACATAAAATATAATGATTTCATACTGAGATAAAGAAAACAAAACACAAATAACTTTATATGCTGGTAATAGGTGCAAATTCGGCAAATCCACAAGAGAGACAAAATCTATAAACCATTAAAACCAAATCTGCAAGGTGAGCTCCTTCAACAAAAGTTCACTAGAAAAAACAAATCATCCTAAATAATTCTCTTCATGCTTCTACACAAAAAAGCAGCGACATAAACAGTCTCTTGTCTGTCCGTGGTCCTCTGTCTGCATCTCATTCACTTTTTTTTTCTTTTTTTTTCTTTTCAAATGACCCGCTCAGCTTTTCTCTCGAATTCCTTTCCCACCTCTGGCATCCTCTCCGACTTCTTCCCGCCTATGGCTTCTTGCACTTGCCTTTCTTCTCACGCTGCTGGAACTTCCTGAGCCTGCGTGCCCACGTGTCCCTCCACTGGATAACCAGGCTGCCTTTGTCTGCCACCACTCCGCTCTGGCCGGGGGAGTCCTCGTCGTTCCCCAGCAGCAGGTACTTCTTCCCGGGCTTGATCTTGGGACACTTGCAGGCCACGTCTTTGGCGCGGACCCACAGGAACTGGTCCCCGCGGCGGATGCGGCTCTCGCCCTGCTTGTAGACGGAGATGATGTTGACGGTGAACTTCCACCACTCGCCAGCTTTGTCTGCCTTCAGGATGTGCACCTGGACAGCTGCAGAGGAAGAGAGAGGACGCGTTATCTATTAATGTGAGATTTCTTACATGCAGCTGATAAAGGTTACTTCCTTAACAACACTAAGAGTCTGCAGGCGTGTAAAATGTCATGAATGTATGCAAAATTTCATTAGTCGTTAACATATTTTAGTCTGTTTGAGTTTATCTACAACTTTCTGCTTCCTGTTCTACATTTACCTTTTTCACTTTGTGCCTTGCCATGGTACTACAAGCAAATCAAGCTTTCCCATTTTAACAAAATCTACTGCATTGAATTTTCTGTCATTGGATATTTATTAATTGACATGCAATTATTCTTATTATTTTAATGAGAACCTTGCTTCAATGTGCTGCATCAGCTTCTCATCGAAGAGTCATCATTACATTTTTTTTTCCTCTTCTTTCCTCCTCTTTTCCATCAGCACACTCTGTCCTCAGCAACCACCGAGCCGGCAGCTAAAATCACATGAGTGCTGACCCATGCTGCAGCACAGAGGGATCATGTCACAGTATCCACAACTCTGACACCTTCTGAGAGGCCTGATTTGGTCTCAGTATCTCCAAAAGCTTCTTATATTTAGGATTTCTTCAGTTGCATTGCATTAATGCCACAGAGGGTCTCACAGGGTCAGGTTGCTTCATCAACATCTGACATTAGGTTGCTTTATTGACATGTGACATTGGGTTGCATCTGACAATTTTTGTAACTGACAGTGCCAGCTTCACACATTGATCAGCCAGGTGTGTGGAGGTGAGAAAGGACGCATGATTTGAACTCTCTTTTTTTTCATTCTTCACACAGCTACATCTGTCACTTTTAGTGTGAACAACAGAACGCGACACCATAAATGCTTTTGAGGAGAAACTGTCCATAAGTTAACGTTATCCCCGTTTGTACATTTTATCGTGTCTCTATGACTTCAGGCTTATTGACCTGCCTTTAAGCACTGGCATTTCGAACAACTATCAATTTTTGGATAAGATTGGACGACACTTCATGTAAACTAGTTTGTTTCATGCTTAAGCCATGTCACTTTCAGCTGCTTCAAAGCACAGCCTTTAGGTCTCATTTGCCTTTGCAGAATAAGGACTCACTTTATTGCTTCCAGATCTTGTTTAAACCCCAAGTTATATCTGTGTAACTTATGTTATTACTGTTCTTCTGCATAGAGATTTAACTCACAAAGCACAAGTTGGTAGAAAAGCCAATTCTAGGGATTGATATTCGGGGATAATCCAAATTTTAATGGATATGGTATCAGATAAAATAAAGCTGACTAAAATCCAACCATTTATTGAACTCTACTGTGTGTTGTCCACCGAAGCCTACTGGTGTTGCACCATAGCTTCCCATCACCACAGCTAAAGGTCTCTTGTGAGGTCAATTATTCAGGCTTATGAACTTAATATTTTTGATTGAGGACCTTCATTATTTAAATCAAGTAAGTGTCTCAGATTTAAGAGGCTATAGTTGTTCAATGTGTCAGATACAGACAGTATGTAATGAACATTTAAGTGAACATTTGGATCGGGCTTGGTATCACAAGATAAGATCCGTTATCTGTGTTAAGGGACTTGGATTGGACCCTGCGAGTTAAATATGTTTCTGATATTCAGTGGGCGTTTAAAATGCTTTGCAGTGTTTGAATGTTTTGTGGTGTGGGCATCAACACTAGCTCAGTCATCAAGTCATCAAATTAGTATCAGCTGCTGACAATACTGCTGATAATGACAAATCAAATGAAATTCCAAAAGGCGAGATATAAGATAAGTGACAAGATCACTGAAAAACCTTGTAAAGGGCCACTGTAAAACTCTATAAACGACACTCATGTGGTATAAATACTGTTTTTATCCTCTGTGGAAAAGGCTGGTCTGTGCTCCAGCCATGATATACAGCTCCACATGCATTATGTCCATTTGTACTGACAGGGCAGTGTGATTTGTAATGTGATTAGGAGGCAGGGTAGGGCTATTAGAGACGTCAGCTGGAAAGACACTCAGTGATATAACATGATGAATCAACTCGTACGGCCCTCAGAGAGCGAGAGGCAGGGAGGGGAGACAGGGTTGCCTCTCATGGATCCGATCCCAGCATGTATCAATATGTATTATATTGACCAGATCCCTATTAAGTTCCATTATACTTCTCCTGTGCTTACGGGACAGCTTTTGAAATGAACCGCCGGGTTACAGGGTCACTGGTTTCACCTTCAGCGTGGAGCTAATGGAGCTGAACATCATGGCAGTATTAAGAGTATATCCTGTATTCAGGGCCGGTTTTTATCTATGTTGGATCACCGCCTGGGGAGTCACACTTTATGGATGGTGAAGATCTAAAACTGACTCTTTAACTTCCTGACTTGGGGAACAGGAAACACATCTGTTTCTGGATTATATTTTTAGTTTCCAGTACTCTTTTGGTATTTTTGCTGCATTCAAGGGTCAGTTCAAAATCTGGCGGAGCTTCCTGAGGACTTCAGATGTATGAGATTCACTTCTTTTTAAAGCACATTTCTATTTTTGGCTTTCAGTAATCATTATTGTGCACTCTTGTTGTGACAGCAGCTGTGAATATGAAAAGTGTTATATACTGTATATAAAAATTCTGCCTGGTCTTGCTTTTACAATTACAGTGTAAATGTAAGTAAAAACTGCTGGTTTTGGTAGAACTTTCCTCACTCTCTATTTCCATTTAAAACTCTTCTTTAATCCACATCGTAAATATTCTCCAACACAGAAACGTGGTGTTATAAAACCACCATACAGGTTCACGTTACCACTTTTAATGATTTCAACCTGGTTCCTAGGAAATCATGTTGTTTCTGTCGGTTTGTCAGGATGAACGGCTCACAACACTATACTACCCATGGGCCTTTTAAGCCGCAAGTAATATCATCACTTTTCTCCTCTAGCAATTTGATTGGATATTTTTTAACAACTTTTTTTAGATCAAAGAACCAAGTGTTTTCTAACCCAGTTTTTCAACCTTTGTACTGTACCAGGAAAATATCACGTCCATCCAGGCTGTGTAAGTGCTCCAGCTGACTTTGTCAATGTAGAAAACGAGTGGGATTTTTACTTCTGCTACCAGGGGCAGCCAGACTATCTCCTCCTACTTTGGACTCTATCGGGCTGCCGTTTGCTTTGCACTTTGTCGTCCTGCTTCTGCAAACGTTTGTGGGACTCACTGGCTGATTTCGTGTGACCTCCCTGTGACCTCTGCACCACCTTGCACCTCCCAGCTGCCACCAGGTGCTGCTCTCTCTATTTGAGTTACAGTACAGTGAAATGCCTTGAGTAGCTATAGCCGGGATTTTTCTGAGATTAGACTTGTCCACCCCCTCCCTGCACCCTGCTCCCTCCTGTGACTCCCTATGTTTGCCTGTATATCGACCACATGAGCTTGTAGCATCGCTTCCCTACGCAGCATGGAGCCCCGCTCCCCTGCTGATCTTTTCAAATGAGTCCAAAGCTGTGGCTCTCTCTGCTCATCCTGTAGATTTACATTGTGTTTGACTTTCTCGATCGGCTTGGCTGAGCTCATGTGTGGTAATATACTGCGCAGAGATCTTGTTCTGGTCTGTTACGAATCCTGAATATGCTGTTGCAAACTAAGGATGGACATGACAAAGAGCTTAATGGCTCTCATGTTCAACACCAGCACAAAGCCCCCCTGGTGAAGGCAAGGCGAGGAGAAAGTGGATTACACAGAGGATGATGTAGCATGTAAAACTAATGGTGGACAGATGGGTTAAATGAAATGTTTTAACAATGTGGGAGAATCATCGTTATCAGACAGCATGTGTTTTAAAATGTATTTGACTTTTAGAGCAGGACTAACTGTTCTTTTATATATTAAGAAATGTAATCTGCATCTGTATATTCCTGTATATCTATATTGTTGTCCATGTGTTGACTTGATCATTTGTACATGCCTCGATCTCTGCCCCCTCATCCCCCCCACCCCCCATCATATACCCACAAAAACAATGGCACAACAGAGGAAGTTCCATTTGCCTTTTGCTTGGTATTATCTCTACCATCAGTACCTGCAGATCCCCTACAGTTCAGACACACTCACAACACAAATAGGATGGGAGGCTCTCCTGGCTTCACTCCTGGGTGATGTACACACATGAGGGTACTCAGTGATGTGTTGAGTGATGGTTCCTCCAGCAGGACGTCCTCATGTCTCCATTTACCTCTCCACCCACGAATGGATGCTGCCTGCTGTTATCCCCCAGATGTTACATTTACTTAGAAAATTGCTGTCTGTATCTGTAGATTTAAACTAAAATTTGAACCTGATATTAAAAGGTTAGCAACACTATTTCAGTAGAAATGAATGCAGCCCTGTATGTGACACGTCCATGCATGAACTGATCTATATTTCAGATGTGAGGCTCTTCTCACGACATCAGCAGTGAGACAGGAGGCACTGGTGGAAGAGGAGGTGTCTATAAGCTGACCCCCTAACTCCTTCAAATCCTTGCAGAACAAAGCCCGGGCCTGTCTGTCAAGCTGCTGAGGTATGCTGCAGGATGGCGCTGCTTGGTTGACCGGTTCAGCAGCCTGACTTCAATCAGGGGAGGGGACAGAGGGAGGGGAAGAGGGGAGAGGTCATACGTCTTATCCACACCTTGAATGGCGTGGCGGACGGACGGTCACAGGAATGCAGCGAGAAGCTCCTTGGTTGTGGGGGAAGTGGGCTGCCTTAATGAGGATCTCTTGGAGAGCACCGACTGTCCGTCACACTGTCTTTGCTCTATCCGCCCCGGGTCTTAAATGCCAGCTCGTAGACAACCCTCCCCACACACACACACACACATCTGCCTAATTCTTTATCCTTCCCTTTCTCTCAAGCATCTCTCCTGTTTGTCTGCGTCTCTCTTCCTCCTTGAAGATCTGCTATGTTCTGTTTGATCCTTTGTCTCTGTCCTCAGAAAGCCCGAGTAAGCCATCAGTAAAATGCCTCCCATGTAAACTATAGCAGCTCCCCGGCAACGTGCTGGATTGGGATGTATGGGACGTATTCTGGGTCCAGAACATTTACATATCCCAAACAAAAAATGTTGCACATCCTGAAGAAGTGTTGCACAGTGATTGTACTGCTACCAGTAAGTTTGACACACACTGTTTGTTCCTGCAGAAACCTTTTCAACCAGAGCCAAGTCAGTGAAAAAGGAAACTGAGTTTTCTTTCCATCAGACCACATGGTTTTAAGCTTTCCAGTAGAAATGCTCAATCCAAGTCATTAAATGGCCGTGTGTCGTCCGCTGACTCACCGTAATCTTTCTTGCAGTACTTCTTCATGTTGATTTTCAGTTTGCCTTTAGACGCCTTGCAGTAAGAATCGCAGTCTGCAAGAATAAGAAGGGAGAAAATACAGTTAGTAGGTGGGAGGAAGAGCAAATGAATTTTTTTTCAAAAACATGTTAAATATCTGAAGACTTCATTGGTTGGGGGCCTAAAACCATTCTCACATTAAGTAATTTTCAGAAAATAAAAACACATGTTGGCCTACAGTCTTGTTTAGGTTGTAAATCCACAGGATGCCTGGTTCTTTGAAAAAAAAAAAAAAAGAATATTCCAATTTTGTCTAATAAATTTTGGTAAAAAATTACTTCAAAATGCACCAACCATTTAAAAAATCAAAAGAAACACTGTAACATATGAAAATTCAATTTAAATAACTTAAAAAAAATTTTTTTTCTCAATATGGAATAATTTCTCGTGCATAGTCTACTCAATAGTATTACATATTGTATAATGAGCATCATTATTATACATGAACAGATTAAATTTCCCACGTCATTTACTGAGTGTTACCTCTTACAAAAATTAAACAAAAAACAAATCAGAAAAATTTCCCTTTCAATATCAAAGAAAATATTCACAGTATATAAAATAGTTTGTTTGTTTTTTTGTTTTTTTACACATTTTCAAGATGGTGGTAAAATTTAAAGATGCTATAGATGAATCATGTTGAAAAAAAAAACATAATGAATTTTTATAATTTCTTCTAGATTAAAGCGTATGAAACATTTTCCTCTACATTTACATGAATAGCAGAGTTTTAACAAACTGTCCAAGTTTGAAACTTTAGACAGCTGCTTTAGCGCCACCTTTAGGGGGCTGTTCCATTTCTGTCCTATCAACTTTCTATTTTGTGCATTTTTGTAAAATGAAGTGCTGTTTTTAGAAAAGAAGAAAAACGACAGAAGACAAAAACAGACATCTGCCTTTTTGGCCACTTATAAAACAACTTTAGAGAAAGATGACAACACCTCTGACACCTTCTTTTGGCCAATAGGTTGATGCACATCTGTCCCGTATGATTTTGTTGTTTAATGGGGCTACTGCTGGAATTATTAAGACATGCATGTTTTGGTTGCGGTGGAGGCATTTTACTCTCGAATGTTGTCTACAACCTCCATATGTGATGGTGCGGACCACTGAATGGAGCTGATGGTACCGGCAGCGCTTGAGGAGAAACATAAATGACCATTTCACCACTCGCTGCCTGTCAGAGTGTGGGAATGAGTCAGGCCTGTGCAGACCACCCTCCACCCGCCTCAACCCCCCGCCTCCCTCCAAATCTCACCTCGCTTGTCACCTCAGCCCTCGACCTCCCAAAAAAATCACCCTAGGATCACTTCAAGGCCCCACTGAGGACCATGTCAGGCCTTTGCATTTATTGCAGTGCGGACAGGGGGGAAAAGAATGCTTAGGGCTGGCAGCTATTTGAGGGAGTGGAAGGTGGGGGGTGTGAAGGGGGTCAATGCCACACAAAGGGAGGTCAGGAAGGGAAAATTAGCCATCCATGAAGCGTTAGGCAGAGGACCCTTTTTTTTGGAGGGGGGGTCCACTTTGGAGCCGTGAACAAATAAATACCTCACGCAGGCAGAGGGGTCACTCAAATCGCCTCTCAGCTCACACACATATTCATGTATGCATGCACACACTCTTTCATGTAGATGAGTAAGTGACTATTTAAAAGTGATTTCAGCTTGATTCATCATCTGGATAATGTTTAAGAGAATTTCTGTGCATGAATTCATGGACTGAAAATATGTAATTTTCATGGAGACATATTTTTCTTTGTCATCCTACTGTACTTCATCTCCATTGACCTGACCACACATGCATCGCAGATTATAACTAACCCTGCTCCTTGTCCAAATAGATCCACAAGGACATGCGCATGCCATCAGTTTTATGATAGATTACCAGGAGGTGAAGGAGGCAACATTATATCCTTCCCTCCACTTTGCTGGCCCCAGTGTTCAAGAGAGTGTATAGCTGCAGTGATTGCCCCATGCTATGCTGTCACGCTGCCAGACACTTTACAGTGCTGGCCAGCATAATGTGACGTGTGGCCATATTGTGCATTAAAAAAACAGAAGTGTTTTCTCTTTTTTCTGCTTCTTTAGCACTCTCCCAACTGGCATAAATTAGATCCAGAGTCCTGATTTGGTTTCAGTGTAATGAGTATAGTAAAAGAAAAGAGGGAAGGAAGGAGGGAGCAAGAGATGTATGGACAGCAAGTGGTAGTGGAGGAGAGCGATGGGGTGGTGGAAGAAGGATCGAAGCTTTCAGGCAGCCTGAATATGAACAAACTTCATTGTTGTGAGCAGATCTTTGCTCCATGCCTTTACTCTCCTTTATACTCTGTTTGAATGAGGTTGCCTGGGGAACACCGCGACAAGAAAAAATGCAGGCGAGGAGGCGGGAGAATGGATACTGGTAGAGAGCGAAGGGGTGGAGAGGTTGACAAAAAAAGAAGAAGACAGGAGTGAAGTTTATCAGGGGGGTGGAAAGAAGAAGAAGAGGAGGAGCAGGATTTTAAGTGGAACCCCCCAAAATCAGCAAAAAACTCCCTAAAGCTGGTAGCCTCACGCTCAGCAGCGAGGCCACAAAGCCAGAGCCGCTGGTAGTAAATAGAGAGAGTAACAAAAATAGGCAAAGTAAATGAAACAGAGGAGTCTATATGAGCTGCACCTGATTACCATGTAAATGATGGAAGGGGGAGCTGTGGAAAGGAGGCTTTGTTTTCTCATAACCCCCCTTGATGCCATCATGATACTTCCCTTTGATAGCCTTTCGTTCCCCATTAGCGTACCCCTGAGACACAGCTCCGGGCCCCGCTGAGAGCACCCCGAGATCCCCATTTAGGGCCAGGCAGTCCCCTACCGTGAGGACAAATGTTCCCTTTGTGTGCGCGTTACAAGCAGGGGAAGTGGGAGCAGTCCTGTAGCACCGAGCTAAAATGTGCTTTGGGTGTTCTGAGTAGATGTAGTTACTACAGCGCTTTGTCTCCCGCCTTTCAGAGCGCTGAGAAGTGCGTTACTGAGAGGTGGACCTTTGCCCCTTCTATCAAAGTGCTGTACAGCCCTTGAAGCTAATCGTTTTCATTCTGGATGCTGCTTACTAAAGCTGCTCCGAGGCAGAATACAGTACTGTACAGTTCTATGGGTTTGAGTCGGAGCTTTACAGTACAAGCAAAACTAGGCCTGGGTTGGGTTCAGTAGCCAATGTTAGATACAGTAGTGGATAATAAAACATGCCCCAAATATAAAGATGGTTGTGCTCAAGCTTGTGCATACCGTATTTTCCGCACTATAGGGTGCACTGGATTATAAGGCGCACTGTCAATGAATGGTCTATTTTCGAACTTTTTTCATATCTAAAACGCTCCGGACTATAAGGCACATCAAGCGAAACAAAACAGTCAGATAAGTCAGTCAGCCAAACTCTATTAACCTTGTTCACAATAACTCTCAACATTGTTGAAACGTTAATGAACTTGTTCACAATAAGTCCCACCTTGTTTAGTTGTAACACGTAAAAAAAAGTCTGATACCGCTAAATCAAACGTTAGCGTATTCAAAATAACTCTCTGAAATGTTGTAACATTACGCAGGCTTATTAAAGTACCGTAACCGATGCCGAAGCGGCCGGTACCACCGGGTTAGGTGGCTAGCTCCATGAGCATGTTTCATTAAACAGACTTCATTCAGCTCCGCCCTCACTCCACCTCTTTATCCATATTTGGATTAACCGGAGTTAGACGACGCCCCACTGCCAAGATGGCAGCACGCTACAATGAGCTTCATCAAAACATTTTGACAGAGTAGTGTACCACACAAAATCGCTTCGACGTCAGTAAGTACAACCAGAATGAATCCATATATAAGGCACTCTGGATTGTAAGGTGCACTGTTGTTTTTTGAGAAAATTAAAGGCTTTTAAGTGCGCCTTATAGTCCGGAAAATACGGTACTCACTTCAGCTTTGTTTACTGACTGACATCACTCAAAGCTTAAATGACAATCTCTAAATCTGACTTGTTTAAAATCAAACTCAACTCTCTCAAGAATGGAGAAAACAATGTAACTCACTGGAACTGGAAGAGTTTATCATAAGATTTTTTAAAAAAAGGCATGAAGAGGAATTTCTTCTTTAAAGTCATAACTGAAGACAACTACACAACGGAGCTGGTTCATCCCAGAAATCTGTGCACACCGCAGAGTGTAGCCCGTTGCCAGGCCATGCTGACACAAGAAGAGCTCAAAATCTGTCAAGCTCAATTCTTCTTACAAGATAATCATTTTTACATTAAGGGATTGAAGGGTTACTTCTTCCTTAAGCCAATCATTGGAATGAATCCAGTCCAGCTGTGGTGTGGTGTGAAAAAGCAAAGATGTCTGGAATAAACACAACCTCATCTGGCAAGTTGCTGCATTGGTGAATCAAATACAAGCACACCCCTGGTGAGTACGAAAGACAAAACAATAAGAATAGAACAGATTCAATATTTTGTTGTCTCATCGGTACCTGAGGAAACACACCTCCACCAGCACAGCCCCATGTGTTGTCACATGTAGGTCCTGTTCACACTCGGTGCTGGATGGATCTTGGGTAATCTCATCAAAGTTAGCAGAAGATTTCTTTCTCTGAAGATTTCTTCTTCAGAGATCATTTCTGCACTGCAAGTACTGTTACTAAAGGTCCTTACACACCAGTTTTTCGAACTTGTATCCTGTAAATACCTAGTGTGTGTTCACATCAGCAACGTTTTCTCGTCAGGCGATATTACGGCATTTATTTTTTCGCATCAAGGTCGAATTTTCCGAAGTTTCGCATCCTGTGTGTCCACTTCTGACCAATCAGATTGCATGTTGTTGAGCCATCACATTCACTGGTGTACCCAACATGGTCGACCAGCTGATTGTTCGTGTCTTAGAACAGAGTGCTTTTTGCTTTTTGATAAAAACCATAACAATTACAAGGATAACGACCTGAAGGACAACTTGTGGAGAGTCATAGCATTGGATCTCGCATATGACGATGGTGTGTATGCTTAAACAGTTTGTTAAACGTCTTTGTTTTAACTTTCATGTATGCTAAGTAATTTTAGCTTGTAAGCTAACCTGTTCAGATAAAACATACTATTTGTATTTTCCCTGTCTCAAACTCAATCATGCTGCGAAGCAGACTCCATGTTCGTCCTCTCGCTTCCTCCTGGGACACGTCTTTTTTCCCCCTCGGAAAGTCACAAAATCACATTGCGCTTGATATGTATAGTCAGGCGCGTCAAAATTCGCCTCCGAATATTTTGCAATTTCCTGTCGTATATTAGCGTCATTCCCGGTGTGTAAGGACCTTAAGACTGACTAAAGAAAGAGGAACAGAACAAATTTAAAAAGGGAACATAATTGCAGGTTTTTGACAGGACACGCGGGTCTCCTGCATGAAACTCATCCATCATAGACATAAACTGTGAGATTTGGAATCATCCAACATGAATCATCAGAGCTGCTCAGGGACGTGTCTGACCACATATACAGTCTGGAACAATGTGAAAAAACGCACCTCTGACTACACTGAGCAATATTACACAACACACCTCAATTACAGCTGATTTGATTATGAAAAGGTGTTGAAGCCACCATGTTTCAAAAGAACCTCCACCTCTTCTGAAGTGGTATGGCTCAATCCAAATGTATGCATTTTGTTATTTATGTTGAGCAGCTCTCGCAGTTTCCACACAGATAAAAGCAAATGCACCGCGCGCAACTGAAACCTGATCACAGGCGGTCTCTCGTGTCGAAGCCAGGTGCGAACAGCAGTCTGTATCAACTAGATCCAGACACGCTCCGAATATATCAGGATACAAGATGCTCGGTGTGAACGCGGCCACAGAGGCATCAGAGGTAGCAGAGCAGCGAGACGAGGAGGTGTAAATGACGGCCCGGGAGGAGGGCTTTCTCCCTCCACCAGACTGATTGAGAAACAAATTGCAGCAAATAAAGCATGTAATTAGATTATGGAGCCCAGTGTGCCGCCCTGCTCTCGCACCAGAGCCGTGAGTTTGGATCCAGTCCAGCGAAGACGGAGAGAGAAAAGAGGGAAGAAAGAGAAGGAGTCCCCCCACGTTTTTTCTCATTGTATTGTCAGAGAGTAAAAGGTGGTTTGTTTTCAGGCAGACAACAGCCAGCGAAGAGGCTGTTAAAGAGTTCTTGACCTGATTTTCTTTTTGGGTGGCGTGCAATCAGTTTCGTCCTCTGTTACTGTAACCGATGAGATTCAGATGAGTAAGTGGGGACTCCTGTTGGTCATCACCCAAAAGTGAACACACAGAGAGAGGAAATAACCCTGCCAAAAAATGGTAACTTGCATGCAAAGGTTTTATACTGATAATGAGAATTCGATCCTGTGCTGTTCTATTTTTGGCCCCGGCTCGCTGCAAAATGTCTTTTACAATTATTTCTTCTCTCAGTCTCTCGTACAATTAGCTGTCGTAATAATATCCCACATTGATCGGACTGTAAAGTGCGGTGGAGTCGGCGAGTACTGAACAGGGTGTGTGAAGCAAGACTCATGTCCAAAAAATCCAAGGAGGGGTCCGCCACAGATTCTGATCTCTTCCAGCCTCGGACAAGACACACATACACACACACACACGTATGAGTGAACCTCGTTACCCTTATGAGCCTCATCATCGTCACTCCAAATCTCCTTCTCCTCATCATCATTAGTTACTTTCACATCCTGTGTATCCTGACAGGCCCGGGCGGCCATCACAGGTCATCAGCGGTTAATCTCCTCCACATTTTGTTGCTGCGCAGACGTCTCTGTCACGACCCGTGGGAGTGGCGACTCACACCATCCGTGACCTACCAGCACAATGTGTGTTTTGTCTGGGCCACACCATCCGAGGTATTCTCCATGCATTCCAGCCCTCCGTGTGGTCGAGAGGGGGAGAGCCCTGCTGCAGGAGACAAATTAATATCCACTCCATTTTCCCTCACGCCTTGCATTCGCCCCCCCACCCCCCACCCCCACTTCCAAAAAAACGTCCCCCCTTCGTTCAACTGAGGCGCAACAAGGCACCTGCCTCACAGCTGTCAGCCCATCACCCCCTGGCATCACACATACACTCCTGTTTTCTCTTTGCCATATTCATTTCTAAATTAATGATTACATGTCTTAATTAATCCTCAAGTTCTTGGCATCTTCTTCCCTTTCTTTTTTTGCAGTTTTCTTCTCCCCTCATCTACTCACTCTGCTTTCTCTTTTCCTTTCTGTTTTTCTTTTTTCTTCTGGTGGTTTTCTGATTTTCCCCTCTTCTCTACTTCCCTTCCTCTCCTTTCCCTTGAGTAACCACTACTACTATTTCTACTACTACTACGTCTACTAATAATGACAGTGTAGTAATTTTCAAAAAATGTATAATATTAATATTAAGTCTGGTGCAAGTATTATTAGTGGGATGAAAAACATAGTTCAGTGCTCCGATAAAATCACCACATCTGTTTGCAATCACATATTAGGTGATATCATAGCTGCTCAAATACCAGGCTGAGCAAGAGGTGCATTTGCTCTGCAACCTTTTGAGGAGGCTCAGAGGGTAATGTATGCATCCTCTGGGCCTGGAGCCCGGGTGGTCCAGCGGGACCCCGGGCTACTCGTGATACTGACACAGCCGATGCAGGACGTCCATCAAGGTGCTCCACCTTGCAATCTGCTTCATTTCAACCTCTCTGGGCCGAACGGTCTCGTGCCCATTATACATATGAGAGGGAATTCCCAGAACCCTCCATTATGATTAGATTATCTCTACAGCTGCACGGTCCGAGTCACTACACAGTCTCCTCCAGGTTGTGTTTGCATCAGTTCAATGACACGGTTTAATCAATGGGATTATTAGCCTTAAACCAGGATGTAGCTACAGGCAAAGATTTCACATTACAGCGGTGAACTGGAGGGAGAGGTAAGGATATCGCTTTCATACAATAAACCGCAAAACACGTTTTTCCCTTTCGGTGTTGAAATACTAAAAAAAAAAAGAAAAGCAAAAAAATATGCTGATCAACTTTGATTTGATTCAAGTTGATAAAGTAATACAGGTCTTTCTCTCACTTATCCAGCCATCACTCGATGAGGTGAGGAAAGTTTCCTCCACCCCAAAAAGTGGACAGATTCCTGACAAGGGGGCCCAGAGAAACTCCAGATATTCCAGCTCGGCACCACCCACAGTGTTATGTGAAGACAAAGCGTGAAACAGAGGGAGACGAAGGAAGTAGAGGAGAGCGAAAAGAGACTGAAAGAGAAAACAAAAGCGGTGGAGGAGGGTTGGGGACCGGCAGTATCCTGACTGTGCTGTCAATCGAAGCTGTCCGGGGAAAGTTTGGGACCTCAGAGGGCCCGACAGCTGCAGGAGCCTCTTACACACTCACACACACACACACACCCACACACACATACATTTACCTCTGGCCTCCTGCAAACTTCATGGGTGAGACAGAGCAAACATGCAATGGCAGATGACTCAATGTTTT
Organism: Centropyge bicolor; assembly: GCA_037975185.1. Lineage (NCBI taxonomy): Eukaryota > Metazoa > Chordata > Actinopteri > Pomacanthidae > Centropyge > Centropyge bicolor. The sequence goes on along the minus strand of JBBMOC010000021.1, from coordinate 651,680 downwards.
TCCATCGTGAGGCCGAAAGACAAAATGTAGAACTTATTCCAACACATTTTGTGTAGGTATGTTATTTAAGCACAAGATGCATGTTTTTTGTGCAACAACATTTAAATAATGTAATAAAATTAAACTGGAAATAGCCACAACAACAACCAACCAGTATCAGCTCACAATCCTGTCATAGTTAGGCCAGTCTGGCCTTTGTTTAGTTTTAGTTTTTGTTCAGCTCTTGTTTTTTCCTGCCTTCCTGCCCATCTCTGTCTCACTTCCAGTCCGTCTCTGTCCTGTCATAGTCCCCTGTTTCGCCTTAGTCCTGTTCATGTCTTGTATTTGTCCTGCTGTGTTTGGTCCTAGTTTTGTGTCTTGGTTCTGTCCTCTGCCTTAGTTTCAGGCTCTGTTTTAGTTCAATCTGTTTGGTACTGTTCATGTCTTTATTCTTCTAGTCTTGTCATGTTTTAGTCTTGTCTCGTTTAAGTTCTGTCAGTATTCACCTGCCATAGCTTTTCACCTCTGGTCTCTGTATTTGTCCATTTACCCCGCCTCTGCCTCACCTCTCCTACCAGACCCTCCCATCTCATCTCATCACCTGTGTTCCCAGCTGCAGTCTATCACCCATTAGGACTCTATAAAAGCCAGTCCATTTCAGTGTGCCCTTGCTGGATTGTTTGTTGTACTTCATGTTAGTAGTGTTTCTCTTGTTCTAGTGTTCCTGTGTGTCAGTTGTTCTTTGTTGCTCCTGTTCATGTTTGCGTTCCTTCATGCCTGTTCTGTTTTTGTAATCTGTTTTTTCAGCTCTTGAGATATTTATGTTTGTGGACTTTTTGGATTTTTCCTGGACCCATCCCTGCCAACTACTGTCCAGTCTTGGTTTTACTGTGTGTGCATTTGAGTCATACCCCAGTCTTTATAACAAATCCAAGTCCAGAATTTGGAAGTGGGCAAACTGCATTAATTACTTCAAACAAATCAAAAGTGAGTGATAGATTCCAGCTCTAGCATCTTTTGTTACTAATCCTCATATCATATCCCATCCTTAAGATTAGGACCAACAAAGTCCACAATGGTACAGTATAGTTTCAAGCACGAATCGTTTGGTGAACAAATGAAAAAAATCACTACTGAATCCTGCTCTGAATTAAGATCCAGGCCCCTCGATCAGTCCTTCCCTAACTTTACTGCCTCAGACGGCAAAGAGGGAGTTTGGAGAGATGAAAAAATCATCAAATCAAACAAACTGCCAGGCCCCCGTGCTGTACGCCGGACCAACACCCCACTGTGCCGCAGTTAGACTGATTAATTGTGAAAGTGTGAGAGATTAAAGGAGGCACATCCCAGGGTTGCTGCTAATGGATTTAATATTCATGAAGCCCTAATAAGGAGGGGGAAGGCATGAGGGATCCAATTTATCCAGCAGGCTGTTTTTACACTTGTGGAAAAATATTGTGGCGGGGCGAGGAACTGTTCGCATATCCATTTATACTTCCACAATATTCATCTTTATTTTATCTTCGGTGGATGTGTAGCTGCATCTACTGTAAATGAATGAAAAGAATAAGTACTTTACAGCTTTACTCACCTGATGGCTCCTCTGTACTGCTGGATGGGGTCGTAGGAGGTGCAACCGGAATCTCTACTCCCAGAAAACAGACACAAAGAAAGATCAGTTTCTTGAATGATTCTGGGTTTTTTTTGTCTTTGTGCACATGCAGCGTGTAAATGTGCATATGTGATAAGGAAGAATGAAGGCAAAGTGATTCAAAGAAATGAAAATATATCAGTGTTAAGTTGCTCTGTGATTTTCCAACAGACAAGCTTTTAGTGTGAATGTACAGTTGTTATGATTGATCATAGGCAGCAAATTTATGGAATAAATCACTTTTTCCCCTCTTTACTTACACAGAAATATACAGAAGTAAAATGCTCAAAAATGCTTAGTGCATGTATTAAGCTTTTGTGAAGTTCAGTAAAAAACTTTCGTGTCCTCTCCTGTCTTCCTCAGTAGATTTTTTCATACACTCATCTGGCCTCATCTGACCAATAAACTTTGCCCTTCTACAATCCAATCAGATGCTGGTTTATTATTTGTTTAATTCATGGCACCCACCATGAACTACAACATTGATTTGCATCTGGGATGTCTGTTGTTTGTCTCTCTGGCCCCTGATTTCATTCCATGTCTCTACTGAAAAGGTTTCACCATCTACCTGCTGGCTCTTTATCAGACTGGATTCTGTTAAATGCTTTAATGGAGTCCACTCTTCGACTTTTGGTTCATGACTTCATGACTGAGTTGTTACTTCTCTGTCTCATCCTCCTCCCTTTCTCCCTGTTGCTGTGAAGAAACTACAACAGTTTGTCCAAAGACTTGATTCTCTCAGCCTTCCTCCATAATCTGATGTATTCACAAGTGGGTAGGAAGTTGACACTCGGAGAAACCATGCATGAAGAACAGCCTTCTTATCTCCAAAGGAGCAGGATGGCAACAGAAGATATCGAACACACATAATGCCTTTTTGCTATTGTGGGCAGGAGGGAGAGAAGTGGGCCTCATCAAAAAAAGTCTGTACAAGGGGAATACGAGGACAAGAAAAGCGAAACCGCAGAGATGTATCAAAGGCGCATGCAAAGAAAGAGGTCGACACGCTGAGGAGAGAGGTGCACAACAGCGGTGGTTTCAGCTGTGCAAAGGTGAAGACTTTGTGTGAGGGGAGAAAGAAAGAATCAAGTCTTTTGATGGAGTGAAATCTGATTTTCTCAGCTACTCTCTGATCGTACACAACATTTGTGTCTATCATGCGGCCAAAAATCAAAATCTGTGGAATGACGTGGCACGCCTGCTGTTGACTTCTGGACATAATGAGGCCTTCTCCCGTGACGAACTGGTCCATATAACGACAAGAGAAACTGCCAAGCCCAGAGGTCCCTATGCTTGTTGTTGATCTTACATCAGGATTCAGCCGCCACTAGCGCCAGTTTAAATAATGAGCCTGTTTCTCACAATCGACTCATGTAGATTAATGCCTGACAGGACTGGAAGATACAACATGACTCTAATGTTGAAATAGAAGTTTGGCAATCGCTGAATCTAACAGATTGGCTGTTGGCTGCATGTTTGACACGTCAGCTCTTACTTGACATTCCCAGGAATCAAAGATATCTGATAAGTTGATTTCATTTATTCATTTATGGGACCTCGGCCATGCAGATCAATGTAGAGATCTATTCCTAAATTCATAAGCATTTAATTCCTAGTATCTAATTAGCACCAATTAAAGTGCTTTCACACTGGGAGCCAATAAATACTCACAAATTGTCAGTCCACAAGCTCAGGCCTTCCCTTAGGTGATTCTATATATTTTTATTTATCATTCTGACAATAACACAAGGGCATCTTTTCGCTTATAAATGGCCACCGGATGCTGAGAACAAGATTGATTTTGTAATTTGACCCAAAGCTTTCTTTTATTCAAGACACTTAGGGGCTCGGTGTTAACAGCTCCGAGTCTTTACTCAGAGTTATGGAGGGCTGACAAGCCGAGAAGGCTGCGCTGCCGTAACCTTGAGGTTCACTTCAATGGCGTGTTTATTTAAGCGTGCAGATTTACTGGTCAGAAAACCAACAGTCGGACACTAAGCACTTGTCTGAAGAAAAAGGATGAGAGGATTTATCAGCAGGGTGGGAGTGTCTGCTCTTGCACAGTGTGTGTGTGTTTGTGTGTGTGGCGTGCTGTGTTGAATGTGCACATGGCTGCAGTGTCTGGTGCGTCCCTCCCATGCAAATGTGTGCAGTAGACCTGAGGCCAGGCCGAATTGGTAGATGCGGTAAAGACCGGTTTCCACGTACTTATGCAGGGGGCAATGGGCGAGCGGCTCTGCTGGTAGCCTTTAGCACAGCGGTTGCACGTGATACCAGTCACGCCGTCTTTACAGGGACATTGTCCTGTGGTTTGGTTACAGGTTTTGCCAGCAGCACCCACGGGATGGCAATCACATGCTGTGAGGAAACAGAGGAAGAAAGAGAGGCACAGTGAGTGGTCACACACACGCACACACATGTGGGGAGATACAAATATATAGAGAGTGCAGGTGGGTACACAGCAGCAACGACAGCAGTGGTGGCAGCTGTAACAAAGTGGTGAGAGACAGGTGGAGGCGTGCACATAAAGAGAGGAGACGCTGTTTTCCGAAGCCGGCATGGCGTCGTGACAAAAAGGGCAGCACGTCCTTTGAGTCTGGAGACATTTTGCTGTTGTTTTCTAATTGGCTAATTAGCGAGTAAGCATCACATCTACCATAATTGAAAGCTGCCAAGATACAGTGTCAGCATAATCACAAGTGTGTGTGTGTGTGTGTGTGTGTGTGTGTGTGCTCTGCATGTGGCTGCTTGGCCTTGGTGTGAATGGTGTGTGTGTGAGAGAATGCTTTGTGGGACTGCAGCAGTGTGTGTGAGGTAAAGAGAAAGGGTTGCGCATGTTTACCAAATGATAAAATAATGGAGGATAATCCTAATTGCCTGTTTCTGATTTCTGCGGCGCTTTGAACGCCAGCCCAAAACGTCTGTCACACTTCCTCCCGAACTGGGGGGTCTATCGAACACATATGCTTCAGGAATGTAATCATTTTCCAATTGCTCTCCCCAATGCTAGCCCTTAATTTATTTCACAGCCAAACCCCTGTCAGGTTCGGAATCGGTGTTGAGTAATAGTTGTCTGAGAGTTGTTTCTTTTCATCTATTTTGGATGTGAAGAGTAGTGACTCTGGTACGGAGAGGTGGTTGAATTAATAGTCTTCACACAGTCTGCACAGTAAATCCTGACAATCTAATCCAGACCAGAACAAGTCTTGATAATCCATCACCAATTTCCACTTCTTTACTCGAAAAACCCACAAGGACAAAAACCCTGTTTGCCTCCAGACTCTCGCCACCATACATCCCTCACCATCAAGTGTTACATTTTCTCTTTATTACCTATGGAAAAACCAGTGATGCCGACTTCCAGCCTCAGGCTCTGCTCATTCCTCCCTCCCTGAAGGCTTTTTTCTGCCTTGTGTCACTTGTCACTGTGAAAGCCTTCAAAGGCAAAGCTGAATTATGTACGTTGAGGTTTGTGGGGGTATTTAGTGGTTTGGCCTGTTTTGTTTTTAACCACACAGACTGTTCAGCCCACGGTACAAAATTACAGCTTCAAAACAATCTGTTCATTTCGGCCCATTGCGCTCGAATTAGTGTTTAATACGTACAAATGTCAAAACAAATGTTAATTAATAGCGAAGCTTGTGCATACAATCGAAACCATCGGTTTCCACTGTGTATTAATTTTATAGATAAAATAATGTGACTGCCAGAACAGATGTTATTTGATTGTTTCTGTTCAAAGTGTCAATTATAGTATAACGTGTTCTTCATCTTTATTTTGACCCAGAATGTTGATGTGGTTGTTATTCACCCAGGCTGAGAGACACATTACAGCGGGTCTCAGGGACAAGGTTGCTGTAAAGTGGTAACGTAACACTGGATCTATCCTCCTCATGATTGACCTCTCGGAAACAACATAGTTGTTGTTTTGTCAGATATTTTGACAAGTCAAGTACAAGTGAGACAGCTCTAGCTTATGGTCCATAATTTGGGGTTTCGGCAGGCCACCTCCTTCCTCCTCACACACACACTTGCTTTATCTCTATTGCCTGCTTCCTGTGATCCTGCTCCTGTTGCTGCTCTTATCTGTCCTCTGTTTGTGTGTGTGTGTGTGTGTGTGAGTACCTTCTTATCAGACTCAGAGAAGCCTCCTTAAAAGTGTGTATTAGTACCTTTATCTGGGCAATCTGTCACTGCTTCTATTGCTTAGTTGTGTCTGACTCAGTGAGGAGGAACAGCGGACACGCACACACACACACACACACACACACACACGCACATGCGCTCAGGAACCTCAATAAACGGCGTGGAGGCCGGTGCAGCACGTCTTCAGGCCTGTAAATTTCGGAGCATGTCAGAGGAGTTTGAGGTGCGGGAGGGCAGAGAGCCTTTCTGGTTGGAGCTTCAGAGAGCTGCGTTTGTATTTTTTTTAAAAGCGTCTGCCTGGTAAGCACAGCTCACGGCCTCCAGCCTGCCAGTAAATCAAGGTGCACAGCACATGGTCTGCAGGTGGGAAACACTCGGCCTGCCTCTCCTCTGACTCACAGCCTGACCCGCTGTCCGGCTCGCGTGACAAATTGCCCGACTCCCTTCGCCGGATGACCCACCTGTTGGCTAAAGGACCGGCTTACTCTGGAGGTGCGAGTGAGAGTTTCTAAGTGTTTGTCCACTTAAGGGCTAAGTGGCTGTGTGCTCTGCTACTACAGATAGCTCGGGGAGATACGGGGACGAGAGAGCGAGAGGCCCTTTTTTTGTGTCAACACGAGGAAAAGTGGCAAAAGTTTACGATAAGAGACGTAGGTGTGTGTATGTAAGGGAACAACGTAGATCTGAATCTAAGGGATTAGTGTAACTGTCATGTTTCTAGATGAAGACAGAATTCCTACAAGAAGCTCTTGGAGTTGCTTATAAAAGAATGAAAGATGTTCTTGGTTAATGGGGGGACTTTTTTCTTCTTTTTTTTTCAAAGGCAGCCAGTCGGGCCCGATTGCACAATGTGAGAATTTTGAACTCTGCCAATCGTTTACCATAAAGCTGGTGTTTGAAGTCTGAACTCCGCTCCCCCCATTTGGTTTGTGTGTACTGTGCCAATAAGAATAATTTGTTGGCCCTGGAGTGACGCCAAGCTACCCGAGTCTGTGTTCTATTATAATTAGGTTTGTGCTCCTCCGCAAGTATCTTTGGAGAGCAGAAAGAGATAGTGTTATTGGGCTGTTGCGCTACACATAAACAGCTCTCTAAATGACGTGTTTATCTCAAGGAGGGCGTGACTTGCTTGTTGTGCTGTTTAGTGTTTTATTGATCAGAATAATAGGCTGCAGCGGCCCAAACACTCATGCTTTTGGCCCGCAGAACGAGCCTGAGATGTTGGACGCGGCCTTGTTTTGTGATGTTTGATGCACAACGCCGCACATGTGCGCCATCCCAAATTGAAAACACGCACATGTAAACACACCCGATGGAAACCCAAAGCTAAAAGTGAAGTCATGAATAACAATATTTTTTAAAATCCCGAGCAGAAAACATTTTATATGTGGTCAATAAAAAAAACCCTACTGTGTCGATGGAAGACATATGCTGAGGAGAGGGGAGCGGGCTTTTTTTTAAGCATGTTATTCTGATTGGAACAGAACATCCCTCAATCAAAGGCTGATTTACCTCTGTATGCAAAATATGTTCTTCATCATCCCGCTGACCATTATAATTATATGATGGTTGATGTTTGGTTTCAAATGTGAAGGCCTGAATTCAATCCGTCAGTTTCATTCAACCAACACCAACCTGCTCAAGCTTGATTTTATTAAGCTTTATTAAGACGGCCCTCTGAGGACGACTAATCAGCAGGAAGGGCTCATTATTTGGCAAAAGACTTATCATTGCCATAGCCTACTGTAGACTTCACATCAGGATTGGTTCGTATGGAAACAAAGATTTTTTAAGTTGGTACCAAACAGGGATTAAACAGCTGATCAAACTTATCACTGTAGTGTCATTTGTTATTTTTCTGTCACCTTTTTAACAAGCCAGATTCCAAAAAAGTTTGGACACTGTATAAAATGTAAATAAAACAAAATGTGATCATTTGCAAAGCCTTTTGTTACATATACTCAAAAGACAGTATATTTAATGTTTGACCTCATCATTGATTTTTGTATGTTTCAAACAAGTTGGGACAGGAAGCAACAAAAGACTGTAAATGTTGTGTACTGATCCAGACACACCTGTTTGGATCATTCCACAGGTAAACAGTTGATTGCTAACAGGTGATAGTATCATGATTGGGTATGAAAGGTTCATCCTGGAAAAGCTCAGTCATTCACAAGCAAGGATGGAGAGAGGTTCAACACTTTGCCAAACACATGATTGAATAAAGGAGATTACTACACGGGCTCAGGAACACTTTGTAAAAACAATGTCAGTAAACACAGCTCATTTACAAATTATCACATTCTGTTTTACACAGTGTCCCAACTTTTTGGAATCGATGCTGTAAGTTAAACATTTCTCTGTCAAATACGCTCAATGTGTTTTATTCCGAGGTTTCAAACAGTTGAAGACACAAACAAGAGCTGCTTGAAACATATTCCGTGTTTACACTCTGACTCAATGAGGGGTGAAGTTATACATTTCAGCGTGTAAATGTGGCCACCGGGCACAGCTCACTCCACGGCGGATGAGCTGCTGCTCTCTTTTACTCATAACGGCCTCCTATGGAAATGAGCTGCTTTCGGGGAGGATTGTATTTCACATATAAAAGCAAACTGTGTCGCTCCTCGACCTGCGCTCGCTCTCCTCTGAAAGCTGCACGGCAAAGGGCTCTCTCTGTCTGACTTCAATAAATAACCAAAGCGCTTAATTGCTGTCACTTCGGTGCAGCGCTCATGCTGCTTGAGGAGCGGACAGAAATTAGTTCTGCGGTTTGAGTTTCATTGAATTATGTTGAGTTATGATGTGGTAAACCTGAGAGAATTTTGGCAGGGTGAGATTTTGACAGTGCATATAGGTGTTTGACGTAGGGAAGTAGCTGTGTGTGGTAACTCTAATTTTCTTAACAGAGAGAGAGAGAGAGAGAGAGAGAGCATGTAATACAATGACACACGTCTTTAAAGTCTTCATCTGTAACTTTCCAAATATAGGTTGCAAAAATGTTTTAATTGGCAAGAGAAACAGTTCGTGCTTCGTATCATTTGTCAGCATGGGGTAATTACCACAGATCCTTTATTGTAAGTCTGTTTTGATGTAACTGAATACCTCAGTAGAAAACTTGGACAGTGTTTGCTTATAATTACACAGGCTGGGAGAGGTGGGAGGTGCGTAAACTCTGGCAAATTTCATGGATTAAATTGAACAAAACCGTTTGGGTAAACTGACAATTGCATAAATGATGATGAAATGTGTTTATGCTTTAGAGGCAGCCGAGAAGTCAGAAGCGAGTTTCTAATGTGGGTGAGATGATTTAGTATTTACTAGACGGAGGCTCTGATGTAATGAGTGTGTGACATGCACTCCTGCTATGAGCCTGTGGGACTATCATTATCTTATAACAATATTATAGATCATATTTAATTGTTGTGAAATCCCAGCGAGGAGACTAACAAAGCACTGATGCTGTATTTTTGGGCTATAAGTTGATGACAGTGAAATTGTGCATGGCGGGACTGATGAGTCATGAGAATGACATCAGTAATGATCAGAGCAATAATTAGAGCTGAAACTAATTTCAATATTGATCGATCTGACGTATATTTTTTCAGTTAATTGAGTTAGATTTTGGTCTTTAAAATGTCAAGAAATAGTGAAAAATTGGTCGCCGCATTGCTCCCAGGAGGCTTCACGTTGCTGGTTTGGTCTGAAACACAAAGATGTTCATACAATAGCAGAAAAAGTGGAAGCAGCAAATCTTCACAATTGTGTTGAGTGCAGAGAATTTTTGGCCTTTGTTGCTTTAATTACAGAAAAGATGACTGATGAATGAATGATTGTTCCGTCATCAATTGACTAATCGATTGATCAACTTATTGTCCCAGCTTTGAAAGTACGGCAAATGGGATTCAAGTTTAGCTTTTTGAGTGTTGAGCTAGTGACTCTTCAACAGCTGATTCAAGTTTCAGACAGATATTTCTGACATTTGTTATAAAACTGGAATCCACATTGCGGTGTAATTATGATTAAAAAAAAAGACTTAATGATACATGTACACGCCACATTAGCAGCATGTTTCTCTCAGCGAGAGCGAGAGAACCAGGCGGAGTCAGAAAAGATGAGAAAAGCAGCCCGAGCAGAGACAGAGTCCATGCACCGAGGACAGATGAAGATGAAGGAGTTCCTGTCGGGCGCCATATCAGTAGCACTAGTTATCAAAAAGCCTGACACACAGACATGAAATACAGAGCCAGTCCCTCATATCCAGATGCACAGTTTACTCCAGATGCCAGAGGTCCACACCAGGTGCATTTCTCACAGACTTTTGACTCGCTGTTTTGACTTTCACTTCATGACTCATTTATCCAAAGTTTCCTAACATCAAATTAGTCATCGTCGTCGTATGAGAGCAGATTTCCACATCAGTGGAAACTGATTTTTCTTACTGCGTGCAGCTGTTTTTTAAGTTGGTAAGAGCATTTTATCATTACATGAACTGAGGTTTTTCAACCATGTTTTTTTGGTTCTACAACAAAACCAATCTTGAATTGGTTCTCTTCGGGTGACCCACATGTTGCCTGCTTGCTTCTCAGTTCAGTGGCCAACAAATTCATCAGTGTAAGCAATTAAAAAAAAAGAAATAAAAAAGAAAAGCAGTCTGTAATCATCGGTAATATGCTGGATTCATCATTTGTTTGCTGATTAAAAATGCAAAGATCTCCATTTTTTAAAATGTGTACAGCATTAGAGAAAATCTGTACATAAGAGGGTCAATTACTAATTCAAATATGACTGAATTATTTACCAGACATGAAGATAAAAACACTGTATTTTATCACTGATCTTCTTAATTTGCAAGACCTTTGCTTTTGCTTTTATGCTCTACATTAATATTTTGTTTACTCTATATCACAGCTTTTGTCTTTTGTCTCTTAATTCTGTGTTGAAACACACAGCAGGACCTGGAGGCATCTCACTGTTTCTGCTACAGGAAACAAACCCCCATGAAAGTGAGTTATGGGATGCTGAAAGAATCAAGTCTTGGACACATGAGAAGGGATGTAAAAACAACAAGCGAAAAAAAAAAGAAAAAAAGAAAGAGGTTAAATCTCCACAATTAGCCAGGCTGGCAGACACAGCGGAGGATAGGGGTTAATGATACACAACGTCCCGTCGTGATGAATGTGTGTTTGCATTCCTGCTCGACAGGAGAATGGGCCCAAAGCCACGGAGTATTCGCTCATGAGCGGCGGGAGGAGTGAATAAATGGATGCATTTGTCAGAGAGCTTTTGTTATGAATTTATGTTCATGCAGAGGAGGAAATGTGCTCGATGTGGCTGCTGCTTGTCAGGAATTTAATGAAACTGAACGTGCGACGTTCTTATGCATTAGTTTGAGAAGTGTTTTCGTTACGGCGGCATGAAGCATGTCATCGTGGGAAATTCAGGGAAAAGGTGAAAATTAGGAATTAGAGAATCATCATCACACCACTGACGACTTTTTTATCAGTCGTATTAAGTGTATTAGTCATGACTACAGCTGAATAAAACACATCTTTACAAATCACTGTCTCGTCTGAATGTTGATTCTGTTGCAGATGTTCTACTCTTCAGACATGCCTCCTGTCAAACTGACTGATTGGTCAGTTTATTTATTTACTCCCTGGTGAATGATATGAGAAAACTCCAGCTTAAACTGTCAGCAGGCAGCTAATATTTCCTCGTGGACAGTCTTTGGACGTGAGCGCCCTGAAAGCCTCCAGCAGGTATGCATGTGTTTCTCTGCATGTGTGTGTGTGTGTGTGTGCAAGCTGTATCTATATGGAGCAACTCTGAGGTGTCTCTGGACTTGTTTGCACAGGGATTCAGCTCCTGTTATCTTTCCCTGCAGCTATAGAAGAGGTGAGAAAACATACCCTCTCTCTTTTCAATCACCCCTCTCTCCCCTTCCTCCCCCCCTCCTCTCTTTCTTTGACCCTTATTAGCTATGGTGAGGGCTGATGGCAGGCGATTCATCCAGCACTTAGTAGCGAGCACACCTGCGCGGGGGCGTGTTCCTCCTCTCTTCCTCTTCTGCTCGCCCTCCCTCCCTCCCATCTTTCACTCTCCTACCACCCCCTTCTCTCCATCCTGCAGCCCTTCCACCGCTCTTCCTGGGTTCTCATTCGTCTTTGACCTGCATCGGGGATCACTTCACACCTCGGCTCTGTTTGTTTTGCTTGTCCTGTCATCCCCAACCCCCCCGTCCCCCCACCTCCCTCGAAAGAAGCCAAATAACTTTGCTGTCGATGAGGGAACACCCAGCCCGACCCGCCCATACCACCACGACCTCCACAATCCCAACAGACCCCCTACTCATCTCCGCTGACAGAGGCAGATGAGGGTGAGACAGACTCAGGAATGAAAAGACTGCTGGCTTCCCCAACTTCCTATAATTCATCTTCAATAGTGCATATGGGCAAAAAAATGCATTTTGGAAGAAATTGAAAATCACGTTGCTGCAAAAAAAAGTTTTCTGTACAAGCCAAATCTCAGAAATGGATAGAGATGAGTTTGGTGGCCAGATAAGAAAAAAACCCCAACACAGAATAATAGCACTGTACCTTTGCAGGCTTTCCTGTGTGAGATCGGTTTGGACAGGTCTCTGTAGTAGCCCTCCTTGCAGTAGTGGCAGTGGCGTCCAGCTGTGTTGTGGCGACAGTTGAGGCAGACCCCTCCGCTCTTCCTCCCCGACAGTTTGTACAGCTCCATGTTGAATCGACACCTTCGGGCGTGGAGGTTGCAGTTACAGGCTGCGGGGGGAATAAGAAGGGATGCAAAAAGATTAAATTAGGGAGAAGGAAATAGATCGAAGCAGAATTTGTCCGACAACAAACTAGTATCACGGAGCAAGTTTTATACATCTGCATTAAATTATATTGTAGCCGAGACTGGGAAGCTTTGTTGAGATTAACAAGTAAAGTGGCAGGTTTGTGAAAATGGTGAGGAGAGCACATGCAAATCCTCTGACTGGCCCTTCATATGGTCATTTTCCTTACAGTAAATCCTGGTCTTTAAAATCGGGAAAACGTAAATAAAATGTGAAACATATGAAGTGTGTATTTTACAAAGTGTTCCCAAGCCAATATAGTAATTTCCTTTCTATAATCATTCCATGTATCATGATACTATCACCTGTTACCAATGAATCTGTTTACCTGTGGACTGATCCAAACAGGTGTTTTTGGATCAGTCCACAACTTTCACAGTCTTTTGTTGCTCTTGTCCCAACTTGTTTGAAATATGTTGCTGGCATCAAATTCAGAACTAGTAAATTATTACATTCTGTTTTTTTACAAAGCATCTCAACTTTTTGGGGATTTGAAGTTATACCCTATATGTATTCTCACACTTTCCAAGTGCTGGACTATCAGAAGTGAGTGTTTCCTGTCAGCATCATCTATTTTATTCTTTTTCAGGATCTTTTGTTTACGTGCCTTAAGTCTGTCTTGGTGCAGAGCCACCAGTGATACCGAGGGAAGGTGAGAGATTTGAAACTCCATAATGAGGTCAAACCTTTTTCTCTCCAGTTGTCTCTTACTCAAACACTCCTGCACTCCTCACTCCCCTTTTTCTTTCTCTCGCTCTTTTTCCTCAAGGTCCTCGCCTGCTCTCCAGAGCCCAAACTGTACTAAACAGAAAGTGAAGGTCTGGCATTACCATTCCTCCATTCCCTGCAAATCCCTGTGAGCGAGTGCGAGACCCCTCGCTGCCGCTTGTTTACTGATGAGTACAGTTGCCGGCGCTGAGTTTAATTAGCTGGCTGATGTTTATTCATGACTTTCTGGCAGCGGAGTGAGGCAGACCTGCCCAACTTCATTAGGACCGGCCGTTCGAGACACCGGTCCTCCACCACCACCACAGACACGTTCATGCATTATTAACAGCAGTACTTCTGATACAGTTTGTGGCTCTACAGTGTGTGGGTACATACTGTACTTAATGTGTGTGTGTGTGTGTGTGTGGAAGCCGGGGTTATCTGGGTCCATATAGGGTCCCCATGTTTTTCTGTGCCTCCTCTTCACACAGCACTTTTCATCATTTGCCCGTCATCATGGAGGAAGGCGGGAGACAGCGCTCACTTCCCTCAGCATCCCTCGACCTGGCTTCTCACTGATGTGTGTGCGTGTGTGTGTGAGAGAGAGTGCATTTGTGTGTTTAGCATGTGAGTTTCTGGATGTGTTTTTCTCTGGATGTGTGTGTCTGTTTGGGACCCACGAGACTGCTTCTTTCCACTCCGAGGACCTAATTACAATATCTTTTCTAAAATACACATACAGTACACACACCCATATGCACACACACGCACACACACTAGCAGCTCTGTGCCTTATCAGTAGTGACTTGGCTTTCTGTCTTTCCTGCAGGACAGCAGGGGTTTAATTAGTGATGTGTCTTTGCTTGTTCTCCCTCCCTCCTTCACACTGCTGGTCTTAAGCCTCAGTGTGTAATGACTGCAATGCAATAAAAAGTAGAAGAGAGACTTTTATCGCCATGAGACCACGAGATGATGATATTTAAATTATGTTTTCGTGGAAAAAAACTTGCGTTTCACCTTGAGTAAATTTGGGTTAAAACGATCATCTTCACTCCTGTGTGTCCCGTGGACTCACCTGGCTGGATTTTCGACCTATCCTTTCCTCAAAGTGACACAGATCTGATGTTTTCATTGTTGTCTTAAGCTAGATTTACACCTGTGCATGACTCATGTTGGGAGCCTTTCATAGAGAAGAGCGGATTCTTTGCTTCCTGGCCCCACTGGAAAACCCCTAAAGCCCACTGATAGCCACAACCTCTGTGTGTGTGTGTGTGTGTGCAAAGCTGTAGAGATGTATAGGATAAAAGTTTTTTCCTTCATGGATAATTTGTGGCTAGATCGGCTTTTATTTTAGCCACAGAGATCAATTGGTAACATAGTGGATTTAACTCTCAGACAGCTCTGAAACGGTCTGTGTCACTCTGCTGGAAAACCTGAGCCGGCTGTCAATCCGGCCTGCGAACGCCAAAGGGCAGGTTCAGTTGGTGAAAGCTATCTGTGAGCCCGCCTGCAGGTATCAGGGATCACTGTATGGGGAGGGGGGCGCAGCAGACCTCAGACCTGCAGACAGGTCTTTATTAAACTACAAAGATTGTTTCACACCCTCCCTGAATGAAGACAGGGGAATTCTAGCCTGCCGGACAACACCGCCCCAGTAAGAATAACGCTGTTGTCCTGGGAGGCATGTTGGATATTGAAGAAGTGACAGCACACAAGCAGGATGTGAAGGTGTGGGGCAGGAGGCCACATTGTGTTTGACGGTATCATGCTTCATAAGGATTATGTCAGATAATGGGGACGAGTGAGAAGCACTTTATCTAAACTCGCTGACACTGAGCATGATGTACGCTTGTTCACACAATATCCCTTACACCGTCTACTGTGGAAAAAAAAAGATGTAGGAAACAAAGTTGTTGTTGGCGCAATTTCAAGTGCTTCACGAGCTGTTTCAAAAATTACATCATGTTGCTCAGCCTCGTCCAACTGAAGGCACTTTTAATTGGAAAGAATTGAACATTTGTAAGCCAATGTGCGGTTTGTCTGGCGTGAGCTTATCGGGTTTCCTGCGGCGTTAAAAAGCAGCTTGTCATTCAGACGTCTCTGTGTTATCTGCTCATGTCGGGTTACCTGTTTCCTTTCATTACTCCCCATCAAGCAAATAATCAGCTCGTGTTTAAAGATATTATCATTCATGTTCCCAGTGACTGCTCTCAGCTTTTTCTTTCAACAAGAGCTGCTGTTGATTCATTCAATGTATGTTTGCATCAGCACACGGTGATGAGTTGATACTGCTGACATGTGCTCCATTCAGTAATTATCATAAAAACATATGGCCATCAATAAGAGTGGTATTCATTTTTGCTACATTACCCCATTTTAATTTACCATGCTGATCACTCTGAGATCACTTACTCCCATCTGCGTCATGATATACATTTAATTTTTTTTTTTTTAGTGTGAATGCTTCTACATCACGCTTTGCTGTGTTGTAAAAACACCTCTGTCAAGCTAACAAAATAAAAGCAGTTTGATAAATTTATTCTCAGCAGAAATCTGTGAGTCAGAATGTAGATGAGTACAAATTAATTCCAAATCATTAATCAATCAATCAATCAAAAAATAATGGCTCTTGCTCATTTAAACATTGCTGCATTTGTTTTCTCATAGAGGTGAGGCAAAGTTGAACTGGACTGCAGTGACCAATGAGCTCACTCATGGTAACCGCTAAAGGCTAAAATTGCAGAGACTCATATCTGAGGCACACAGCACTGTACTGCAGTGGAGATGGAGGTTTCATCTGTCTCAGTCAGAGCGATCACCTCAGGAAACTCTGCCGCTGCTGAAATACCTGCCATCTCTTTTCAGGAGGACCGCTGTGATAACAGAGAGGAAGAATGGCAAAGAGGAGCACTGCTGCACACACACACACACAAACACACACACACACACACACACACACACACACAGAGCATTCCTCACGCCTGCTCTTTACAACCAGCAGGATTCAGGGTTCCTGCCCTTCAGTAGAGACACAAAAGCTGAGCCGGAGTTTATTTCAGCCGAGCAATCAGCTCACGCACCTTACAGCAAACAAAAGCTACCGCTGCCATTCACGCCAAAACACACACGCGCACACATGCCGAGAGCACCAGGTGCACTTTAAAGGCAAGTTTGCAGCAACCTTCCTGTGATTCAACATTTCGCCTATGTGTTAATATAAGAACAATCTCATAAGATATAATTAAAATGGCTGAAAGGAAAAACACCAGAAAAAAAGCAGAAATGAGAGAAAATTCTGTTTTAAAATCATCAGAATTGGATCAGCTTTGTATTTTATAATGTGCTAAAAAATTTCTTCTAATTCATGTTAACAAAGACAACATTGTTCTTATAGGCTCAGTAAATGTTTGGCCCTGTTTTCAATCAAGTGAAAAAGTGCTTCAGGCCGGATCAGTGTGTCAGTGGCCGGCTGTAACCGCCCCCAGGTGAGCAGTAAAAAGAAGTGTGAACTGACACCTTTAAAACAAAAGTAATTGAATTAGCTGGATGAAGCTAAGCTTACCCAAAAGCTTCTCAACACCTCCTGTAATGTGGACCACAACTGTCTGAAATGAAAAACTCTGCTTTTGAGCCTTGCAGCTGTTTTCGCCTCCAACTGCAGAATTTAACAGGAAACTGATTTGTTTATCGGGCGTTGCTGTTTCCCGCACATCCGAGGAAACTCAGTGTGTGTCTGAGTGTGTTTTGGAAAGTTGGCTAATTAGTTTCTTTGAGTGGTTCCCAGCCTCTATCAACTGACCTCGGTCTCGTCGGCGGCGGCGTGGAGGAAGCCTTCCCTCAGCTAATTAGAGGGAAAACTCAAGCAACGGGGCTGGAGGTTGAGGTTAAGCTCGTCGTACTTATGATAAGCCTGGTAATTGAGTGATGTCGGTCGCAGCCTTGATTCGTTGTAAAAAGACACTCGAGCAACTGATCTCTGCCACTTTTGCTGTAAATCCGCAAGCTTTATTGTGCTTCTTGTTGTGGCTGCTCACAACCTTGAATACGTAGCTCACAACCTTGAATACGTGAATCACAGAGCTATATTAAATCTAAGTATCCACACTGAGACGCTGCTGTCTTCTCGATAAGATCACAGGCTCTCGCAAAGATTTCGCATTTTTCCACAGCTCGCAGGAGGTCTCAGTGTGTCCCACCCCTCCACCCAAAACAGGACAGAAAACCCAACACCGCCGCCTGCGAGCGGGGGGACCAGCAGGAGCTCAGCTCTTCTGTCCCGGCTTTGAAACAAACACCGAGGGGAGTCTACACATGAACACTTTGCTTTTAATCCTACGGGTGTTACCCAAAAGTAATCAGATTAACTTCGAAAATCCCCCCCCAAGAGAAGATGTAAAAAAATATTGGGTATCCTCGTGTCCATGTTTGGGGTTGGAAAAGGTTTAAGAGTACGACAATAAAACTTATTTTTCCCCAAATATCTCGAAACAACTTTACACGTCTCCCTTTTACGATATGGTGAATTAAATTGAATCATGGCAGTCATACACACACACACACGCACACAGCCTCATGCCTGCTCTCTCTCCCTCTCGCTCTCTCTCTTTGGGGGTCGATTGAGAAACATAACACATGCCGGGAAAGTTTTTGGAGGTTTGCTGTTCGACTTGGCCAAACACAGTATCGGATGTGTGTCTAACACAAAAGCCCACATGGATCCATTTCAGAGATCCAGCGTGCGAGCCACTGATGTGTAAGTGTGTGATGATGTGACACGCAGACACGAGGCGTACAGCAAATGTTATGAAGGCGGTTCAAGGGAAATCACTGCGTTTGGTTGTAATCACGTTTTTTGTTTGTCTTTCACAGATTAAAGGAGAATTCTGCTGTCAAACACGCTCCTGCTCATTTTTTTCTGATGTGGACGAGTATGAATCTTTTTTTCATCAAATGTTTATGAATCCATCCCATGATTCCATTTTTCTTAGTTTGTTAGAAGCTACTTTATTTGCATAGCACCTTTCAACAACAAGGCAATTTAAAGACGTAAAAAGGCATTAAAGATAAGCTGTTTGTCTGCCGTCACTGGATGATGAAGGCTCCTCAAATAAAAAGGAATAAATCTGACTGACAGATCTGTAAAAGCACCAGAGTTGTGAAAGATTATTTCTTTGGCGGAGACTCATCTTTTTTTCAGGTAGATGTCAAGTAATTAAACAGCACTGGTGAAAGTAAAAGCAGTTCACTTGACTGGAAAAATACTCCATTACAATTAAAAGTACATCAGCAAAACCTACATAAAACATCAGAAGTAAAAGTGCAGAAAGGCAGAAAAAAGGCGAGTCATTATATTTATTATAACTATGCCAACTGTAAACAGACAGCTGTCAGATTTTTTTTTGTTTTTTTTACCGTATGAACAACATTTCAACGATTGGCACAAAGTGACAAAAAACAACACTGGCATTATCCTTTAATGTCTGGGATTTCTTCTCATCACCATCATTTTGTGGCCAGATTAATTCTGTGTTGATATTTTTCTCAGGGAGGAATGATTTAAAAACTTAATCTTGGTGACAAGTAACGTCGGACCACACAAATGAAGAAAATGTGACTCGCTGGTGATGGAATTTCACTATGAAGAAATAATGGCCCGTCGCTGATAATGACTGTTTCTCCCAAAACAACTCAAGAATACATTTTTTTAAAGCCTCCATAATAGCTGTTGAGCCAAAACACTGAGTAATATAGAAATATTTACACTCTGTAACCAAGATGTTCTGTATATTTTCCTCCATATCAGCTGGTGAATCATGGCAGTTTATTTAGCCTCTTATAAATTAGAACAATGCTGCTTTTTATCTCGTGTTTGTTGATGCAGACGCCGGCATGATAAAGGCGGGGATTTCCCAATAAGAGCTAATTGAGGGCATTTGAGGGATTGAGATGATAGATGAAGTGCTTAGCTCAGTGTTTTGTGTTCGACGTTCTCATCAGATACAATTATGGCTTTATATAAATGTCATTCACAATTACCAGCTCAATTAATTCCTTTTAAACAAGCCAAATCATTTGTCTTTCATTACTTGTTGCCACAATATGTTTAACCGCCGTATGAAGGAATAAACAAATGTCTTTGCATATTATTGAACTATAATTTATCTTCGCACAGACACAGCCAGTTTGTGCTTTTTTTCCCTCCCTTTGACATCCAAGTAATCAATCTTTCCAAAATGCAGCGAGACGCATGTTTTCGCCACACAGTTCTTGTTTTTACTTAGTGAGATCCGTATCCATAAAAATCCATATAATCTGAGGAAAACAAAACAATCCACGACTAAAATAAATCTTGCAAAAAATGGGCTCAAAACACATGACTTTTGCAAGATCCGTTGACTTTTGAAATTGTGGTAAACAGAAAACCAAACCCCTATTATTTATCATGCCGTCGTGAACAAATATGAATATGTTGAAATCCACAAACATATTTCTTCGAAACTGTCAAAACACCTTTTGCAAAGTAACCCCTCGGATTTCATATCGTTTCTTCAGCAGCAATTAACGTTTTCGTCCCCTCATTTCTGCTGAAGCACAGAGGGTGACTCAAAAGCCAACGAAGACAAGAGTGGGAAAGAGCGATAACGTCTGTGTCGTGGAGAAAGTGTGAAACGTGTGGGGATTTTGAGGTCAACACAAGTCTGGGTGTGTGTGTGGATCTGGCCAGTGCATCCTGGGAATGCCATGAAGCTGCGAGGCGATGGAGCGAGGGTGCGGGTGAGTTGAGGAGGGAAGAGAAAGGAGGATGAGGCGCCCACTGCAGAGATTATATCAGGCTAATTTAATTCCTTTATTGCAGCCAATTAGCCGCAGCACTTTAGCCCCCTGTGAGCCCTCTAGCCCTCTTCACTGGGTCTCTAATGACCCCAGCTAAACTCCGGATCTCAGCTGCTCCCAAAGAAGGCCGTGTTTCACAGCCTATGTATTTTTAATAAGCAGTTTGCCTCGCAGACACTGTACCAAGACAGAGAGAATAAGGAGAATATACAGAGAGATAAGGAAGAAAAATAGGGGGAAAAAATACGCTGGGAAATGAAAAGATGAGGTGGACAGCGGCAGGGAAAGAGATCGTCCTGCTGCTTGTTAAATCCCAGGCCGGACTCGAGGAGACTTGGCTAATTGAGATCAAGTCACACAGAATATTCATCAGTCCTGCAGGGTTATCAAAGGCGGATTAAATATGCACTGATTTCCAGTGGACAGATTCCATTCGCCGTCAAGCAGCCTTTTACGCACTTGTCTGACCTTTTTTTCATGTCGGTCAAGCTTGTTTATTTATTTCTCCTTTCTCTGTTTCATAATTTAACACTCAGATGTTTTCTCATATTTGGTCAAATTATGCAATTCCCAGCACAGGAAGACGGAGTCTACGGCGCACGTTCTGTCGGTGGGTGATAAAATGTAGTCTGATTATCTGACCGACGCAATTAAAGGGCTGTGAGAACCGGCTCGCCTCGGTGTGAGTGGGGATCCCTCATGAAGCTATTAGCAGTGGAGCGAAGGTTAATGTTAAGCAGTGGATTTACAGTAGACTGCAGAGTAAATACCAGCAGAGCCAGGAGGGACTCCATATCTATCCAGCTCCGTCTGCAAGTCACCTCTCTGCACAGCATGAGAACAATCAAATATTTTCTACAATTAGACTGAACGCATTACTGTATTTGCATTAATCAAATTTTAGGGATTGTACACATTTTTTCATCCCTTCATTCCTTCATTATTTATTGCTATTATTATGTCACCATTTTTATAATTATTTCTCAGTATCCATTGGTGAGTTTTAATCCTGGTTCTCTTTTCCTGTACTCATTATTGTAATTTCTACCATCTCTGCTTTCATTTTCCTTTGTGAGTGGCAGTTAACAAAGTAACTTTTAAATAGGTGCTTCACAAAAATCCATTTTTCACAGTTACAGTCACAGATTTTCTATGGATATATGTTTAGAAAATCCTGCAGTGCTGAAGAAGGATACATGTATGTTTACACTAAAGCAAATGCATTTAAAAAGGCATAATGTCTCTCTTCATTCTAGGCCTTGGATACACATGCTTGAGCTTGAGCTTTTCTAGGATAAAATTACATATGTAGGAATATAATGTGTTCTCGGATGTCTGACTGTGTGGGATCACTTAATTTTAATGCTGGTATTTGCTTATATAAGCCATTTGTTGCAAGTAGCATAAAGCTGTCTGAAGGTGCTTATCTATGCCCAGTTGAACAGATTGTCCTGTTAACCTGCAAACTCTTAGACGCAAACTGCAAACACGTATGTGACCAGAAAGCCTTTGATACATTAACACCATTTCAAATGTACGTTGCACTCGTGTGCGTCTGCAGCAGCCTCCAGCAGCAGGCCAGCCTGCTCCATGCAGAGCTAAATGGCCCATATATTCACTCTCCGTCTTCATGTGGGGGCTAATAAGGCCTTTCCTTTTTCAAGAGTCTAACTAGCCACACAGAGGCACAACAACAAAGAAAGGCCTAATGGCCTCCAATTTCCCGCATTAGTGCCCATTTAATGGCTGACCTGCCCTCTCGTTAGGCAGCGCAGCATGGGAGCACTTCTCAGCCTTCGTGCGTGTGCACACACACACACACACACACACACACACACAGTCCTTCACAGCCACACTGCCTCGGGCCCCTGCAACACTTCCACCCCACGCTGAGACCGCATAATAGGCCAGTTTGTAAAAGGGCTGGCCTGTGATCAGTGGTGCATCCATTTGCTGAGTAATCAAGGGTCTTTTGTCTGAGTGGTGTGTATACAGAAGTGTGTGCGAGAAGGTGTGTGTGTGTGTGCATTAAAACATGTGCACCTGCATGAGTGAGAGAGAAAGAGAGAGAGAGAGCGATTCTCTCTACCCATCTGTCTTTATTTGTGCGCCCATCGCTCTTAAGAGTGTGTGCGTCTCCATGTGAGTGTTTGCGCGAGTAATTCCAAGATAAAGTGGCGCTGCCTGGAAAAGATCTCCTCCGATTGGTGTCTATGGGAAAACACCAGCTGACATACAGTGCGGGAATAAAGGGAGCCCTGCTAGAGCCACGGAGGGGCTGACGAGGGTGCGTTGTGTGTATGTCAGCTATGCCATAAAAATGCCATGGCTGGAGGATGACATTGGCAGGTTCTATTCAGGGCCATAGCAGTGAAAGGCCCTTTAGGGTGAAAAAAGATTCCTTAGGCCTGTCAGGTCCCCCATAGCTCCCCGCTGAACAATACCCTCTGAGAGCAGCTGTCTTAATAGCGTGAGGGACTGACAGCTTTAGGAGCAATGAGATGCTCAGAGCAGCATCTACGCAAACCTTGGTGGAGTCCAAACAACGCTCCGCTGTGTGACAACCTAATACAGTCTAACAGAAGAGTGCACTGTTTCCCAGATAGTTCAGACAGTGAATGCATCCTGTACATTTCTATTATAAGCCTTGAAGGAAGATCAGCTGACAGCGTTGGCAGACCCCTATCACCTCCATGTTCAGTGTGAACGGATGCAGTGGCACTAAAGCAAAAGATCCCTCCTGAGCATGAGGATGATTGGAACTAACTGGATTTACAGTTTCCTCAGCAGGAAAATCTTTGCTTTCACTTATAGGAGAGTGGCTGGGTTTTTATTGAACAGCTATGAGTGGGAACAGTGTGTAAATGCATTGTGTTTGACCGATGGAGCAACGTTGCCTTTTCAAAATAAAAGCGGATTACTGAAACAACTGGCTGATGTCTGATCTGATAATCACGAACTATTGAGCCTCCTCCTCGAGCACTTGCTCTAAATCAATCACACAAAGGTTTGCAAACGCGGCGCAGCTCCTCGCCATCAAGCTCCGCTGTCAAAGCCAAGCACAATAAGGTTTTCTCACAGTCTTTGCTCTCCATTGTTTTACATCCAGCCATTACCTAAGCCTGTCTCCTCTGCCTAAGACCCTCACACATCCGCAAAACGCCGCTCGGCCTTTCACGGAGAGGACGCGCATCGGAAACATGCGAGACTGATCTCCAAATCTTCCCTAAACAAGAGCTCTCCCTGCTCATGTCAAACATCACCACCAGTCTATTTACTCTGCAAGTTTGGTTTCTATGGGACTAGCAGATCCACAGTGTTTAGGGTTCACATAACTCCTGGCAGGTCGTCTTGTGCGCTGCTGGCCCCCGAGGCTGACAGGGATGGGCCAGCGCTGTCAGTGCGAGACAATGAGACGGCGCTCGCACTGGGACTAACTCCCGCTCCTCCATAACTGTGATTCATACTAATCCCACAGCCTCTGCAATTAAGGCAGTCACTCTGATCCAACAATGTTAACTAAAGATTTTAAACCCGTCCGCATTATGACAGAATGCAGTCGTCCAACACTGATTGGCGGCCGTGAGCTGAGAAAATAAACAGTGTTTTAAGATTAGATGATTAGATTAGATGAGTTAATTTGGCCCTTCAGGCAGGAAAAGGCAGCGAGCGTTTCCTCCGTCGTGATTCTGAGAAAGAATATCTTCATCAACCATCATAATTGTTCTTTTTCTTGCTTGTTTTTTTTTTTTTACCTACAGTATGTGGAGCCTTGTGAGAGAAGCCGCTCCCTACCTTACATTGGAAAGTTTTCCCATACTGGCTCAGCCTTAAGGATAAGCAGATGAGTCTTGGATTAGGGATCAGAGAGGAATGCTCTCTTGGATTTCGATCTACGTTCATGACTTCTACTCCTTAATAAAACGCGCTTTGCATGAAGCCGATCTGGACGCATTCTTCTCGGAAACGTCGAAAATATGCTGAAAATTATTGATACAGGTAGTTTCCTAGAAATTTCTCCCTTTCAACTTCACCGTTTGTTGACATTCAAAGCTGATGCTTGACCTTAGAAACAGCAGTTCACAAAAATATCACTAAAAGGTCCAGCCGTCATGGCGCATTTAAACCAATCACATGAGTTGTCTAAGAGTCTAGACATTTAAATTTCCACTTTATCTGAGCACAGATTTTATTCTATGTATTCAAGCCAATGATGACAAAATAATTCTTGAAGAGCATCTACGTTTTCTGGGCAAATTCATCTGCTGTGAAAGCTCACATGAAAAGTTTTGAAATCTCTAGAACATTTACAAAGTTGGACTTTTTCTCCCCCTCTATAATTAAATATCACACAACAAAAAACATATTGGGGTAGATCAATATTTGTTGTCTGATATAGTGTAATGTCTGTCATGAGTCCAAACAGTTCTCTCTCTAACGATATGTCAAGATAATCGTGATGATCTACGGAAACACTGTGGCTTCACCTCTCTGGGCAGTAAATGCTTAATACAGGCTCTGCTCAACACTGTTTTATTGTAGGCTCATTAGCAACCGTAGCGTTGTGGTCATGCTAAGCAGGTGGAAAACCTTTGACCTTCACACACACCCCCTACATTCCTTTGTCAAGTCCCCATTACTAAGTTACCACTCCTCCGAAATGGGCCGTGACCCTCCTCCTCCTCCTCCTCCTCCTCCTGCCTTCCTTTTCCCTCTGGAGAAAACCGGGCCTTCCCTGCTGCAGATGTCATTAGTGAGGGCTGCTCTGACTGTGGAGACAAATTTCTCTATAAAATTTATAAGCCATGAAAACAGCTTCGGTCGGGCAGTCATACATCGAGGAGAGGAGTTGAATTATCTGACACACAAGTTAGAATTAATCTAGTGACAAAGGGGGAATGGTGGAGCGGCAAGATGGGACGGAAAAGAAATAAATCTCAACTATAGAGAGACTTAAAAAAAAAAGACATTGCTCTTCATCCCTCTGTGTCCTTCCCTCCTGGCGAAACTCACAATTGAATTGAAGTTCCACTACTTGGCTGCCTGACATTTTGTAGCTCTTTTACTACATGCCAATTACTATTAACACTTGTCAGGAGGCAGGTTGCAATGAAAAGCATCTTAACGGCCCTGTCTGTTTACTGCGAGCGCGTGAGTTCATTGTGGAAATGGCTGCTTTACTGTCAGTACGCGGTGGTGGTGGTTTTTGCACACGCTCACTTTGCAGGACTTCTCCAGACTGTTCTGTTGAATAGACAATATTTCAATCATAGTGCAAAGGGCAAGCTGGCTGACATCAGATCCTCTGACCTACTCCCATACAAATTAAAACCAGAAGATGTTTTGAATCCACACGCTGCCTGATAAACTGTACCAGGAGAGTTGGATAGTGTAAGAAGGACAACTTGTCCTGAATGAATGAGGGTAAAAAAGAGACACCACATTGTGTGCTATAGAAGCAGTGCATGATTATCCAGCTATATATATATATATATATATATATATATATATATATATATATGTGCAATCACACATTATAACTGAGCCAATATAAATTAGACCTTGGGGTCATTAGTCATCGTGGTACATATTGCAATTCTTTACTACATCTGGTCAGAAAGGCAGACTTCGTACACACATGTTGAGGAATGATAAGGGAACTGTAGCTAAGAGGTCTGTTTGTGTGTGTGTGTGGATGTGTATTAGTCATGTTGGGGGATATAAATCAGTTGACACAGGCGCATTGTGGGGACTCGCCTTCCTTTTGAAGACCAAAGGCAGGCAAATGTATATCGTAAAATTTTAGGACGAAGACTTGATTTAAGGTCGGGGTTAGGGTCAGGGTTAGGAAAGTAGCGGTTAGGGCTATGGTTAGGGTACGTCTCCAGGAAATGAAAGTCAATGTAATGTTCTCTGATGGAAACTGTGTGTGTATGTGCATGCTGTACATTTTTGACTTCTTGCCACCACGTCTCCTACCCCGCGGAGGGAGTGAGTGGGAAGCCGCTGAAAGCCATAAATCAGAAAACCCCACAGCACAGTTCCTTCACTTCTGTGACACATTTATTGTCCTCGTTTCATTTTCCTCCTTCTCCAGCGCTCATCCGTTTTTGAAACACTGAACTTCTCAACTTTTTTTTTAAAGTGTGTGCATCTTTGCTGACAGGGGGGAACAATTTGTTGCTGTTGCAGCCCATGTTTTTTACACCCGTGCTCGAGCATTTAAAGTCCGCTCAGTCTGAATGCCTCGGTCACAAATGGAGTGTGAAGCCAGCGGCGGACTTTGCATCTTTCACAGCTCGGGCAGTTTTTCTTGGAAGACCCAGCATGCATGTCGAGAGATGAGCTCACGAAAGCCTGGCTGTGGCAGAAAAGCTGATACTACAGGACACATAACCAACGAACAAGATGACCTGTGAACATTATTGGGCCAGGGGAAGCAACAGCTCGCAGCATAGTGTGAATCTATGATGAACCCCAGGAGCTGCAGGATGTGACTAATGATGAGTCATTAAGCAATGATCAGCACTTTTGTGACTTAATCATATTCTCTCACACTCACCGGTGCAGTTCACTTTCATCATGAGCTTAATATAAATATGTTTTCCTCAAAAACTTTGGGGGAAAGTGGGCGCATGCACAGTTACAGTAAGTGCTGGGGAGCGAAGAGACCAAATAGTGCAGCACATTTCAAAGAGGAGAGGATCAAAAGGATCAAAATGTGGCAAGAGTGTGCACATGCATATGCATCACTTCTATGGCACATGTTGTCTTTGGGCTCTAAAAAGAAGTCTTTGGTGTGTTTCAACCTCAGCTATCATGAGTCATAATCCAAGACCATCAGGAATATGAGGCTATAAATGTAAATCAAGCACATTTAGTGTTGTTTTTCAGAGCAGCTCATTACAGATCCTTCTGCTCTAAGACCAGGAAGAGACACACTGTCCAGGCTCAAACACCTTAATTATTACCATAAATGTTCACAGATACAACCACAGTGATGACATGCTGGCAAAATATTTAATGAGCTGTCATAGTAAAAACAGTTCTGTTGCAATAAGGCAGAGAGTAGGGCCACATGTAGGCAGAGCAAAAGCAAGACTGCTTTCTCACTGCAGCAATATATTAAACAAAATCAATATACAGGCATCAACAAAGATGTTGAGATAATAGTTAAACTCCACTGTTGGCCAATTGATGATCATTTAAATCTTATATTTTAGGCATTAAATATGATTTTGAAAAGGAGTCATTTTAGTACTAATTCGACTACTAATGAATTTTAAAAGCAGCAATATAAACAAATATCACATACAAATATCATGGGACAATGGCATGACACACCAGTACAGTGCATGCGATTAATACATACAGTTAAGTCTGTATTTAATATTGTGTTGATAAGCTATAAAACTGGATATACATGCAGCACAGTGTTCATATTTTAGTTAAGCTATTTGACATTTCTTTGTAAAAAATAAATTCATGTTGTCTCATTTTTATTTCAGTATTGTTAGTTTTCATTATTTCCTATCCTTTATTTACTATAACTCAGCAAAACACCTTTAAATTAAACGTCCTTTCAGAATAAGAGTCTACCAATAAATGTAAGTGTATTAAAAAAAAGGAGCGTGCTGCCATCCTGCAGCAGCTTCAGCAGACAGTTTCTGTGTATTAAGGTGGCAGCTGGTTTGGTCCATGTAGATTGTTTCTGACACTGATGGAGCAGAGATGTTATTACTGTACTGGCTCCAGAACCACATTTACTACACTCGTCTGCTGTGGCGTTGTGCCTACTGCTCAGTGTGAATTGGGCCCTCGTGCACACAAGCAAGCAAACACGCTGATACATTTACACACATTTGCATACATCCACCGCTCTAATTGCAATGCTGGAACAGTAGCTCTTAAAGGTTGTTGTTTTTTTTTTTCTAAGGAGGGGAAACAAAAATCGCACCACTTCATATCTCCCGTAACCGAATGTGACACCTCTGACTCAGGCAGGAAGGATACAGTTGGGGAAGTGGAGGAGGAGGAAAATAGACCCCTGTGATCCAGAAACTCAAAACCTCATTGTAATTTAGTCATCGGTAGAAGGCAATTAGTGAGGGAAGGACTGGTCTTTGCCAGAGCAAGCAAACGGCTGACACATGCTGAGAGTAAACTCTGCATTTTGCAATGAAAGCACAATTTTGCTGCACTAATAATATGACAACAGACAATGGCTGTTATTTCTAAGATAATGGCAAGCGCAAGTTGAAACTTAGAAAGTTTTATGTTGGTAGAAAGGAAAGCAGCATTTTGTCAATAGAAAGCCATGACGCTCATCTTAATAGGGAGGGAAATGAACTGAGGATTTATTGATGCTCCTTTCTCACACAGAAGATTAAAGGCGGGAGGTGGAATGCTCCCTGTTTGTCTTATTTCAAATGGGGATTTATTCAGACAAGGCCGGGCCAAAAGTTCAAACTTTTTTGGAAAAAGCTGCACCAGCTAGATGTTGTAGAGATACAATACAAACTTCTGGAGGATAAAAGAGGCGAGGTGACACCTTTAGCTTCTGCTGATCATTGTGGTGAAGAGATACTCAAAAATAACACCTGCCTGACAAACAAAACTAAAAAACAAGAGCTTACAAAATGATAAAAAAAATTAAACCATTGAATGATCAAAAAATATTTGTTATATTTTATTTGTTATTGTATATAACTGTATATGAACTTTGTATTAATGCTATTGTTATCGTCATAAAGAAGCACTCTATTTGGAGGAATCTGCAAGACCACAGCTAACATTCAATTAGCAACTGCAATATGGTTAATGTTAAAGAAAAGAATGTGGTTAAAGCAATTAAATTATGGTTAAGGTATGTTGAGGGTTGGGCAATAAACACTGAAATATCATTGTTATGTTATCATGACATGATACACACCCATGTTAAGGGAGCACCTATGTCCTGTGTGCTACTTTGCATTAGGTGCAGAATCGCACGACTGGAAGAGAAGGATTTTAAAGAGTTAAACAGATTATCAGTTCTACTGAGGAGAAACAGGCTACGACGTTTCCCTGGTTTCCATCCAGATACTGCGACTATTGTGAGCTGACCGTCTGACTCTGCTTTCCAGTGAAACGTAAGTGGTTGTGTAATTTATGTTAAGAATAATATTACCCCCAATATGTTATTGATTCTGTAGATATTCCTTGATATTTGCTCTGGCAGGAAGTTGACGCTCGGCTACAGGGTGATTGCGCTGCTCAGTGGGACTAGAAAATTGACTATAATTATCAAATAGGCCACTTAAACTTAATCTAATGAAAATGACTTCAGAAAATAGTTTGACCTCTTACTGTAGGTTTTTTTTTTTGTCTTAACATCTTGCAGCTGATAAATGAGTGAAAACCCAACAGAGGGCTGTTCCGTGACATTTGATATGGATCAACTTGTTTTCAGGATTTATCAACTTTGTATGGTTGCATTTTTCTGGAAACACTTGTTTCTAATATCTGTGTTCCCATCTGTGTGAATACCCCCTCCTGTCAACACATTCACTACTTGCAGATTGTATTGTAATCTACACTGTTGTGTCTAAAATATGAAATCCTGCTGGTGAGAGAGGTGTCATTTCCGATGAGGTCAGTGGCCAAGGCAGCAACCCAAACACCAGCCCCTGTTTTTCTTTTCCTTAAATCCCACTCCTCTGTTTCTCTTTTCTCTCTATCTTTGTTTGCCATCGCCTCATTCTTTATTTTTTCACTGACCTTGTTTGTTATTGGGGCTCTGAGTTAATTTAATTTCACGGCTACGGAAAGCGCTCACAGAAACCCAATACTGTCTTTCTTTCTAAAAGTGGAAACTGTGCCGCTCGATGTTTCCTGGGTAATGAATTGGAAGGCCACAGGCTTTAAAGGTTGAAGTTATCTTTACTTTCTTTCAATATCCGTCTGACAAATCAGTTAAGAATTATACTTATGGGACTCGCTCCTTAACAGCAAGGAATGAAATGAAATGTATAATGTATATAATGTATGTTCTTGAACAATCTTTAGTTGAAAATCAAGTCTCTACAACACTAATGCAAAAAGCTGCAGAATAATTAGATTAAATCAATTAAATATTAAACTTTTAACATTAAACTTTTCTTTCTGTATATTTCATCTTACTTGCCCAATACTGCCAAAAGTGCAATTATTAAATCATCTACTAATGTGAGGTTTGTTTGGTCATTTTTAAAAAAAACCAAAATGCTGGTCCCTTTCATTGATTTGTCTTATTCTCCTTGTTTCTCGCACTTCTAAAGTGAAACAAGTCCTTGCAAACAAGTGAAACAAGACTCAATAGTTCTAAGTGCATGTGTGTTTTTGCAGGATGTTGAAATATCAGAGTTGACTGTGTCTCCTAGAAATTACATTTATATCCTGATAATTTGTAACACCAAATACATTGTTAGTTGATTTTCACTAATATCTGGTCACAGCTCAACTTCTTCACAGCACTTGGTTATGGTGAGAGAAAGATTGTGGCCATGGTTAAATAAGTGACTTGAAGAACAAGAGAGGATGTGTGTACTTTATTAACATTTAACTGAATCCACATCTTTCTCTAACCTGAACCAAAGTGGTTAAACCTTACTAGGAGTAATACATACAGTGAGTGCTGTGCTCTACAAGAAATAACATTGCTCTCAAAACATATTTGGCAAAAGGAGTCATAAGTATATAAATGCAATTTCTGGGAGAGGGAGTTGCAAAAAGAGTGAGAGTGAGCTTGATATAAAAGAGATGAGAAATTCTATGAAGCCACAAATTACTGACAGGAACAGAGTCTGCATCAGCTACTGTTAATACTCCCCCTGACAGACTGGGGAAAGATGAGGCCGAGGAGGAGAGCGCAGGGAGCAATCCACCCCCTCGTGGCCACCTCTGGCCGGGCTCCATCTCTCTATCCATCTACCTCTTTCTTCACCCCACTCTACCTGTCTTCCTCAGAGACCCCGGGAGACAGCACAACCATCTCCCGTCGGTTATCCCTCACGCTCCACCTCAACTTTCATCTCCAGCCAACGACCTGTCCCGACCGCACAGGAGAAAATATGAGTAGAAAAATACAACCAAAACAAGGGAGGGGAGCTCTGACAGGGGGGGAAAATGCATTCTCCATGTTCTTTTTTTTATCATCAGATAGACATCTGGATATCTACAGAGACCTGGTGTGTAATCATTTCAATATCTGCGAGCGTCTCTTGAGGTTAGAGAGCAGGAGACAGATAGAGAGACTGAGGCCAATTTTTTCTCCCTGTGTCCTACAGGTCCAGGTCTTAGCTTCAGAGAAAACACAGTGGGGCCCCATTTGGAAATGAATTTTGTTCTCATAACACAAACATTACCATTAATGACACAATTTCCTCATAATTTCCTTATCGACCCCCCCACCACCACCGCCACCACTTGTAATTAGGCACATTTGTTTGCTTTGTCATCCTCCAGTAATACAGCCTTTTGTTATTAAAAGCTGAGAAGCAGAGAAGGGACTCATGTGGGAGCCTGCCC